>JANRMT010062827.1:34697483-34740061 GCA_026402145.1 Polypterus bichir lapradei | reverse complement strand
CGCCTGGCGGTGGCCACGGGTCCCTACAGGGCTGGGCTTCTAAGCCCCCTACCCGAGGCCTCCTGCATAACCAGGACGGACGCCCCCGCTCGGTCTGGAGGAGGCACAAGCCCTCCTCACGTCCTCCTGGGCGTCCCGGCCGGGCTCCAGCCCCGGCCGGGGACCACACCAGGAACACAAACCCTGCAGAAATGGAAGAATATGAGGTGTCATATAGACAGCCTGATGGAGCTGCGTGGCAGCAGTGGTAAACACGGTGCAATGTTTAAACTACAGGGCCTATAAAAAAGTGCTCATCCTCTTGGAAGTTTTCACATTTTATTGTTATACAGTATTGAATCACAATTGATTTAATTTGCTTTTTTGGCATTGATCAACAGAAAAAAAAAACTCCTTAATGTCAAAGTGAAAACAGATCTCTGCAAAATGGTCTAAATAAATAAATAAATAATTCATTACGTAATTATTCAGTCTCTTTAATTTAACACACCTCAGTCCTCACTGTTGCAGCTCATTGGTTTTAGAATTCACAGAATTAGCTCAATGAAGATCCCCTGTCTGAGTTTCAATAGACTGTTGTATAGGTGCACCTTATCTGGAAGGTCCAACTTGAGGTGAGTCAGTATGCTGGTCTAACCTGCACAATGAAGACAAAAGAACACTCCAAGCAAGTGTGAAAAGGGGATTAAAAACCACAGCTCAAAAGATAACGGCAAGAAAATATCCAAGTCACTGAATATCCCTTGGAGTCCATAAAGACATGGAAGAGTATGGCACAGCTGTAATTGTGCATTGAGCAGTCTGTCCACAAATACTAAGTGGTCATATGAAAAATACTGGTGCGGGTAGGCCATCAAGAAACCTATGAGTATTCTAAAAGAGTTACAAGATTTGGACTGTGCACATGACAACTGTTGCCTGAGCATTTTGACAGTCACACATTTATGGGAGAGTGGCAATGTGAAAGCCACTGTTAAAAAAGTACAAAATGCATATGACATCTTAACTAGAGTTTGCCAGAAGTCACATTCAAGACTGACTCTGAAGTCAGCTGGAAGAAAGATTTATGATCTGATGAGACAAAAATTGAGCTTTTTGGCCATCCGAGTAAATTCCATGTTTGAATAGTGATGCACATTATAAAAAACATGCCATCCCCACTGTGAGGCATGGCAGTTGCCTCCTCACATTGTGAGGATGCTTTCCTGCAGCATGCTCTGGAAGACTTGTAAGGGTGGAGTGGAAAATGAATGCAGCAAAATTGTGGGAAATGCTGGAGGAAAACCTCATGCAGTAGAGATAAGAAACTTGAGCACGGAGAGATTTGTTTTCCAGAATGACAACAACCCTGCGGTGGGCTGGCGCCCTGCCCAAGGTTTGTTTCTTGCCTTGCGCCCTGTGTTGGCTGGGATTGGCTCCAGCAGACCCCCGTGACCCTGTAATTAGGATATAGCGGGTTAGATAATAGATGGATGGATGACAACAACCAAAAGATAAAGCCAAAGCTACTGTGGAAGACCAGCCCAAGCACAGACAGGCAGACACCAACAGTTCCAAACACACACATTTATTTACAGTTTTTACAACTTCTAAAGTCCCGCACACAACCCAGTGTCCTTCCACCAATCACCCTCAAGTCCGGGCCTTTCAATGATCCAGCCTTTCTTCGCCACCTCCAGTCCTCTCCTCCGAGCTTTGTCCTCTTCCTCCCGACTTCGGCTCCCGACTTGAGGGAGGCAGCCCCTTTTATTTCCACCCAGACGTGCTCCAGGTGCCCCTTGATGAGCTTCCTGTGGCACTTCCTGTTATGGCTGAAGTGCCGCATGAGAACCCGGAAGCACTCCAGGTGTCCCTGGTATTTCTTCTGCCAGCACCTTAGGGCTGACGTCCAGGGCTTCTTATTTCTCCGGGCACCCCCTGGCAGTGGCCACGGGCCTCTATAGGGTTGAGCTTCCATGCTCAATTCCCGTGGCCCCCATACAAACCAGGATGGCTGCCTTCTTATGGTCCGGGGGAGGCATAGTCCCTCTCTCGGTCCTTCTAGGCGTCCCGGCTGGGCACAGCCCCCAGCCGCTCGCCACTCTACACAGGAATGGCTTCAAACAACAATATGAATGTTCTGGAGTGGAGTCAGAGTCCAAATCTCAGTCCAATTGAGAATTTGGGGAAGACTAAGGTACTGGGTAGAATGAATGACACAAAAAAACTGAAGGAAAACCTGATGCAGTGTGCAAGAAAACTGTTCACTCACAATCCCCATGCACCCTGACAGATATGTTTGTAAAGAAGAATGGGGAAAATGGCAGTGACCAGAAGTGCAAAAGTAACATGGCTGCCAAAGGTGCATCTGCTATACTGACTGGACAGGGGTGAATACTTACATGATCAGTTATTTATTGTAATTAACTGAGACTGCTTTGCAGACATCTGTTTTCACTTTGACATTAAAGAGTCCTTATCTTTTGTTCAATGCCAAAACATCCAACTTAAATACTGTGTGATTCAATGATGTATAAAAATAAAATGAGAAAACTTTCAAGGGGCAAATACATTTTATAGGCACTGTAATTCTGTATTCTGTGTTTTTCCAACTTTTATCACATTTCTCACCCTTCATCCATCACAGTTGCTTAACTGAGCAGTAAGATGTTAATTCTTTCAAGGTCTTCATAGCTCTGTTTGCTCATGACAGTTGTCTCACAGTATGACATCATGAATTTGGAAGGGAAATAATACACTGAGAGAGCTGTTAGGGTACAAATGAAATAAAACTTAAAAGAAAAATTAAAAACATGAGGTCAATTTACAGGCTCAACGTGCCTAATGTGACTTTGTGACATCAAGTGTTTATATCATTAATAGAATGGCATGCCCAAATAAACACAGAAAAAGGGAAATGTAATTTAAAAATGACTGGACAGTTTAATATGTTAATAATTAATTTGGCTTCTAGTACATATTGTGGTCAACAAATAAAAGTAACCTTAATTTTCCTCATAAATTAATATTCTGACTCATTCCAGATATTATTATTATTATTATTATTAGCTATTTTCTTGAGATTATATTTTTTATTTAATGACTTCCCTTTTCAAAACCAACTATAAAAAAAACATATACCATTTTTGGTATAGAAATACATAAAGTGTAACAGAAAGGACCGCTGGGAGCAGCCAAAAGAAGAAGAAGAAGATTAAGAGTTAAGAAAACAGGCAACAATCAAAACCTTAGTGCAGATGTCTGAATCATAATAAATATGTTAACTAAAACTAAATCCAAAAAAACATATTGCTTTAGTAGTAAATAAACAGGCTCTAATTAAAAATTTGGTTAAAGCAAAAACCTGCAGCCACTGTGGTTCTCCAGGACCAGAGATGAGTACCCCAAGCAATAGAAAGGCACTGTTTGAATCAAAAGAGGACAAAATGTTTTCAGCATTGTTATTCGATATTCAGATAATGCTGAATTAGTGATGCAATTGGGAATATAAATAACCAGTAACAGTGCACTGCATGATAACGTGCAGTGAATACACTTGACTTGAGCATTCATAGCTTTCATACTCTTTCATTTAGCATTAGTTTTCTCAGAGGTTGATGCGCTTGCTGCTTCCTGAGCAGCTCTTATTTTCTACACCCTAGCACCCGCTTCTTCTCTTCTTTCGTCAGCATCTTTTTGCGTTTAAACTGATTAAGTCAGTGTCTGTGTTGCAATTACTTGTACATTTTCCTTAATTTTCACTTAAGCTGGCACTTAAGTCTTCAATTTGCTTCAAGAATGATTTAAGATATGAAGAGGCAAGGGAAGTGACGGCGAAGGTGGTAGGGATTAGAACAGCGCCCATGTGTATGCGTCGCACAGCTGCCCTATTGGCTGCTGCCGAGAGTTGATTCTACAATAAAATAAAAATAAAAAGAGGAATAACCTTGGAGGTCAATCATCACCCTGAAAGCGGATAGTACATGTCACGTAGTATATGTGTACCAAATTTCAGATCAATAGGTCAAACGGTTTGCGAGCTACAGATGATTTAAAATCCTTGACAGACAAATGGACAGCCAGGGTAGTGCAGTGGTTCTCAACCTCTGGGGCAGGCCCCCCTAGGTGGGCACGAAGTAACAAAAAGGGGGGTACGAAGATGTGAAAAAAAGAAAACAAGAATCAAAAATATGAAAAAAAATCTGTTGAAACCAAAACAAATTAACTTAAACCACATTCTGATACTAGAACAATAAATATAGAGTTAGATAAATGTTGATAAAAGTTAAGTAGGTATAAAAAAATATGCATCTATATTTCAAAAAAATGTTAGTGGGGGCGATTAAAACTGTTATGAAAACTCGGGTCGCAAATCTTAAAGGTTGAGAAACGCTGTGGTAACGTATTATATAAAAAACAAGCTGGTTAATTTGCAGATGATACCAAGCTAGATGGAGTGGCAGATAATTTTGAATCTGTTGAATCATTATAGATGGACTTGGACAGCATACAGTCATATAGCATACAGGCTTGTGCAAATTTGTGGCAGATGAAATTTATTGTAAGTAAATGTAAAGTATTACATGTAGGATATTAAAATGTTAGGTTTGAATACACAATGGGAGGTCTAAAAATCGAAAGTATACCTTATCAGAAGGTTTTAGGAGTCTCAGTGGTCTCAACACTATCTGCTGCCTTACAGTGTCCAGAAGCCATTAAAAAGGTTCTAGAATCTTAGGTTATGTAGCACCCTGTACAAGTCCAATGAGGTTGTGCTCAGGATTTATAACACACTGGTGAGGCCTCATCCGGAGTACTGTATGAAGTTTTGGTCATCAGGCTACAAAAAGGACATAGCAGTCCTGGAAAAAGTCCAGAAAAGAGCGACTGGTCCGATTCCAAGACTACAGGGGATGAATTACAGTAAGCTTTGTTGGGCTGAATGGCCTGTTCTAGTCTAGATTGTTCTAATGTTCTATTGTTCAAATTGTGCATGCAGATGGAGTGGCTCAGTACCCGAAGCTGGCTCCTGCCATGTGACTGATGCTTCTGAGACATGCTCTGCCCCAGCCCTAGACTGGAATCAGTGGTCTAAGAATATGAAACATTATGATACAATTTATAGTCTGAATACCATTCCATCATTTTGTTTCAATTGTAGGGCAGTAGGGACCGGGGATATTGTTAGGGTTTGTCTTAGCCCCCCTCTGTTATTTTCAAAGAGTGATGGGGTCTCCCATAGGGTTTCACTCCAGTCATATCATACATGTATGACAGCCTGAAAAGGAAGGGGGATTCCCCCTTGTGGTTTCGCACACATTGTACATGTAAGACAGACTGAACAGCTTGGGTGGGGCTGGTGGTGGCTTTAATCAGTAAGATATGGGGCTGGACATCAGGAACTTAAACCCCGGAAGCCACCACTGGCAGGGAAGCTCATGAGACCCAACTCGAAGAATCGAACTGCACTGGACATCCATAGTGACAATTAGTGTCAATGAACCTATACGATAAAATTAAACCTCCAGTTGACTTTTAGTTACAGGGCCCCTAAACCGTGAAATGGTCTGCCAACTACTATAAGAGATGCCCCTTCTGCCTCAGCTTTCAAATCTCGGCTGAACACTCACTACTTAAGTTTAGCATATCCTAACTACTGTAATGCTGCTGATTAACTGTACCAGACTGCATCTCTGTTCTTAGTCATTAGCACTAAAACATAAGTAACATGATATTTTTAATGTGTTACTAACCCTCACCTATTCTGTTTTTCTTCTCGGTACTTAAATGTGGCACTTGGTGCCACGGCCCACCTGCCAAGTTGTTTTGCCTGCCTAATGTAAAGTCATCCCTGATGAAGGATCACGGGAATCGTGGGGTAGATGGGTCCTTTCATTGGATTGGCTGGCCCAGCACTGACTCAGCTGTGGAATGGCCAAATGGGGGAGGCAGCTTGATGGCTGAGGTCTCCAGGACTCTAAACAAATCCAAATCTTACTATGTGATATCATCTACTGTTAAATTCTGCTCCGTACTTGTAATATTTTTATTTTTATACTGTATTGAAGATCTGTTCTGTGTATTGTATTATATTGACCCCCTTCTTTTTGACACCCACTGCGCGCCCAACCTCTCTTTGGTCGCTCTTTGAATTGCCTTTCCCAAGGTTTCGTCCATTCTTTTCCTAGAAGGTTTTTTTGGGAGTTTTTCCTTGTCTTCTTAGAGAGTCAAGGCTGGGGGGCTGTCAAGAGGCAGGGCCCGTTAAAGCCCATTACGGTACTTCTTGTGTGATTTTGGACTATACAAAAATAAATTGTACTGTATTGTACTTAACTGGGTGCCATATATTCCAGGTGTGAACTGCGCTATTTTTGCGAATGATAAATAGACAGGGAGCAAATTGAACCAAGACTCGCAAACTGAGTGTTTGCTTCACAACTGACTACTTCTCAATTTACGGATATTTAAATTAACCGCAGCGACATGTGCCACTGTTGCCTCATCCCGTCGTGAGTCAGAGGTCGGACCCGCTGCTCTCCGACCCTAAATCTGTACAGCATTTATGCAGTTTGAAGTTTCTCCACGACTTTGATAAGGCTAATCTTCAAATACTGTACTTTTCCTAAAGCCGTAAGTGCTAGGACCAATAATTAGGGGGTTACGGGTGTGTTCGTGCCCTGCGATGGACTGTCAATCCATTCGTGTTAAGTAAATGGATGGGCGAGGAGGAGTAAATGGGTGGATTTATGAAGAGGAACTTGGAGACTATTAACGAAAATGAAGATTCATATAGTATTGAAATGCTTTTTTCTCCGTAATCTATGAAGTAGACACGAAGGATGCCACATTAGCGAGGGTGCAATCGTAATATTCGGAATATGAGATCACCACAACCATTGAATTGCGGTCTGTGGTTCGTTCGTCAAGTGCATTGTTAAGAGAGCTGGGAGTCAGCAGAAACCAGCCATGTGCCTTTAAGCGGAGCTGCGGATGATGTTGTAAACGCGCAAGTGTGTGTGTGCGCTCTCTCTCTCTCTCAGCTCAGGAGCACCTGTTGGAACTGCTTTAGCGCTGCCAGACTGCCCCCCTTTCCCCTCCTCCATAATCTGCCCCGCCTCCCGCTCTTCTCTCTCTCTCTCTGCCCCCGAGAGGCAGCAGACGCGCAGGACCCTCATAACGCTTGTATCGCACAGAGCACTCGCAGCAGGCATGGCTTGGACACTGCGCCTTGGACTCACCCTCACCCTTACCCTCACTATCCTGGCAGCTTTACAAGGTGAGCATGAGTCGGTTTGTTCTATACTTATCTGAGGGGCGTATCTCCTGATTTCTGGTGGTGGTCACGGTGATAATATACAGTTGTGGACGGGTATTTTGCCCACTCTTTTTTGTTCAATGCTGTTTCCCACGCTGCGGCACGAGAGTTGCCAAGTCTGAGTGCGCGCCCACCCGTCGCTGCCATGTGTGCTGGAGTGGGAGAAATATGCAGGTATGTAACAGTCCGTGTGCGCTCCCATATGATCGTGAACTGGTGCTATTAAAGACAGCTCAGAAGTTTGGACGCGTGTTCGATTCAGCAGCACCTTCTTTGGATAAATCGGTCCCAAGCCCAACGGACTGATGAATCAACGCGTGTTAGACAAGTCCAGAGCACAAAACCGCCCGAGCCGAACTGGACGGTGTGCAGTCGTTACCATGGATACAGGTCGACAGGAGCGAATAAACCTCTTCATGCTGTGCAGTCTCGATGGTCGACAACTTTATCTTTTTTTTTTGATTGAGTCACTTCCCAAAAAAGACGCATTGACAGCGAAATTTATCTCCTGACATTTTTGTCAGGATTAGCGGTCATTGCAGCTAATTTAGTAATCGGGGTCCTCCTGGGGTCTGGACGCCGCCGAATCGACGGCACGTCCAAGACAAAGCAATAGAACAGGTGGAGAAAAGGGACCCGGAGAACCGCTTCGCAATAATAACGAAAAGTGACAGGTGATACTCGCTATTCATTCTTGTCATCTTACCGAGTCACAGAGTGAGGCATTCACATATTATGGAAACTCATTACTTTGTAGTAATTAAGTGGCATGTCCTGATTTTGTGTTCTTTATTATTAAAATTTGGAATAACTCTGATAGCATTCATCCCTGGATGTCTTTCTTCAGGTGTCTAATAAATACTAGATCATCATCCCCGCTAAAATAACACATTCATCAAAATTTAGTTTCAAATGTGTAGACTCACAAATCCAGAGGGGTCTTCTGATTTAAGTCAGACTCCAACTGACTAGACTGCCGCTTAAGCGTTTTAAGTTGGTGATCTCAGTGTTCTGGTAGTCAAAGCCACACAGCTAAAGATTTCAGTTACACCTGCCCCTGTGTTCAGACTGTTTAGATGGGAATTAATCTAACAGAAAACTTAAAATGTACTTTTGAAGCATGTCTGAGATTTGATTTATCATCATTGTGAATGTTTATAGATAGATCCAGCATAAGAAGAACATAAAAGTTTTTTCTAAGAACAGGTCCTCTCCTATTTATCTAATATGTCCAAAGTCATGTTAGTTACAGAATGATCTTCGAGGTGTTAGCTTACCCCATGATGCCTAGTTCCTTGAATCGTTTATTGTATGTATGAAGTCATATTTTTGAGCAATTGTGTCAAATATACTATTAACTGTCTTCTGTTTGTGTTGTCTTTGTGGAAGAGCAAATTTTAAAGTAACACCCACCATACAGTATTCATAAATTTCAGTACTTCAGTCACATGTCTGTTTGACTAGGATGAAAGAATGAAACTATTTCAAGCCACTTCCCATCAGTCATGCCCTGTAGTCTTAGAATAAATCTAATCCTGCTTCCTATTACTTTTGTATCTTTGCTGTTTTATTTATTTTGGCTTATTACAGTTGACTTTCTTAACTTCCCTAAAGTTCACAACTTTAGTATTGCTTTGTGTTTGGTGCTTTACATTTGAAATCCTTGCGCAAAGCTGGCATTATCACTGTCTGGGTGAAATTTGCCCATCGGGTGGATCTGTTTTTCAATTTATATTTTGTATAGCAATTTTCACTAAGCACAGGCTCCAAGGCTCCAAGTGCTTAAACATACTAACAACTATAATTTACTAATTCAATCCATATAACCCTACATCATTTGTACATCAAACAGCAAATTTGTGTGAAACATATGGTCAGCTGTGCTCGATTGCCAGTTGGTCCAGGGCTGGTTCTTGATCTCATGCTTGATGCTGCTGGGACAGGCTGCACCATCCTGCGACTATAAACTGAATTATAAGATTTTGGAAAACAGGTGGATGAATCAGAATCACTTTTTATTCAACAGTACTTAATTTACAGGAATTTAACTTGGTAGATTTGGAACTGTTTATACAAAAACATAATGTCATATACAAATAACATAAGTTAAAAAATAAAATAAGTAAATGAAATAAATAAATAGTACAGTTCCCGGTTGGGGTGCTTTCTGTATATAATTTGCGTGTTCTGCCCATTTTCGCTTGATATTCCAATGGGGACTTTTCTTTAGTCCTACAGTCTACAGACATGCTGTTCGATTGATTGATTACACCATAATGACTTGACATTAAGCGCTTTGGCATCAGAATAGGCTGTTAGAAAATCTGGGAAAAATGAATGGGTAAATTTTACTTTGCTGTGTTTTACATTCATTTGAAATATATCTTAATTCAATTTTGTTTGTGCAGTATGTTTTTTTATGCTGGAAAATTGGATATCTGTGTTTTGAAATTATGCTGGCAACAGATGTTAGTATTTTGTGTTTTATGTTGTTCATTTTCACCCTGCGAGACAATTCTTTAATATGATACCATTGTCAAAGAGGAGCTGTGTGCCAAATGCAATTTGTTTCATGTCAGTAAGTCTACATAGTTTTGGGTTACGTTGGAAATATTTATGGCTTTTGTTCTCCTTTTGTAAGGTGTGGACTTAATTTAATTGACTCCATATTTTGGCGGTCTGCCCTTAAAAGTCGTACAAGTGGGTTAGATTGATTTCCTTACTGTACCTGCCTCCTAAGTAACCCAAGTTGAGTGCTCTCATGTGTGTGCCCATTCTTCTATAAATATGAGCTGGCAATCTGGATTGGGGAAGTCATTTCCATGTGGCCATCTTGTCTCCTCTGTTATTATTTTATTGCATCACACTCTGATTTCAGCCAGAAGTACAAATTGTAGTGTCCACTAAATAGCACTCTCAAATAAAAAAAGTGACGGTGTGTGCATGTAGTTTGAGGTTCTGTTGGAGAAGCTGGCAGTGTCAGGTGTGCCTTTTTAATTACTGTTTTTAATCTTATCAATTACTAGCGGATCCTTTCCTCTAGAAGCCCTTTGAAAGGCTTTGTAATTACAGGTGTGATGTGAGCCACCCTAATCAGCTATCATGCCATAACCCCATCGCGGGCGCCTCTCTCCTGAGCTGTCTGCATTCTCCTAGCTGATCGTCAGCCCCCATCTCAGTAGATATTCTTATGCATACTTGGGCGAAAACACTGAGCTGGTGGCTTATCTGCTTGTCATCATGAACTTTTTTGTTGTTCGTTGAATGTTTATGTCTGCTTTCAGCAGTAGGGGCTTCTTTGTTGAAACCATGGATTTCCAAAAAGTTTTTGCTTCTGGGAAGAAAAAGCCACCGGCAGGTGTGAATTTTATTATTATTACATTGGGGGAGTGTGTTTTGGGTAGTACTATTGTTCCTACACCACACTGTCTTGGGCTGAATGGCTTCTTTGCAGTTTCTTATTTTTCTTCCAAGCACATGAGATTGAATCTTTCAGGATCTTCAGTTTCTCAGCCATTGATCAGACAAATCAAGGCAAATTGTGTAAGGAGTTGTAGTGAATTTCTTATTGTTATTGTCTTTGTTTGGCCAAAGGGTCTGTGTGCAGGGTTGTAACCCAGTTTCAACCCGTCTGGCTGCTCTGTGTTATGACAATATGGTCAGGTGGGACGTTTGTGTCCTCTGTGTTGTGACTAAATCTCCCAATTAATTCTGAACCGATGGCCTGGCTCAATGCAGCAGAGCTAATATGTAGGGATTTGTCAGATTTTGGCTCAGTCTTCTATCCACCTCCTAATTTGGCAGGGTTCCTGTCCATTTGCGGGTGCCATTAAATCCCTTGTAGACTGTACCGTACACAAGACGCCCATTAGGGGAATTAAAACTAGCACAGCAGGGAGCCTTTGTTTTTCTTGCTTTTTTTTTGAAGCCATTCAAAGGAAGCTTAAGTTAAAAATGGCTTATTAGACAGAGGCTGTGTTTTTAAAAAGATGTTTGGGTGCATTTAATTAAGCTGGGATTTGCTAATCAGTGATGACATGTATCTGCCAATGTGGTTAAGGTGGCAAGGCATTGGCTGTTATACCAATTGGCATCCTGTGCACTTTCTCATGTTGATTGTGTTCAGAGGGAAAGAGGGGCAGAGCTATGGTTTCAAAAATGTCCTGCTGTGTGAAACACAGAAAACAGCAGGAGCAGCAGCAGCTCCTGTCTTGTGATCTTGTAGGCTTGGAGTGACTTGTTCTCTTTATTACCTTTGTCTTTATGGCTCCCTTTAGCTCTGTTTACACTACACATTCTAATCTGGATCAAATGATCCTTTTTCACAGAAGAGTAAAGATCTAGATCAGGCTTGTGTGGGGACATAATCTGCTGCAGTTAACAAGTGCTCTACCCGGTCATGTCCCTGCATGGAATGTAAACTTCTGTGTTTTTTTTTTTAACTTTGTGGGTTATCAGAAGATAAGATATACAGTGCCCATAATAAGTATTCACCCTCTTGGAAGTTTTCACATTCTTTTTTTATGTAACATTGAATCACAGTCGATTTAATTTGGCTTTTTTGACACTGACCAATTGAGAAAAGACACTTCAATATCAAAGTAAGAAAAAGATCTTAGCAGAGCGGTCTAAATTAATTACAAATATAAAACACTAAATAATTCAGCATGTAAGTAATAGTCCCTGTCAGGTCAGTATTTAGTAGATGCACCTTTGGCAGCCATGCCAGCTTTGAGTCTGAGTGCACAGATCTCTTTTGCACATCCGGACAGTGCCATTTTTCTCCTTTCTTTTTTGCAAAACTGCTTCAGCTTGGTGAGGTTGCATGAGGATCACATGTGAACAGGTTTCTTGCACACTGCATCAGGTTTTCCACCAAGGTTTTGTGGTATTCATTTTACCCTCAGCCCTCACAATCCTTTCAGGGCTTGCTGCACTGAAGCATCTCCGCATCATGACACTGCCACCACCGTACTTCAAGTTGGGGAATGTGTGTGTTTTTTTATAGTACGCAGTGTTCAAACATGGCCTTCAGTCTGATGCCAGAAAACTCAACTTTGGTCTAACCAAACCATAGAACCTACTTCCAGGTGACTTTAAAGTTTTCCATGTGCCATCTGGCAAAATCTAGCCTTTCTCTGTGCCATTCTGACATAAAGCTGCAATTGTTGAACCCCCGGGCAAGTTTTTGTCTGTGTAGTGTTGCCAATTGGGACCACTGCAGCTTGTAACCACTTCAGATTTCTAATAGGTCTGTTGGTGACCACACTCGCTAGTCTTCTTGCACAATCTCTTTGTTTTTGTGGAGAGGCTGCTCTAGGCAGATTTCCAGTTGTGCCATACTCTTTCCATTTCTTAACGATTAGTTTAACTGGCCTGCAAGGGATATTCAGTGACTTGGATATTTTCTTGACTCCATCCCCTTAACTTTTGAATCACTTTTTCATGGATATGTTTGGAGTGTAGGTCTGAGCACAGCACTGACTCACCTTAAGTTGGGCCCTCCATATACTGTAAGCTGCACTTAGACTGCAATCACTGGAAACCCCAGAAGGGTGATCTCCACTGAACTAATTAGGTGGCTTCCAGAACCAATGAGCTGCACGAGTGATGGTTATGAAGTGTGGATACTTCTGCAAACAAATGTTTTGTATTTTATTTTTAAATAATTTATTGCACTTTACAGAGATGATTTCACTTTGAAATTAACAAGTGTTTTTCTGTTGATCAGTGTCACAAAAGCCAGTCATTAAATGATGTATAATAATAATAATATGTGAGAAATTCTATGGAGGTGAATACATGTAATAGGTACTGCACATTAGATGCAACATCATATATGTACTCAAGGAACAGATTCTAATGGCCTGATGTGCACAATATGATTAATTGTACTTATTGCAAGTTCTTTAATTGCAGTAGGGTTAATCCATGAGCAGAGCCAAGCACACACTCAACGGTGCCACTGTGTAATCAATATATGGGGTGGCACTGTGCCCACTTCTCACCCAGGCCTTACCAGATATGGCCAAGTAGTAGTAGTAGAGTGTTTGCCATTTATGAATGCAATGAGAATTGAAGCAAACTGACACCTTTTATTGGCTAACTGAGCAGATTTTAATATGCAAGCTGTTTCATAAGGTGTCAATAAAAGGTGTCAGTTTGCTTCATTTCTCATTGTAGACTTGGACAAGAAACCATTTCGTCTTGTATATCAGGTGAAATTCTTTGTGCAGTGTGGATTTTATTGGTATACTAAAAAACTAATGGAAAACTTGCAAACATATTTAAAGGTAAAACCACACCTATCACAAAACCAATGGAAATCTGTGCATGTTAAAGAAAATGAAAAATGTGATTTTATGTTGGCATTTTAGTGTCCTAAAGGCAATGTGATGTGTGTTTCATCCAGATTGCTGAGTCAATCCTCTGTGACTCTGTGTGGGATAATATATGTGTCTAAATTAGTGAGTTACAAAGGAGCTGCACTTTCATCTGTTCAAGCCAATTTGAGTGGTGCCTACTATCAAATCTATTTAAGTAGCAAACAGTTACCAAGTGTTTCAAAGGGTGAGTGTGGCACCTGTATGCACAATTAATTTTTAATGCAGTCATTCATTAATATAACACAGTCTTTAAAGTATATACAAATATTGTGGTAACTACAGAAACCATCAGGTTTTTACATAAAACATGACATGGATTTTTGGGAATACTGCCCATCATTATCCCTTACAGGCAGTACTATTTCCAGAGGTATGGATTTATCATGCTTACTTCCCTTTCTCTTATCTTGAATTCTAAATGCCATTTACCACACAAATCTGCTGTGAATATGGGGAAAAAACATGATCTAGTTAACTGAGATTACAAAATAACTTAAAAAGTATTTTAATGTGGGGTCCAAGGCACCACAGTTAAAGTCTGTTGACATTTTTTATACACAGATCAACTTTGTCTGGCCTGGACAAAGGGAGACACAACATACATACATACACACACACACCATCATTTCCAGCTGGAAGAGACATTCACAGAGTGACCCCTTTTTTAGGTACAATAGCCTAACAGTAAGGCAATCTACTTCCAAGATGCCTTCATTGAGATGGCATGAATTCAAAATGATGTCTAAAGTCAAGTGCAGAGTTGTCAATGATGTTCCCAGAGTTGTTGCCAGAGTTGTTCAATGTCAATCCCATTGTTTCACAAAGATGGTGCAAATTAGCTGGTGACGAATCTATACCCTGTACATCTTCTTCCATTTCTTCCTACAAGTGTTCAATAAGTTTAGGTTTTGCTGACTGAGGAGGCCACTACACTAAGCTGAATTCACTGTCCTATTATCTGGAATTGCAATGGGTGACACCTCAGCACCATACAAGTTCAGATGGAATGGAACCAGTGTGAGGTGTTTTTTATTGTGGCCTTAGAGACAATTCTGCCTCCAACCCCCAGGTTTTTCCCTGCATGTTGGAGGGCCTTCAAGCAGGGCTGGATGCAGATTAATGTCATACCGAGGACAGAGCAATTGCAGGTTAAGGGCCTTGCTCAGGGGCCCAACGAAGTAGAGTCACTTTTGGCGTTTACAGGATTCGAACCTTCGGATTTCCAGTGCAAATCACTAGCCTCAGAGCCACCAGTCCGGCCATCTGAGAAAGAACATATTTAAATTCTGTTTTGTAAATTATAGTATAGTATCTCATTCCTGATTGGCTTTGATATAACATTTTTGAGTTTGTGGTGAGTGGTTTGTGTCTTATTAGATGGTCTGCTTTCTTTTGTTTGTCATTATTGGTCTTGTGAACATTAACCTGTTCTCTCCTGTGGAGTTTTTGTATGTTTGAACAGGATAAATTCAGATAAAAGATACGGTTATTTCTAATTTGCCACACAATTTCTCCTACTCCAAGCCATTTAACTCAAACACTGATCCTTCCACCTACTTTCATCTCTTGTCCCAACACCATCTTGAAATAGTGTAGGGAGAATCTGCTTTCACTTCTAGTTTTAATACCTAGTATGATTAATCTGTTAATTTGTTTGAATTTTACCATATCCTCCTCCATTGATCATGGTGAATCAGCAGAAAACCTGGGGCCTCGTGTATAAATGGTGCGTATGCACAAAAATGTTATGTAAGCCTGTTTCCACGTTCAAATTGCGATGTATAAAACCTAAACTTGGCGTAAAGCCACGTACATTTCCACGGTAGCTCCAACCTTGGCGTACGCAAGTTCTGCGCTTGATTTTGCAGACTGGCGGCACCCAGCGTTAAAGCAGTGCTACTGTTCCAGTGTGGTTACCCTTTCTTTTTTAGATCCACATCCCTGACTCAGCTTTATAAATCCACTGAAATGAACCGCATATTGTTTATTAGTTTAATGCATATGATTGTAATTAACCTGTAAGAATATAATGGTCCACTGAATTGTCAAACTATTCCAAATACCATAGCTACTTTAGCGTTGTTACTCTCACTGCACCTTCTTTTTCTTCTTTCAGCTGCTCCCGTTAGGGGTTGCCACAGCGGATCATCTTTTTCCCTATTACTCTCACTGCACCACTCGGAGCAGCTGAACAGAAAGAGAATTATCGGTATACAGCATCAAGCACACGCTGCCTCAGCCATGCTGCCTATTTGAACTGCTGTCACACAGCAAACGCTTCAAAACCTTTCTTGTACGGACCTCGCGGTTCAGAAACAGTTTCATCCCAAGAACTATAAATGCACTGAATCAGTCCATCAAGTGCTCCTTGTAGAACTGTTTGTACTTATTAGTACAATCACCTTACTGTAAACTTGCTATACAGTTATAATATTGCACAACCTTAGCCACTTTATAAAGCGTGTATTTACATATGATGACGATATCATTTTTAAGATGAACTGCAGCAAAATATGTTTATTATATTATACAGATAAAACTTTAACTTCATTTAAATAATCAATACTAGCCGGTTTTTTAATGATTTTTAAGCACAGGGAGAAAATTAACAGTTGAAAAATTGGTAATGTAATAAATCAGCAAGAAAAGCAACATTGTAGCAATGCACGGAACGAACCAACACACAATCGTCCGTGACTGAAAACTGCCGGACCGCCATCGCTCATGTGCCCATCTCCAACTTGTCACTTGAGTTGTTGTCGTCTTTGCACAGTCCAGATGCACCTGTGACTCACGTAGACTTTTCATTGCTCTGTGTGGTTTTGGCTGCTTTTCTATATATAATCCACCAAGACCCCCGACCACGGTAGTAGCGAGGTGGGAGGGGGGTGTGTACAAAGGGTAGGGACGTAATCAATGGGAGCGTATGAGTCGCACTTAGTGGGAATTCCACGGTTTGCAGCCTGAATGGGGTTCAACGGCTTACCCACGCCTCTCTGCGCCGGGTAGACACACGCTCAATCTCATGCATAATCATTTATTGAATGCTAAACACTTCTGGAAAGACATGGTTGTCTAAAACGGGTTGGTGTGAGAATACAACAGTAAGTGAATGAAAAGATGGAACCCTGGAGAGAGTAAAATACAACACAATATTGAACCCGTGGCATAACAAATGCCGCATAATTATTTATTGATGGTTGAACACTTCTGGAAAGACACAGTTGTCTAAAAAGGGAGGGTTTGAGGATACAACAGAAAGTGAATGAAAAGATGGAACTCTGGAGAGAACAACATATAATTGTCCGTGAGTGAAGACTGGTTTTGGCAGACATAGGCATATCTTTTTGAAAGTTTGTCCTTGTGCCTTATTAATTGTCATCGCAAATGCCAATCGAACAGGAAATTGTCTTCAGGTAAAAGTAAAAGGCAAATTTGAATCTGACGGGGTCAGGCATATCCGGGCAAAAAGGACAGTTTGTGTGGTTGCAGATGTGGGCAGGTGACGTCACATTAGTGTGTCGAGCAAGCGGGTGTGCACCCTGTGTGTACATACTGACAGAGTCAAAAGATGTCACCAGAAGCTTATCATGTGGGTATTTGAGAGGCATGAGAACCTCGTAATGCCCATGATCCAAAGGACCGCTAAAGAGCAGGGATATGAAGAGATGCTGGGCCGGATTGTAAACTCGAGGAGAGGCATGAGGACGTTCTTGGAAGTAAATGCTGATAGTAGCTGGAAGGATTTGGGACATTGCCACAGTTTCTGCCTCGCCACCATAGACTCCGGACGTATTCATGTAGTCAGCGTATTGTTGAGCAGACTGTATAACAATGACTCTGTGACTAACAACAACAGACACCACGTCACCGAAGTTATCCCAATGTTGGCAAACAAAGCTAACAGCCATGTTACAAAGTTTGAGAGCAACAGTTTCGTCAATGACATTTTTCCAAAAAAACCCGACTGACAGAAACAGTTACCTGAAGCAGGAATTTCCATAACATTGAAAGAAGTGTTGTTTCCATGAAATACATTTGAAGCGGTAGCCATGGAGGGCAAAAGAATAGTCAACGTGGCTCACAGCTGGATTTGGACTGCAGCACAGACCAAAGCGAGTGAGTATGTGTTTGATGAGCTGTTTGAGTTGGCGGGCAGTGGTCTGAGGTGCGTTCCTGAGCATGTGGGAGGAGGGGCAGAGTTACTGGGCAGGGCTTCGTTGTTCCTTTCGCATGGTTTTTCATGGTGGACACGGTCGGGTGTCGAAACCGAAAAGAATAATGAAAAGTCAACGTGGCTCAGACGTGCATGTGGACTCCTAGCACAGACGAAAGGGAGTAACTGGGTGGTCGGTGAGTTTTTGCGTCCGAGCACATGGGCAGGCAGTGTGAATGCCTAGAGAGTGAGGGTAGACGCAGGCCGGTGAAAAAGGAGTGTTGGTGGGCAGGGAAACGTCTTCCGTGTTCCTACAGGAGCATCTAAGAAGACGCATGTTTGTCACGGATGCGAATCGCTGTATGTAGCGTGTAAAACAGTTTGCTATGGTGCACGCGGTCGTGCGTCGTAACCGAAAAGTCGTTTTTTAAAGACTGCTTACTTCATTGTGTTTTAACCTCAGTTGTAAAGGATTGTTTTAAGGATTCCATGGGATACCCCTCGCAAACCGTTTTACACGCTGCATATGGCGATTCACCTCCACGAGAAACATGCCTCTATGAACAGTCAACGTGGCTCGGAGGTGCATGTGGCCTCTATGACAGATGAATATAAATGACGCCGTTTTTTCTGTGTCGTCGCGTCCGAGTTGGTGGGCGTGGCTCTGCGAGTTTTTGTATCCAATGGTCTTGGAGTTGGTGGGCGTGGCTCCTTCCTGCGTGCGCCATAGGTGTCTTACTTGTCGGCGGCTTAGTGAATCCACGCCCCTTCTGGTGTGCTTTCCATGGGTGTCTTGCCTTAGTGAAATATATATATATATATATATAGGTGGGCGTGTCTCCTTCCTGCGTGCGCCATAGGTGTCTTACTTGTCGGCGGCTTAGTGAATCCACGCCCCTTCCGGCATGCTTTCCATGGGTGTCTTGCCATAGTGAATTATATATATAGATTGTTGATAATTAAACATGTGAGGACACGGTGTTGCTGCGCTAGCAAGTGTTTGGCGCTCCGTTCACGGATTGTTCCTGCCTCGTGTTGTATGCTTGCTGGGACCGGCGTGACACTGGAAGGATAGATGGATAGAATAATTAAACATTTACTACAAAGATATTTCAATGTTCCTTAAAAGTTTTGAAGAATCGGTGTTCTAAGCTTACAGATGGCTTAACGTCTATTACAGAGCTGATTGTGTGGCGATTGGGTATTTGGAGAAAGAAAAGTAAGTACAGGAATTGGGGGTTAGTACGTTTGAAAGAGACATTACTGCTGCAATAAATTATTTCGTCAAAGGTTGCGCACAATCACTGCGCCACCGTGTTCCCATGTTTAATAACATGCTTTAACTCCTATCATCATGAAAATGATATCTCGTATACATCTCAGTATTTTAATTATTTAGAGAGCTGTAATATTACAAATTAATGGATTCTGTGTCCTGTTGGAGAAAGAGAAAGCTCGGAAGCACGTAGTGATTCACACACATAAGAGCGCATAGAAGATCAAATACAAAACAAATCATTTAACGTGCTACTTTAGTTACAATGGGATTTGAGAAACTAGTAAATTAAACGATTTTAAGGTGAAGTTTATGATGTTCTACTTTAATGACAAAATAAAATACGTCATTAAAGTGGAAATTTCGAGATTAAAGTTGACATTTCATGCTTTTTTCCCACTGTGTGCTTTTTTTTTCTCTGTACTCTAATAAGCTTTCATATGACACTCAGACGGTGGGCTACGACTTGCCTTTTCACAGCGACTTTGATATCTGACAACTTCTTTTTTATTTCGGGCACTGTGCGACTTTGTGAACTTGAGCTTTCGAGTTTCTCCGACACACTATGTTACTCGATCAACTTCCTTTTGTTGTTTATACCACTGTTTAAACCAACACATAGTACGTTTTTGTTTGCCTCCACTCTGTATTTGCTGAACTTCTTCTATTTCACCCCCCCCCCCCACTGTGCTTTTGCCATTTGCCTTTTCATAGAACGCTGAGCTTAAGGGCTATTTATATTGATTTGCATATTCAAAGAGGCGTAATTCTGGGAGGAGACGGAGTGGGACTGAAGGCGCGTGCATGTGCGTTTCTTTTCACGCTGACCGGGATTTATGTAGCGGAAGAACGTGGAAGTGGGCGAACACTCAGATTTATGAATCTGGATTTTTTTGTGCGTAAGCACATTTCCGCCTTTGTGTTTATACCATGTTATAGTGTGAATTCTACGCACGGCGTTATGCATGAGGCCCCTGGTTGTTATTGACACACAGAGTGCCTGAGGATTACTGTGAAATACAAAAGACCAGGGTATCGTCTAAACGGTGTGATCATGTAGCAGGAGTGGAATGTGACTGGATCTTTCCCTGTCATATACCATTCATGACCAGGTTCTGACAGTTTTGTGTTATGTTACACCACTTTCAACACCAACATTGTTTCAATTGTTAGTTAATTGGCTGCACCCATATTTTGCAAGATGTAAAAGCCTCTCTGCTTATGTTCATATCCGGAGCCACTTTAGTTGGACCCATTTTCTCCCCTAATTTAACACACAATAAGAAGGTGCCTGCATACCTGCTTTGTGTCCTTGGCATTATCCCGAGAATCTCTTGGGCTCTGAGTTTTATTTAAATATGGTAAATCCAGAGTAGTACTTGGGTTAACTGAATTTGATGAGATATGGAGCTCTAAGCCTTAATAAAGCTCAGCACAATATTCTGCTGACACCTGGTAGATGAAATAACATCATACTGCACAAAAAAAAATACATATTTTCTATGTGTTCTGCCACCTTATGGTAACTCATCAATATTAATGATTGGGGCATATAAATGAAAAGCTGTAAAACTGTAAAGCCAATTTTAGAACAAACTGAAACTGAACCATTAGTTGAACCAAGCAATAGTGATGACAGTTTAAATTGGTAATTAGATGTTCACATGAATAGTGAAAATGATGCATTTGGCACCGTATGGCTGTGATATTCCTGATGAATTAGGTTGCATGAAAGTTCACCTTGTTGCAAGTAGATTCATGGCAAAAAAGTTAAACGCTAATTCTGAACAAGTAGAAGGACAAGAAAGATGTTAGCCCCTAAGCTCTGTTCACAATGTAGTATTTGTCAATGTTCATGTTTGGAGGAAACGTGGAATACACTAAGCCTTGCACTGTGGTAACCTACAATAACACAGGGAGGCGCGTTGCTTTTGTGGTTCAGGTACTGACATTCTACCCTCTCATCCACTAGCAACAGAAAAAATATTACAAGAAAATTGTGCAAAGAAATGTGCTTCTACTGTCCCTCTTGCAACATCAAGCTGTGCTAGTTTCAAAGCATATCAGGCAAAAGACGTGTACTAAATCTGCATCAGCACAACGGTGAACACTAGAGATACCTTTCCTACTGTATTGTATTGCCGTTTTAGTATTTACATGTTTCTGCTACACATAATAACACTTTGACCATGCTGAAAAAAATAGTTTCTGGCTTGTTTTACCAGAGGTAAACATAACGCTAAGGAAGCTACATAAATTATAACACTAAGGAGGCTACATACAGTAACATTTCGCATATTCAGTAAAGCTGTTACTATTTCAGAAGTGTGAAATGTGGGAATGGAACTTGGAACCAATTAAATGGACACTAATAGGAAATTGTTACAGGTAGTTTCCTTGGCAATGCTTTATAGAATAAAATAGTAGTGTTGAGAAAATGCAAGCTGAATGAATTGTACTCTTAAATTGTTTAATCCACTCCTCTAACCTACAAGAAGCATTCCAATTTGAATGCACAACTACACCCATGACTTTACTTGACCAGTCACCAACGATGGCATGTCTTACCATGTGAAGTATGCCACAGGTGTTAAGTAATTACATGAATTAATGGGTCCCCTCTGTGTATAAAGAGTACACCATGTAATGCATAGTTCATCATCACCACAGATGCTGGTTGTAGGATTTACTAAACACGCTCTTGTCAGTCTAGGCTTTAGTTCTTGAATGAGCTATCCCACTTGCTATGTGAAAATCATTTCCTGATGCACAGCTGCCATGGTAAATCTGAGGTCACCAAAAGAAAAAAAATAAAACAGAAAACAATTGCTTCTTTTGGGATCACCTGAGCAAATGAAGATGATTGACTTCCTGCTAAAGCTTAGCTCATGCAAAATTATTCCAATTTCCTTTGTGAGTATTTGAAATGAGCCAACCTTTGAATCTTGCATCCCTGCCAAAGTTAAAACTGTAAAACATCAACAGATTCCACCTTTCCTCTCCAGATCTGAGTTTAACTTCTTGTACTTTTTTTGTAATCGCTAATGCTTCTCTATTTTTAGTGATCTAACCATGAAACACATTAACATGTTATAGCAGGTTCAGCACAGACAGCGGCCAGGCTTGCTTTTTCAACTTAATCTATGAAGGTAACAGCAAGAACCACTTTATATTATAATTATGCCCATCCATCCATCTTTGAATCTGTTGCTAGTTCAAGGTTGTGGCATATTGTAATTGAGTTTAATCTGGTACTTGGTGTTAAAAATTTGTTTAGTTTATGTTTTAGCTTCTTTAGTCTTTAGTTCCTCCTGTCAGTGCTGCATTTTTTCTTTATTTGTTTTTGGTTTTATTGTGTGTGTCTTATAGTTTTGTGACTAAATGTTGTTAAAGGCACTATAAAAAATAAAGATTGATTAATAGATTGATTTCTCTGCGTAGCTACAGATCATATTATAATGTAAATGCAATTTTTCTGATGACATTGCGTTTGACCCTGTTGTGGCCTTAGAATAAATGAACATTTTGTCCAGCAGCACTGTACCATGTTTTATGTGTTCTCATGATTTATTTTATTTGTGCCACTTCTGCTCTGTTGAATGCTAAATACCTCAATGGACCCATAAATTAAACCTGATTCACATGCTTGCATGCAGATCTTTGTGTTTAACAAGTAAATCCCCACTCACAATCAGGTGCTGCATTATCAACAGGCTGGTTGCTGAGGTGTGAACTTTAGCCTCCGCAGGTCATAGGTGACGCATTTGAAAGAAATTAATTGAGGCAGCAGTGATGAGATGAACCACAATTGATCAGACGGAGAGGCAGGGAGGCACGACAGCTTTGTGACCCTCTGACCAGCTGACCATATGACCGTGCTGCATGAAAAATGCTGAATCTGCTCATTTAGAGTGGCCTGATGAGAACCTTGGGGACCTGGTGACTCGGTGCCTGCTTGCCACTTGGTTAGGGGAATGTGCTCTCCACCATATTGCAACAGCACCAGTCTACACTTTGGGCTGATCTCTTTACTTCTTGACGTTTTGACCTCTCTGGCTATAAGAAGCACAGCTCTCTACACTTTGCCCATTTTTACTACTAAAGGAGCTGATAGTAAACTTACATTGTGGTGGGTGTTTGGGGGTGGGGGTTGTTGATAGGAAGTCCATTTTTTTTGTATATATTGTCTTGTGGGAACCACTCAATTCAAAGGTGTGATGTCAACTTCCTTCCTTGTGCAGGCTTGATACTTTCATTCAGTATTCAAGCAGATCTGATGTCACACTTCCAAGATGGAAACTCTGTGATGTTTGGACAAAGGGTTTGTCTTTCTTACCTAATTATTTTTAGATTTCATTCTTATCACAAAATTGTGTGTGTATGTGGTTCTTGCCAGTAAGGAATCATCACTTAGAGGAAACTATTCAAAGAAATGGCACTCAAGACAAATTCAGTATATCACATATTCTCAAAAACACGTGGCAGAAGCCTATGGTAGCAGCAGTGGGTGCAAGCTAGGCAACAGGTAGTCTTTAACAAGCCTGGTGACAAATGAAGAACCTTCATTTTATGTAGCACTTATCACAGTAACCACCTCCCCATGGCATTTTTGGATTTTATTAATGTACTGTGAGTAGGTGCAGGAATAAGAGGCTTCCTGGGGCAAGGACAGCATTGGAATAATAGAGGACAGGAGAAGGACCCTCTGTGATCTTATAAAGAAGAATGAGAGGCACAATGGAAGTGCAGAAATATGCCAATGTGAGAGCACACACACTGTATGTAAGTCAGGAGCTCCAGAATATCATCAGGTAAAGGCACCAGTGTAAAGAAGAAAGATCTGTAGCCTAAGCGGAAACTTCTAATGGTTTCCAGGATCCTAGGGGGCAGAAATCACAGAAGTTGGCTGGCATGACTGATCCTTTTGTAACAGTGAAAATGAGAACATGGAGGAACTGTGGCAGCACTTGGTCGCTAACCTAGTACTTTATAGATACAGGTACACCAGGAACTGTTAGAAAAAAGTCTACCCTGCTTTTCCTGGACCAAATGTAGGATTTCCTCTAAAACCCAGGAAGTGATTCCAAAACTTAACTGGAAGTGACCACATGATGCGGTATAAAACAAGTGTAGATTTAGAAATTGACATCAGATTCTTTAATCAAGGGAATGATGAGAGGAACGTCTGATTTGGTACATTGAGAGGAGCTAGTACATAAGGCAGATAGGGTTTAAGACCTCATAGGTCAGGCCCGTTTGATTTGTTTGGTACTTTGTGTTCTACTCGTATTTAGTCCTCCGTTGTTTGTAGGGTAATGTGATTTTATTACTGCACTTTAAAGTTTTAAGAATGACTATAGACGATTTTTACGTTATTATAACTGTAAGTTCTTTAAATTTGTTTTGCACTTGAATGTCTAGCAAGTTTTAACCACACACAGAGTGTTTGTTAGTAGAGACAGCAGACAGAAGGCTAAACTAACAAAAATGAGTTTTAACACTGTAAAAAAGGCAAGTAAGTCTATCAAGAATGGAAACTGGTGATTTTCTGAACATTTCTACTTGTATAAAAGTGAAACCCTTGAACAATTGCTTATCTTCATGCATGTACATCTCATGAACATGTGCTGATACAGTCTGTCAAAATGACATTGGCCAGAGAGGAATAAGCTTAAAAAGTCATAAGCCTAAACTAATAAGAAAAAGAGCAAGGAAGGAGGATATGGAGAAAGAGCACAGTCACCAGGAAGACCCATGCCTTGTGATACAGCAATGTAACCTTAAGAGGCTGAGCACCACACAGTGGGTATGTTGGCCAGCATTGTCTAAGACAGCTTCTGCTAAGACAGCCAGTTTGTATAATTGGTGATTTGCCATCATTGATTTTGCTTTTTCTTCTGTAGTTTGCACATTAAGAATAAGGATATTGTTCTAGGGCGGCATGGTGGTGCAGTGGGTAGTGCTGCTGCCTCGTAGTTAGGAGACCCGGGTTCGCTTTATAGGTCCTCCCTGCGTGGAGTTTGCATGTTCTCCCCGTGTCTGTGTGGGTTTCCTCCGGGTTCTCCGGTTTCCTCCCACAGTATAAAACCATGCAGGTTAGGTGCATTGGCGATTCTAAATTTTCCCTAGTGTGTGCTTGGTGTGTGTGTGTGTGTGTGTGTGTGTGCGCTCCCTGCAGTGGGCTGGCGCCCTGCCCAGAGTTTGTTTCCTGCCTTGTGCCCTGTGTTGGCAGGGATTGGCTCCGGCTGACCCCCGTGACCCTATGGATGGATGGATATTGTTCTAGACCAGGGGTGGGTAAAGTCAGTTCTGGAGGGCTGCAGTGCCTGCAGATTTTTGTTCCAGCAAAGTTGCTTAATTAGAAAAGAATCCTTGCCAATAATTTAATTTCATTGCTTTGTTAGTGCTTTAACTCTGTCATGTCAGTTCATTCTCATATACTAGATTTGTTTTCCTTTGATAAATACACAGAGGTCTAAATGGAAACAAGCTAAATGGAGAAATGCTGTTTTTTCGTTATTTGCATCTTATTGCTAATAAGGATGCTATCATAAACTTGGAATACGTCTGTTTAAGACTAAAATAAGCAATAAGGCTTCAAAATCTTAATGAGTGAGACAGCTAAAATGAAGTAGAAGTGTTGCTTGAACAAAAAGTGCTTTTTATTAAGCAATTGGGTTGGAACAAAAACCTGCAGCCACTGCGGCCCTTCAGGAATAACTTTGGCCACCCCTGTTTTAGACTATGATGACTGAATTAAAGTTTATTACCTGCTCCCCTTGCTTGCATTTAGTATCTTATCTCTGTTTCCTTTTGCAGTACAAATGAATAAATAGGTGACCTCCTGTAATAAATGTGAAGCATAGTAGAAGTCAGTTCTGGTTGTAGTTTGGGTTTTCTAGTCCCAGCAGTTGGGACATTGCAACTTCTGGGCTGTGTCAGAGCACAGGGACAGGAAAATCAAGAGTTGAGGTTGAGGACGTATGTGTGGGTCTACATAACAAAGAATCACGGTGTGAGAATACAATGTTTTCACCCTAAAACCCTTCCTCAATAAATACGGGTACCATTTCTGTTGACTTTTTGCCTCCTTGGTATTTATCTCCACTGCATAGCATAATCTGTATATTACATAAGGCCCATCTCACAGTGTTACCATTTTCTAACTACTTAATCATCTTTAGTTGCAAGGGAAGTGAGATCCTGGCCTGACAGCCACAAGCCCTCCATGAAGCATAGGAACGTGAACCTTAAATCATGTTGCTGACCTGTACAGCGTCTAAAACAGAGTCTACAGGTATTTTACCAATGTATATTAATAAATGCTTCCTTTTGTCAAACATTTTAAAGACACTTGTTGGACCTCACTTTCCAGTCTTGAGCAAATTTTCCTTGAATTTGACATGTTTTTGTTTCTACCTTAAAGTGAACATTACTTGCTGGAAACTCAGCATTTCTTCAAGGATTTACCTTTTAAGGCTTTTCTTAATCAGTTAAATAAAAAAAAAAAAACTTACCTTCCACTGTCTGGGCAGACAGCCAGGCCATATTTCCAACTGAAGGCTTCATTTAACAATACCTGCAGTGGTGTTGCTAGTTTAAGCTTCGCTGCAGGACAGGCTACTGGCCAAAGTGTGATGTATGCTAATTGACAGGAGTCAGGGACTAATATGACACATAGTTTTGTATCTTAATCATCTGCTAGGCAGGACAGGGGTCAGTACATAGTGTTATGTTTACCCCCAGATAAATGAGTCAAAATGTTGAATTTGTTTCAACAATAAAAAGTTTTATTACATGTAACTGAAACATTTAATACACATCCTTCGTGTGATGTGGTTTCAGACAGTCACCAATGCACAACTCAATTGCCATCTCAATAGCAGAAGCTTACTGTATAACACTTTTCTTATAACATTTTCTACTTTTAACTGCTCATGAAAATGTAGAATGTCTGTGTCTGATCTGCATGATTGATGTGCTTATTGAGTTATTGTAGGCTGCCATAGTGAAGTTCACATTTCCCCTCACATGTTGCTGCATTGTGAAAGAGTGCACAATCATTTTGCCTTTTTGCCACGCTGCTACTATCGCACCACAGTGAACCTTCATGCAACCAAATTCACTGGGTGTATCACATCGGTGTCAGTGTCTGATGACCAGTTCATGCTGTCATCACTATCGCTCGATTCAGCAAATGGTACTGTTTCACTTTCTTCTAAAACTGGCTTTATAAGTTCTCTTTTACACGCCATTGTGTTTTGGTTGAGGGCTCTGCCCCACTCTGAGCAAAGCATGTAGTCCCAAAAACACTTCCATAAATACTCAGTTGAGGAGGATATTACCATCAAACCCTGGCTAGTAATAGAGTAAACACAGAGTCTTTATCAATAAAAAGATTTATTCGCCACAAAAGTGCTTTTAACAAGAATGAAGCTCCGTAGCAGCACAAAAGGCAAGAATGGAGTTGCCTGTAATACCAAAGGCAATCCAAAGCTAAGAAGTCCCAATACAGATATTCAAAGAATTGTCAAAATACAAAGCTAAGGGTCAAAAATCTAAAAATCCAATTAAACAAATTAACACAAGTAAGCTCCTGACTCCCAGACACGTTTGAAATGAGCTGCCACGATCTGTAGGAGACCCCTTTTAGGGCGGAAGGCAGTTTCTGGTGATGATTGGCCGGTGGCCCTACCAATTGGTGGACCCCTACAAAACACATCAATCATAACCCAGGCAGCTTACATGCATAAACAACATCAAAAACAAAGAATAATGCACATTATTAACAAAAGTAACATTAACATACTTAACAGACTGTAAAACAAAATAAACAACATAAAACATGTATTAGAACTCCAGTCAGAGGAGGAACCCTGGCTGAAACATGACAGAAATATTCATTTATTTTTGCAGCATGATTTTATTTCATCCATTAGATGGCAGAAGTATACTGTCCTAAGAGCTGTTCGGGCTTAACATTCTGTCAATACATGTCTCTTTGAGTCAGACTCGGGGATAACCGTATTTACATAGAATTCCAAGGGTAAGTCATGCTTGAGGTTAACTCCAAGGGGGTTAAAGGAATATTTTACCTAAAATGATATTCTATTTTTAAGCTTCATACCCAATGTAGTTTGTGGAGATGGCGTGGAAGATGTTTTAATCTCTCTTTCATGCAGAATGAGAATAAAAAAAAGTTTCTGATGAAACAGAAGTCTGTGGTGACCAACATTGAACAACAGGAAGCAATATCAAATATTCATAAAAATATCTCACATTATTTGTGTCTCATAATACACATGGCCAGTTGTATGCTTACAATGTCCCAAACATATGTATTTTTACTAAAATATTATAAAGTAATAAAATATAATATAGTATAATAAAATATGTCACTTCTGGAAAATGCTCACATGAACTAAAATGGACAGCCTTCAGATGCGTATGAACATCTGAACTGTGGGCCTACCTACCATCATTACATTTACATCATATCTGTAACTGCACTACCTCAGAACTGTTTAACTGTAGGCTGTGAACCTTCATGGTTGATTTAACCTTCTGCATATTGAAGCATCTCAGATATGAAAAGTACAAGGACTTATTCTCTTCCTGATAAAGTTTTCAATTGCTTTTGTTTTAACTTTTAACTTTAATTTTTAGTTGTAAGTGACTCTCAGTGAAATTTGCACTATTGATATCACATGAAATGCAATGTTAGCCAATGAATAAGCTGTTACTGGGCAGGACTCGTGACCAATGAGTGAGGAGGGGAGGCTGGTCTTTTATTTAATTGCTTGGGTGTGTCTGAGCATTTTCTGTTGTAGTTCATTAGAGTGTCTTCTGGAAGTGGTTTAGATAACAGTATTTTAGGAAAACAAATGTGATTAAGACATGAGCATACAACTGGATGAATTCACCACTGTTTCTGAGCCACTGGGTTGCATTAGTTCACGAGTTGCTATTGTTTATAATCCCGCTTGAGCCCCAACTGCTTACCAAGAGGGACTTACACCATAAAGGGTGGGTAACACTGGACTATGATACATGAGTAATGTTACATTTTTTAATGGATGTTTTGATATTGTTTGCTGTTGTCCAGTGCTGGTGTCCTTAGAGTTTTGTTATATCAGAAACTTCTCTATCTCTGTTCTGCATGAGAACATGAGATTAAAAAAATTCAGCCATCATTACACACTATATTGGGTAAATACATTTTTTAAAATATAATTTTTAAGTAGAGTATTCTTTTAAGTTTTTGCTTAGTGTTCTTCAATGTGGATGCACTTGGCAGAGCCAATAGTGCTGCAGCATGGCTGTGTGGAAGATTTTAAAGGTGAGTCTTTAGATTCATAAGTGTGGAGGGCACAAAGCTAATTGTAGAAGTGATGTGTAACCTTGAAAAGTTTTCCCAGGCGAGAGATGAGTGGTCTTTGGCAATGCAGTCAATTCAGTAGGAGTCAGAAGACAGACATTTGATGTGTAAAGTGGGTGGGCTGGGAAGATGTTTGATGTCGAGCAGACTTTTCATTACCCAGGCATTTGTGGAAGAGTTGATAATGTGTCTCTGTGATTACTTAAATCTAAAGTATTTGTGTGAAACATCTCTGCCTGGTACAGTGCATGCTCTAAACATTTTGAGATGTGGGCGGGAGTGGGGTTTCAGGGGTGGGAGTGGTCTCATCAGCCAAGCTGAGTCTTGATGTGCCATCCCCACAGGTGACACTAAATCCAAAACAGAGCCTGAAGGCTGCTATTAGGATTCTGTGCTGCTTATGTGTGAGTAACATAATTCAGCATTCCCAAAGCCACTTATTTCAATTCAGGGTCACATTTGTGGTATGATGTAGGCAGTATTGACTTGCAAGCTAGGTTGGGATAAATGGCCTGATTTTCTGAAAATTTTTCTTATATTATTAATTTAACTTAATGTCAGAGGACAACAGCCTATGCTGGTAGCATCTTTCACCAAGCAGGAGTTGACCTAGAATGTAGCATAAATCCATCATTACGACCCACTCAGCGCACACATTCATGCAAGGACAATTCAGAATCTCAGTAACATAAAAGACTTCTCTTTGGGGTCTAGGAGGAAACCAGAAAGACAGGTTGGCCCTTGTGATTTGTGGGTTTTGTTTCATGGATCCGCCTATTTGCTGGTTTGTCATCAATAATTTAGTGGAAGGTATTTTTGGAGTGTTGCGACCTATTGTGGAAAATGACAGACGACACTGTTGCCTACACTGCTTAAATGGACTGCAAATCCCAGCAACCTGAGAATACTGTGTCATTGGGCAGCTTTGGCGGTTGCTGCAAGGGCTGCTGGGTGTAAAATGAGGCTGGTAGTTTTAAAAATGAGCCATAACAATCCTGTAGAATTGCAGTTGTCTTCTTCTTCTTCTTTCGGCTGCTCCCATTAGGGGTCGCCACAGCGGATCATCTTCTTCCATATCTTTCTGTCCTCTGCACCTTGTTGTGTTACACCCATCACCTGCATGTCCTCTCTCGAGCCTGTAGAATTGCGATAGGTGGTGTTTTTTTCTTTCAATGTTTCACTGCACAACCGGATTTCATTTACATCCATCAGAATAATTTTCTCTGGATTTATGCTCTTGTACTGTGCCCGTTGTCTTGTGATCTTGGTTGGGAAACTTCTTAGTTTGAGGAGCACTCCCAACTTCTACAGCATCTTCACATACATTGGCATCACGGTTGGACAATAATTTGTATAACTCTCACAAGGCTGCTCACAGGGGTATTTCTTTTCGTAACTACACAACCATCATCTGCCTCTGAAAAATTGGACTGTGCCGTGAGTGTTTATCGTTTAGTGCTTAGTGTTTTGTTGGATTTTCTTTTGAATCTGTAATATTAATCATTTTTGTTGATTACTATCATAAATTCACACACAAATTTAATGTAATAAGTTACATTTTGTAAAGAGCTGCTAAACTATGCACTTTGTGTTGGGGATGCAATGCATCTTTGTCTTGGAAGGCAGCCTCACACACAAGATTTGATTGTGCAGGGATTATTGTATCTCACATTTCTTGCATCTTTTTGCATCATATTTAGTGCAATAAACTTAGAATATTCAGTAATCATGGGCCCAAAATGTATTTGTAGAATTTTTGCATTCACAGGGGTCCTATACCTCTAACCTCTGCAGATCACAAGGGATTACTTGGAGAGTAACCGATGTAGATCTGTAAGGCAGTGTTGCAACCCACTGTAACACCTTACCTCCATCTTATGTGTCAGTACTGAACAGTAATACCTGAACACACATGAGTGCCTATGCTTTATTTCATATCTTCAAAAAACCTTGTGATAATCCCCCTCCGTTTGATTTCCTTTGTCTTTCATTGTGCAGTGGTAGGTTTCTCTTAATTCCATGTTTGATCTGCCACACCCTGTCTCATTTGTTCTCCTCTGTTTGATGTTTAACATTTCCATCTATCTGTTTTTCTTTCTCGGTTACTCTATAAATTCTTTATTAATAATTTTCTCTTCCTTCTGTACTTTATCTTTGGATTGGTGTCATGTCATCTTGAAACTGCAGCACATATGTTCTGTTTGGTCTCACTCACCATTTACCTGACTGTTCCGTTTTCAAGTTTCTTATTAATCACAATCATAGCGCAGTTAGTAGCCTATTAAATGCTGGGTGTAGCTCCTGGTGGGTCCTGCTAGTAAATCTGTTTGTCTATGCACTCCTGCCAGCATTCTTTCTGTTTTTCAGTCTGTTTATGAGTCGTTCTGCTTTCTGATGCCAGCTTGTTGTTGTATTTTCCTTCCCCTCTCTCAGTATGTGCTGACTGGGATGCTTTGTGCCATCTACATGTTTTGTGTGACAGGAGTTTGTGAACAATGGACAAACATCTGTATGTTTGGCTATATTTTAATTATAATAGTAATATTTTATTTGCTTATCACCTTTACATTCATTCATCAATTTTATGTTCCTGTTCACTCCATAATAGAGTCAGAGGGCGTTGGAAACTCTCTTGGAAACATCAAGTGTAGGTTAGAAACCACTCTTGGACAGAAATGTTAACCCTAACACAGACATTCACTTTAATTTAGAGCTGTCATTAAACCTTAATGGCACATTTTCAGGATGAAGACGAAGATAGATGAAACTAAACACAAATCAATTTGAACACATAGAGAACATGCGTAGTGACTAAGCCAGAATTCAAAATCAAGAATCCGAGCTTCACGGCAGTCATTCTAACCAGTTTTGGCACAACACCATCTGACACCATTACTTACAACACAAAATGAAAGTATGAGTCCTTCATTTTTGGACCTGTTTAAGCCAACATAGGGTTGTGGTGAGCCACTGGGTGCAAATTTTGAAGCAACCCGAATGGGCTGCCAGTCCATCACAGTGTGTAGAATTACATCTATGGGATTTGAGATGAAAAGAGAGCATATGATGAAAATCCTGCGTGAGTATGTATGCTTTACAAAGACTGTGACATGGTCAGGATTAAAAGTTAGACCCTAGGAACCTTGAGACTAAAGTTCTAAGCCCTATGCCACCCTGAGGCTCACCCATTCATCCATTTATTCATCCATCCATCTCCTTTCTGACTTGCTTAATCCAGTATAGACTTGTGGATGACCACCACATGTAAGTTGGAAACCAGGCCATTGTAGATCACACTCATTGACAATGAATCAATTCAGAGTCATCAATTAGCCTAACATTTATAAGTTAAGTAAATGGCAGTGCCTGGAGATAAACTTAAGCAAGAATTTTCAGAGTACATGTTGACCAGGTTCAGATTCTAACCCTGTAGCCAATAACCGTTCTGCCACTCATGACCATTTCATGAACTAATGAAGACACTTGAAATCAAAGAAAATATAAACAAGATACCAGTATGAGTAACTTGCCTTTGTCTCAGTGAATTTTCTTCGGACACTACAATGTTCTGTCACACCCCAATGGCTTATTGGTGATTTTAAATATGTAAATGTGAGTGTGTGAACCCTGTAGTAGAGTAGCATCCCTTCCAGCATAGGTTCCTGAACTTGTACCCAGTTCATCTGTAAAGGCTTTGGCTGCCCACAGCTCTGTAATACAAAGCACATATGAAAATTAGATGGGTCAATAACATTACCCTTGATAAGCCAATTATATTATTATAGCCTGCTTGCAAATCAAGAACAACTGTTTCCATATTTATACAGAGTGAGCACCAATAAGTACATTTTTGAGTTTCACTCAGTGAGTCAGGAGTGCAAACTGAAACAACAGCCTTACAATTTATTGTCCGACTTCTTCACTCCAAAGTTATATTCTCTGTAAATGGGACACATACTGTATCATTATCTGCCTTCACAATTTTTTAGAAAATGAACCCTAACCTTAACTTTAAGCCTAACCCTAAGCCTAACTCTAACCCTAATTTCTGGCCAAAATATACAGTAAAGGAAGATGAAGTCTCAAAACAGCAAATGGATGTATGCTAACAGAGCTGTTCTGTGCACTTACAAACACCAAATCTTTGCCATACAAAATTATTCCTAAATGCATGAGCTCACCCTCTGCCAAATGCTGCTTCTCTGCCAACACTTGGAAACAAAATCAGGATTCACTACCGACAACACAAGGAAGAACGGCAGAGAAGGAGTTTCATCAGCCCAAGGAGTCAGATATTTATTTTTTTAATTCCAGATAAAATAAGGAGGAAATTACAGTGGTGGTAATTGCTCTCATTGTTGCTTTTATATTCATGTTTCAGTTAGCTTTTTATTGGAAATGCTTTACACTGTGACTAATGTCAGGTTTTTTTAGTTTCTTTGTTATTCATTTTCTCATTAGCTCCTTACAGGGGTTTCAGAGTAGCACTGAATGCTGTTATTTGCTTAAACTACCCTTACAGTAAGTCTGTGGCACATTACACGATTTCTTGTTGGAGGGGATGTCAGAGTTGACAACTGCAATTGCTGATCTCGTCACCTGAGGATTTAGATTACATGACAAGAAATTACAGGGAATGCCACATTAGACGACTGTATGACAACTTCCTGACAATTTCAGATTTCTAAAATGTTATTTATTTTTCTGATAGCCAATAATGTACTGCCTGACTGTACTGGTGCTATACAAATACTTCCCAGGTACAGTGAGTTTAGCAGCAGTCTCTGTGTTTTTTTCCATTCCGTCATGGTGCGTAAAACATAAGAAATCAGACAGATGAGGCGCTCCTCTGTTTGGATGATCCAAAACACATGTTTCTTATAGCAGCATTATATGCATTGCACTTCTGGTTGAACATTTATTGTTTTTCAGCTCTTGCGTACACAGAGTCCACCCCTACAATTTAAGACACCTGTTTGATTTAGTTAGGGTGAGTCACAGACTTGATGGATTGAGCCGCTGTGCGTGTCAGATAATAAGACTTGCAGTCACGGGATCGCTCAGAGACAGCTTCTGACTCATTATGATTATGTACTGTAAATTAATTCTGTGACTTGAAATTGTTGGGAAAAATCATGTAATATGACTGGGCCTTTAGTCTGGTTCACTTGTGAGTCCGTTTAGACATAAAAGTGACAAAATACTGTTGATTTAGTTTAGGGTTTTTCAGGATCAGTGCCTATCAAGGCAGGAACCAACTGCACGGGGAACTCAAATGCATTGGCATTCACTTGGGGCCCATTAATGGTTGCCAACAAACCTAAAATGTGTGAAGGGTAGTGGAAGACCTGTGGGAAAACCTTTAGGGAGAATGTGGATATTCTGCATAGACAGCAGCCATGCTTGGGATTAAGACCCATGACAATGAATCCCAGGAGTGCTAACCAGTTTGCTAACCACAATAAAGGAAGTGAGTGCTTAAAACAGCACTGAAGGAAATGATGTTTCTGCCACAAGTTTGGTTGTGAAGCATCACAGTATGAAACATTTAGTCTTTGGGCACTGATGTGGTTGCCAAAGCCATGTGAATGTAAATGACGGCAAATCACTGGGATTATCTAATTGACTGACTGCGTGCAAGAGAAGGGCTAACAGCCTCCACACCACTCACTCCCACAACTTATATAATTCCTTCTATGGATTCCCAATATCATCATCTTGAATTAGAAATGAAATGTTCAAAAACAGTTACAATGATGACTAGTTTCAACACTCCTGGCAATAAAGGCAATAAAGTACTTGGAAGCATCCTCAACGACAATGGACTGCAAAACAATGAGATTCAGATTTCCTTTGGAAATTTTCACCAGTGAGTATTTTCAAACCAAGACCTTCATTGCTCTACACCACGCTGTGTGTGCCTCCACTTTGTTGTATGTCTCTGAGACAAGGACTCTTTATCGCCATTTTATAAAACCTCTTGAGGCCTTTTATATTCGCTGCCACCAAAAGATTCTAGGGATCACATAGCAAGACAAAGTTTCCCATACTGAGATCCTCTGAAGGACATGATCTCAGTGTATGGAGTCAATGATCTTCCATCAGCTGCTTAGGTGTGTTGGACATGTCTTATGGATACTGGAATCTTGTCTCCTTCATATCATTTTGTATTGGGAACTGGAAACTGACCACAGGAGATCTGGAGGACAACAAAAGTAATTGAAAGATTATCTGAAGAAACCTCTGAAGTTTTGTAACTTCTCATTAGAAGAACTGTAAAATCTGGAAAACTATCTGCACAAATCTCATAATGTATTTTGAAGCCACTAGAACACCACTTTCTGAGGAGCATCACCGACGAGTTCACTGGCAATGGCTTAATCCTGTGCTGAGCCTGTATTTTCAGTGTTCCCGTTGCCTTAATATGTGTTAGCAGCATCAGCTTGTTCAGCCACATTCACTCACATCGTGGAGGAGTGGATAGAAAACATAGACATCCCATTGTCTATGGACCACCATAAGCCGAAAGTAAAGCAAGTAATATGCCTGCCTAGTATGTGCACAGTGTGGTGGACATTCATTTTGTATTTGTCTGTGACATTGTGCAGGGTGCTAGAATTATCCACGTGGTTGCTGTTGGGATGGACAAATTATATAGTTAATTTCATATTGATGAATTCTTGTATAGCAATCTAGCGATCTTCATTGGGTACGGGCTCAGTTTGCTTACACATATTTACAGCTCTCATACACATTTTGCTGTCTGTCTGTCCATCTGAAGCATCTAGAGGGACTGCCTGCCACCTTCTGTCAAATTTCTCTTGCATTTTTTTTAATGCTGCTCAGTCTCCTTCCACTGATCAATCAGTGTCAGCCTGTATGTGTGCTGAGGGTCCTGCTGTGAGGTGCTTGGAGAGAAGGAGGTGGGGGAGGGGGGCTTCTCTTTCTTCTCTGTAATTAAGTAGTCAAATATGTGCATTCCTGCTCTTTGGAATGCTTAACAAAGAGCTGCTGATAAGAGCCAGAACATGCTTTATTGCTTTATTTTTTTTCATTAACCTATTCTTGAGGAATGTTGAGTATTTTGTGAAGAGAAAACAAAGTAGGTGTTTGTTTTTTAAGGTGTAACTTTTACACCACCACTCTTTCTTTTCTTTTTTTGCTGGACTGCAGTTTGTCCATCACCTTTGTCTTTTGTCCGTAATGTTCCTGGTGTAAACATACTTCTGATGGAGAACAAGTACTTCCCTTCATGGGAAGTGTGTGTCTGTAACAAGTGGATTACTGGCAGTGTCCACAAACACTAAATTTTGCTCTTAATGCACACTATTCAACTCCCAACCTTGGCCCCTGATGGTAAAACGCCCACCTTTCTAAAGTGTAAATGCACTGAATAAATCACTCACTGGTAATTCTAATCAGTTAAGTTTGAAACACACTAACTCAATCTGTTCTTTCTAGGGCATTTTAAGAGACAAGCAATGAACTTGGTGCCGTCCCGGTGTTTGTTTAAAACGTGGGTCTGCTGTCTTTCTGCTCGGTTACACTGCAGGTAACAGTGTCACCCTCCGTTCCCCGGTGGGAGCCAAGATGTGACTTTGCTATTTAAGGAAGGCTGTAAGACTAACTGCCTTAAGCGTCACTGGAATGTAATGAATGAACGTCTGATCCATGACCAGAGAACTCTCTTAACTTCTGTTTTAGAGCAGTGAGGGGAGCAGTTAAAGGGCAGGTTTGCAGCAGGTGATGCCAGTCATTTCTCTTATTCTGGTTGTTAGACAACCATGTTTGGAATCACACCATAACACATGGTGCTTGAATAAGCTTGCATTATCAACCTCATTAAAAACAGTCTAGGTGGCCTAGTCCAGACTAATCTGAGGTAAATGGCATATCTGCAGAGTGTTGTGTTGTCCTCACTTTCTTGAACGACTTGCATTGCTTTCTCCCTTTGTGAAGGGGCTGTTATCTGCTGGGAGCCTCTCTGCTTTATAGCTGGATTGCTGACAGGTCCAGAGCTCTGCTAATATTGAGATTAGTCCTTTATCAAGCTGCATTTTTGTATGTTACCATTTTCCTACTGTATTAGCATGGTTCACCATGTTCACTTGTACTGTAATGATACATCTCAGAGTTGCCTTCCAGTTTATCTTGCTAAAATGTGTCTTGTGGAGTAGTTTTAATTGGCTAGTCCCGTGGTTCACTTCTTAGAGCTGTGCTAACAGGTGTATCCTGACCAAGCTTCACAATCATTTCTTGACCTAAGACCGCTAACACTCAAAGGGTTGGTGGACTCAAGGCTAACCCTTTTCAAACTCATGTATGATGTGGACTATTGCTGGTAGCTGGTGGCATAAATGGAAGTTCACTAGACCCCAAGACCACTCATCAAGCATGTGGTGACAAATCATGTCCCAAAAACAAGTGTGCCAGATTTTGAAACCTTGTCGCAATTTGCAACTAATCAGCAATTCTAATATAAAGAAATGTAAGAGGAATAAACTTCAGTGTGCAAGAACTCACTTGAAAAATGTCCCTTATTGTAGTTCTGTGTGCAAAACTCAAACCCCGTGATTGCTGAGCCACAGTGGATCAAGGCATCTGCCATACTTGGTTACTTCCATTTTAGGCCATAGTTGGTCATCTCATTCTTCACTTTGCACAAGTCTTGGTAGAGGAAAAAAGTTAATGGAAAGTTGTGGAGTTAAGCCTCTTTTCAGTAGGTGTTTCAGTGATGTTTTGAATATTTGAGTTGAAACATAACAATACCTTCTGAAATCGCTTAATTCAATTCAGAATGGTAGAGGTGGCCAGGGCCTATCCCAACAGCATTAAGCACAAGGTCGAAATTAATACATGATGGGGCACCAGCCCATTGCATGGTCCACATATGCCCACATTTACTTCCACAGTGGCTAAATAAGAGTTACCAAATTCTTGAACTCGTCTTTGTAATTTGGTTAGGAAAGTCAGAGTACTAGAACAGGGGGTTCATGAAAACTACACACAAGAAGTGACTGGGCACTGGGTTCATACCTAGAATGCTGGAACCATGAAGAAGCATCACCATGCATACTCTACATGTGAATCTAGCAATAAGGATGTATGACTGTGAAGTGAAATGTGCATATTTTTATTGAGTGGTAAGTCTGTGTGTCTAACTGTCCTGACAGTATAGCTCTTCTTTGTTAATGAAGGTGTTCTCCACAAAGTTAACCCATGTAAGTGAAGAGATTTTCTTGCAGTTCAGTTTTTACCTAAATCAGGGTCTAGCTGCACTGGTGGGTTGTATAGAGTATATATGGGGTACATGGGGTAATGCGATATGGATTTAAATTGAAATTCTGATTATTTTCACCCAGAATGCAGTATAAGATATATGTCAATATGTTCTCAGAATACCTTAGAGATTGAAGATCAGCACTGTATAGACATGCCTGCATATGTTTCCCATATGTAGTCTACATCCTTATACAGTACAGTATATATATAAAAATGAAAGGAGCAAAAGTAGGACACATTAGTTAAGCAAAGGGGTGGGATAGCAGCCATAGCCCTGTTTAATTGTGGTGAAGAAGAAGACAAAAAATAGCACTTGTGGGTGTAAAACTGGCTTCAAGCCAAAGCATAAAGTAGAAGCTGTGGAAGAAGCACTCTGTTCTCTCCAGCCGATGGTTTGAGAATGAACCTCAAATTCTGATGGCTTCTGGGTTTATATATCACCTATCTGGAAGGGGTGATTCTTCTAAGCACAAATAGAACTTGGTTACACATCACCCATTCAGCCTTGGAACTGTGGGCCAGAAAGGGAGAAATGGTTAGTGATGGCTCCTATCTCTGCTCAGGGTAGTATTGTTAAGATGCTCAATGTACTTTGCTGTCTATCTATCTATGTATCTATCTAGTTTTCTTAGTTATAATTTCCAATAATTTTCAATTTTATAATTTCCAATTAAAATATTGCATTCAATGCCCTGCTTGCTCTGCCCATGTCTATTTCAGCCAGTCACTATCATCTCAGTAAACACAGCTTGCTTTCTCTGTCTGTTTGACTTTTTTCAAATAAGAAACTACAAAGCTGTTGATTCATTGCCATGGCAATCACAGGTAATAATGTATATACAGTACATGTCTTACAATTTGCACCATTTACAAAGTTATTGAATATAATGCATCTGATTTTTATGTCTGTAATAGTCTGTATGGTGCATGCATGTATTCATTTTATGACACTGTCACAAGAACGAGACATAAACAGATAAAGGTTTAGGGTAGCCACCCGTATAATATGGTATCCTGGCTGCAAAGTCGTTTTTATCAAATACACAGCACTAATGTGCATCCAACTGAGTCCAGAACGAGACTGAGGGAAAAGGGAAAAGGGCAGGCTTTTAAAGGGGAAGACAGGAAGTGAGGTCATAAGGATCGGGCACGTGTTCTTCATTCATTGGATCGAGCCCGGACGTGACGTCAGAGGGGCCAGAGCTGGTAAGGTCTACTTCCATTGGCTCGGTCCTGGAAGTGATGTCAAGAGAGCCAGGTGGAATCTCCCGGGAATGGTCTACAGGAAAGGGAGAAGAAGAGTCAGTACACTCATGCCTCAGAACTGCCTTCACTCAAGCCCTTTAGCTGCCTCTCATGCGCACGTGTGTGGCAACATTTACCAGCCTATTAAGTACTGCATTTGTGACTTTGCAACTGACAATTTGCATCCATTGTACTTAAGTTATTGAACTCTTCGTTCTTTGCAGTTTAGAAAGATACTTTACAGAGTTGGTGTCAGGGAAAAATCTATGATTGGTACTATTCCATTGTCATATTCCTAATCTCTTCAAATAAATAACTAGTTTTCAATGTTGTACTGCTTGCATTGTCATCCAACCAAACCATTTTCAAACAACAGAGCTAACACCATCCATTTTAAACTCTTCGCTCACCAGGCAACATGGGACACAGTCACATTTAGAAAGAGTAGTGGAGATTTTTCAGGTTTTATTTAACATTCAGAAGAAGTTGTGGAAAATCAAATAACAATATTTAACATCATGGTTATAAAGGAGGACATGGATTGGCTGGCATTCCAGCTAGAATGGATAATGTACACTTACCTGGCCCAGTAATGGATGGACAATAAGGATGAATGGGCATCATGGCTGGGTTGTTTACCATTACCTTTCCCAGTATAGATTCCTGCATAAGAGAGAATCCCTCCAGAAGCCATAAGTTCCCCCAGCACACTGGTGACATCCCTCTGACATAGCCCCTGTTTGAACATCCACAGGGTTGCATGGGAGTTGTAATTCTGGAGGGCAGTCCAGTTGGGATTTATGGGTGCTGCTAGAGGGGGCTGCATGGAGGAGGCTCGTCTGTTAGCCGTATGTTCTGTCTGACCTGGATGTGCTTCGTGTGAATGATGTTGTCATTTTGGAAGTATTCCCTGTTCTGACTTTAAAGGGAGTTCTCCGAGAGTAGAGGCGGTGGAGGAGAAGAAAAGAAAAGTAATGTGTTTGTGCTGAGTGACACCATATTGGCTTTTGCATATTGATTTACCCTAAAATCTGATTCACATTGAAAATTTGACATATTGCCTAGCCCTACCAAGTAGGCATCAAAAAATTAATATGCTTTATAAATTATGTAGAGTACAGTAACAGGAGTGTTACAAGGAAGGAATGCGCAATGAGGAATATCATGTTGACTTCTCATCGATCAGGCCTAAATTAAATGAAAACTACATTTTTACACATTTGGATAAAACAAAAAAAACAAACAAAAACAAAACTTACCCACACTTGGCAGCCCATCAAAAAAAGTCAGACTTTCAGGTTAAGAGCCAAGCCAGTCGCTGTTTTGAAGAACGCATTATAATCATAATAAAGGTGCCTTAATCTTGGTAGTTTAATAAGACCTAAATATAGTAACTGCTGAGATCCCTCACATCCCCCATGCCACCTGTCCTCAAGCAAAAAGTCTCAGCACAGCTATCTTGTGTGCACATCACTGGGCAGAGGAAGAGGAGGATGGGGAGTGGAGGTGGCACAACACCACACTGCCACTTTAAGATGCACAAATAGCTTTGAATTCATCCTGGCAGACTGTTGCTCCTTGAATATGCTTTGCTCACCTATTGTTGGGGAACTTGTGAAATCAGTGTGCTTGATTCAGTTGTGAAAGTGATAGAATTACTTGACTTGGTAATCAGAAAAAGTCTGCCAGGCATGCCTGAGTTGGAGTCAGTAGAGATTAGTGGGCTTTTCAAACAACTGAGCTGATGGAAAGGCGTGGAAGACAAGAAGAATAGCAGCATAAAAGCAGCTTCGTTTAATGTGAAACAAATGACACACTGACTTCATTTTCTGAAAAGCATGACAGAGTGTTCACATTCATCTAATAGAAAAAGTGGCATGAAGGTCAGAAGGGCAAGAATCCAAGAGGAATTGGGGTTGTTTTCTTCATATTCAGCCCAGGACATAAGCATGGCACCTTTCAGATGTCTGAACTGAATAATAAACCTACCTTTAAAATGAACTTGTGCGGTTTATAGTACTTGTGTTTTATTTCCACAGGGATAATAAAGTTCATATTTGTGTTTACTTTTGGTCATCCTAGTGCCAGTTTAAATTAATTTTCCTATCCCTGTTGAAACTGAAATCTTCAAAATAAATGCACATTAACTGGTGATTTTAAACTGGCCAAGAGTGAGTGCGAGTGTGTGCAGTAGTGTTCAGTGTAATAAACTGGTGTCCCATCCTGGGGTGATTCCCCGATTCTTGTCGAATAGACTCCAGCCCTTCAATGCCCTTAATCAGATTAAGTGGGGTGTAAAAATGTTATATTATGTTACATATAAAAGGGACCCTAGTGCATCTACAAATGGAGAGGACTTTGTAGTGTTTGGGAGAGTTCATCTTGTATTTTATAGGACTTTATACAACTTTAATGTTCCTAATGTTTGGCTTTTTACAGAAGCTCTTTAAATAAATAAATGCATACTTAATAGATAAATAAATATAGGATGAGTCAAAATTATGTTAACACTAATGGTACTGGTATATATATATATATATATATATATATATATATATATA
>JANRMT010062827.1:34672329-34697083 GCA_026402145.1 Polypterus bichir lapradei | reverse complement strand
ATATACTGTATATATATATGTATATATATATATATACTGTATATATACTGTATATATATATATGTATATATATATATACTGTATATATACTGTATGTATATATATATATATACTGTATATATATATATATACTTGTATACAATTTTTTTGGACAGTTTATGTGCTACATATGATACATGTGTTGAACATGATGGCGAACAGGTTGGGACATTCCTATAAATCATCTTGTACACAGGAAGTATGTTTTGTGAATAAATTGTTTCCGCCAATCAAATGTTAACATAATTTTGAGTCACCTTATATATATATATACACACACACTATGGTCTGAAGACAAACCTACATGACTAAAAAGAAAGAAAATTTTAAAAAGAAAGGAGTTTCCATGCTCTTACAACATTCGAGTGGGATTTTCAGCCACATCTAAAAAACGTACAATTAAATGTATTTTTCCACTTTGAAAAGGGACAAATGGACTTTTCCACTTTATTAACTTAAACATTCAGGTTTTTTTAAATAAAAGGTGTGATTCCCATAATCCTATAATAAAACTGAAGCTCTGATAAGTCTTAGCAGTGTTGCTTTTCCCAGAATGCAACAATAACATCCATCATGACTGAACAGGTCACCTGCTTTATGGATTACATGGAGTTAGCTGAGTGTTACAAGGCATGATGTTAAAATACAGTTTTGTTTGTGGTTTTTTAGTATAATCTTTAAAATCATCTGTAATTGATGCTTCACATCTTCGTCTTGAGGAGTGCGTCAGATGTACTCCTGCCTACATACAGTATTACCAAGGTTCACATGAAAGTGGAACAGGATGAGAAACATTGAAAATATAGCCAATGGAGACAGATTATAAATGTGGCCATTCACCTTGGTTTTAACTTGGAAGAAGTAAACTTTGTAAAGTTAACCACTTTTATTCTCTTTTCTCTCATATGTGTTGAGAAGCATCCTCTCCTTTAACCATATGTAATAAGTTAACCTTTCACCCCTCAATTCTTCAATAATTGTAGATGAACTTAAATACAAAAACGTTATATTAAAAAATATTATAGACAACAAAGAAAAAACAAAAAAGTGGGAGTGGTCTCCCCTAGACTTTCTCGTACACTCAAATATGGGGATGGATATTTGAGGAGTAAACTGCAAGACAATGATTGTATTTTTATATAATGTACATTAAAGAACCATCAACAACAAATCAAATCAATTCAAATAAATAATATATTGGTAAAGTACCACTTCCGGACAGTTGATAGAAATCTGTGTTTTGTACATAATAGTTGTATGCAAAATTTGGTTGACCTAAGTGAAAGAGTACTCAAGTTATCGTGTTTACATACACACACACACACATACGCACACACAGACATAATTCCAAAAATGGTATTTTCGGACTCAGGGAGGTCTAAAACATAGAGATTCATCAAAATCTCGAAATGGAATTTTTGGATGATTACAATACTTTCCCTATACTTTGTATACAAGAAAGTGAGGGAGGGCTAAAACATTGAGATTCACCAAAATCTCGACATCGAATTTTTGGACGATTACAATACTTTCCCTATACTTCGTATATGAGAAAGTAAAAAACAAAGAAGTCTGTAGCCTTGGTGGGTTTACCTACAGTGGACTCTGAAGGTATTCAGGCCCTGTCATGTTCTCCACATTTTATAATGGTGGAGATTTAAGTTTAAATGGATAAATTTGCCATTTTCTTCATCAGTCTATACTCAATAAACCATACTAACAAAGAGAAAATGTGTTTTCAGAAAAATCTGCAAATTTATTAAAAGTCAAAAACTGAAATTTCTCAATCCACTGCACACGGCTATTTCACCTGTCTGGTGGGGGCTTTACCTCTCACCCACCTCTTAAAATGTAAAAATGCAGTCTCTCTCATTTCTTTCTCTCTTTCTTTCACTTATCTCTGAATTGTGATCTCTTCTTCATCTCATTCTCCTCTTGATCCTGAGCTCAAAGTAATCCTTTTTAGAAAACAGCCTATAAACCCCTCTGGGGGTTGATGTTCTGGACATTTTTGAGATTAAGGGCGAGTCCTCAACTTCTTAGGTCCGCCAAGTCACATTGTCTTTACCTTATCAGGTACCACGACTACTACCCTCTGGGACTTTGACCTGCCCTTTATGAAAAGAACCTCACAATGGCTGTCAATCCACCAGCTGGACTTAAGATATTCATTGTATCCCATGACAGTCCTTTATGGCCCTCACTCTTTCACTGAATTCTTTTCCTGTGCAATATCTGCATTGGCACACTGTGCCCAATTGCCCATGTCGAACCACTTTAGCATGTGACATGTCAAAACAGGCTCTTCGTGATGGTGTGATTTGATTAGTGTGTCTGAGCAATGACATAGTCTACAAGGTTCCACTTTGCCCCAGCGACTGCTTACACTGTGTTATTACTCCACAATTAGCTCATCGATCTTTGTTGTGTAGTGGCTTTCTTCTGTGCACTCTTATGGAGTTCTAACGTCACTGTTTACTTTTAAGATGAAGTCTTAGGGGATTGCGCTTAGAGGCATCCAGTTGGCATCAAAACTTATTTATGATAGTGGTCACTGCACCAACAGCTTCCTGTGCCCTCTTGTTTTTATTGTGTCTGTTATGAGCAGACCAGTTGGAAACAATCTCCTTGGAAACCAGTAATGTCTAATGGGGAGAATTTTCCCCCTGGAAACGTAGTCACCAGGAGTGAGTCCGTTCGACTGTATTCCATCCCAGGGGGCTCATTATATTGTGTGAAGAGCTGCAGACGGGTAGCATGCGCTGACCTCGAGTCAATCAGAATTCAGAGGTTTTATCTCTACTTTTTACTAAGCGATGAGGTTGCCAGCATCCCCTTGAGAGAGGCAGGGCTCCAGACAGCTGGAAAATGCCTCTTAGTAGACAAATATTGCGGTTCGCAGGCAGAGGTGTCTACCATTGACCGAAGGAGTCTGAAAGTGTGGCAAAGTAAGAAAGAAAGATGCAAACTAACTGGGTCTGCAGTCTCAGACTAGCCTTCATCCCATAGGCTATTGTCACAACGATAAGAATCTGTAGGGCTGTCTGCAAGCAAATCGTTTTCTTGAAACAGGATGTGAAATTAAATAAATATGAACATTGTTGCATGCTTTGTGCCTATAGTACTGTTACATGTGGGTAGGGAACTCCAGAAGAGCATTTTTGTTTTTGCACAAAGGCATAGAAATTAGCATTGGCTATTTCTTTATACATTTCTGAGGACACCTTCCATGCTTCTGTTCAGAATTGTGTGATAAAGAGCAAACCTGCAAGTGGAATGAATTAATCTGACGATCAGCTTAATGTTTGTCCAAACATTCCACAGCCAAATTGCCTTTGGGACGTTTTTAGTTTTCTACGCAAGAAATACCCAATGAAAAACATTTGTTATGCTAATTCTCCCGTCCATAATTTGTGTGGCTTGCAGTCTTTGTTAAATCACTTTATTTCTGTTTGCATTGCTACAGAAATGTTAGGACACAGATTGCAATTCTAGTTGCCAATTAAATGTCTCTCTGAGGCCTCTTCCTCAAATTATACTGATCATAGGGCTACAATTTTGAACTCCTTTTGTTTGCATTAAACTTCATGCCTTTCTCTGCTTTCACAGATGATCCCCTGTATTCTTGGATCAGCTCTCTGGCCCCATGAGATCTCCATTCCTCACTTGGTATAAACAAATATGCACAAATACACACACACACACACCAATGAGTTGTTGGTTTTGCAGGAGGTACAATATTGGTAATGCTTGACTCCATTAAAAGCAAAGACACTGACACAGGGGTAGAGCAAGAATCTGAAAAGTATAAATCTTTTGCATTGATTTTTCAAATATCTAATACTAATTGTTTCATTAGAAACAATTTATCTCTAAAGCTGACCAAATCTCTCAGGGTTTTGAACTCATCATCTGCACATGAAAGAGCTTATTGCTTTGGGAAATCCCATTGTTCCATTTTTGGACAATCATTTCGGCAGGTCCATTAATTTCCATACTAACAGCAGGATACTGCAGCTGACCACGCTGCCTAAGGTCAGGAAGGGTAGTAGTTCCATGTTCATATGGCCTTATGCTTTTAGAAGCACTATATCAAACTGTAGTTTGTTCACCCTGTCTCCAGAAAACTGTTTTTAAATATTAAGATAGAATGTAGGACCTGCAATTTACATGTTTAATGATTGTTTGTGCTTGTAATTGTGTGTGCGTGCGTCAGTGATGGTAGATGTGCCTGAAGATTAAATTTGGTCATTACTGACATTTAGGTGTAATCAATTTTTGTGCTATTTAAGAAGGTTAATTACAACGGTCCCTGTAATATGGTGAGTTTACATGATGCTCTGTGGGGAATGGCTACACATTAGATGTTCTCCAAGTCTCATCCTGTATTCTTTAGCTTCTGTCACTCAATATTTCTGTCCATATACCACAATTGCTCTAGTTAAACGGAATATTAACTTATCTGTGTGTGATGATGCCTTTGGGAAGAAGAACTCTGTGAGCTTGGGGGGCTGATCGCACCCTCAGAGAATACAGACATTCCTGGGATAACCCCTGAAAAACAATGACAGACTACCTTCACATTGCTCCTTACCTTATTTGCGCTCTGTCGCGTGATCAACCTCTCGCACGGTACGCTGTATTCTTAAAAGCATGTACAGCACCTGTCAGTATTGGAACTGATTGTTTTGCTTCTCTCTCTCTCTCTCTCTCTCTCTGCCATCTCTGTCTTGTCATGGAGAGTACGTTTAAACTTTTATAAAAAAGAGACAAATGTTCGTTTGCAGTGTTTGAATAAAGTTCCTGTCTCCAACCTCTTGTGTTTCTGTGTAAATCTGTGACCCAAGTGTGACAACTCCTAAATAAGTGACTTAACCCAGTGAAGAAGTCTGTTGTGTGCCATGGCAGTTGATCCTGATCAGTCATCCTTGATAATTACAAAGCTTAAACAGTTTGTCAAAGAACAAAATGACATACATTAAGAATCATTAAACACAGCTCTTCAAAGAGGGTGACTTTAATGCTTTCAAGACTAAACAGAACAAATTCTCTAAAACGTTTAACTTCTTCCTGGTCCTACTAGAGCAACATGTAACCTCCCTTCATTCCAAAATGGTATTTTTCCAGTTTAAATTAATAGAACCAGTAGACAGAGTCAGGAGGGGAAATCTTATAATGCTGTGTATTCCATTGAAATGCTGAAAAAAGCAATTTGCTGCAGTCTTGAATCAGAATGCTCCTGCATCTTTCCAATTTCAATTCTGAGGTCATGAGGGCTCATCATAGTTATAACTAACCGCATAGAAGTGAAAGAGGACAGTGAGGAGGGCCCTGCCCAATTTCTGACTCCTCGGCTCGCAGCCTCTGTCTTGGACTAGCGTGAATATATCGCTCTAGCATGTGAACTGTGATTCTTAGCACGATGAGAGAAGTTGTAAAATGAACCGGAATGTTCAAGCAAATTTTAGAAAAAAGCCTGATCTAAATCTTTTAAGTAGTTATTTTGTTCTCTAGCTAAGCGGATGTAAGATACGCCCCAAGGCTGGCACGAGAATGAGGAGGGCCCCGCCTCCCTCCCCTCGGCCCGCTGTGTTTCTCTCGGACTGGCTCAAATAAATCGGTACCGCAAGCAAACTATGATTCTTAGCGCGATGAGAGAAGTCGCAAAATCAATCGGAATGTTCAAGCAAAATATAGAAAAAACACAATGTAAATCCGTTAAGTAGTTCTCTCGTGAAAAGCGGACAGACAGGCATATGTTGGATTTTATATATATAGAGATGAGAAGATCTGATGATATCCATCCACCTCTGGTGATTTTAAAGTTTTTAAGGTACGTTGATCAGTGAATTGTCCTGCAAGAACTCAAGAAGATAAAATCTATCGCTATTGAGGGACGAAAGATTCTTTTGTTTTCTGATTGTAGTGCTCAGACTGTGGAAGCTTGTAAGGCAATCTTTCAAATACTGAGGAAAGCCAGAGATGGTGGCATTCAAATTTTTCTTTTGTATCCTGTCAAAGTCTGCCTAACATATGCAGATACAGAGCACCGTTTCTCAGATCACAAGCTGGATTTAGAGGTGATTGACACCTTCCTTTCGACTGATACCTGGCCTATTTGACTGCGTTGTGTACTTTCAATTGTAATCTATTACTGTGTTATCACAGTTGAATTCTAAAAGCTAATGGCCTTGTAATATTATTTTTTTTTTCTTTAGGGCACTATGGGAGGTAGGTCCTCAGAGATGGTTGGTGTGATCCGCTTTGTAGTACTCATTCTCCTCTGTATCCTGGCTTTGTTACAACTTTGTGTATTAAATTTCAATTGTTCTTTATACTTTTCTCATTTCGATGGGGTTACAAATTTTAACATTTTCTCTACCCCACAGAAACCGAGTGTTAATGAACTTGAACTGCAGACATAGAGTTTATCTCAAGAAATACTTCTGCTATCTAAAGATATCCTGAATGCTGCTTCCAAGCATTATCTTGTTGCTGCCTCATCGTCTGCATCCAATTATAGAAGTGCCATTATGGTTTTGGTTGGGTGATTGTTACAAGTTAAGATTCTTAACTCCCGGGGTGACGATGAGGAAAGACTCTGTTACAGTTTCATTGAGCTAGTTGGCAAGCCTCCTACTTGATGTATACTCCCACGCTTTCTTCTGTGACAATGCTAAAAACATTCTATTTTTTGTTGTTTTTGAGGTTATTGTTAGCATTGTTGCAAATTCTTTCATTGACCCACTTTTGGATAAAATTCTTCCACTAATCAGTCAGTTTTTTCCACCCACCTGTTCTATTCTGGTCAGGTTTATTTCTGATTTGACACTGGTCTACATATCTTTGAAAGAATTCTCTTTTTTCTGTTTGTCACAAATCCTCCTTTAGAATTGATTTTATCTTTATCTCTAAAACATTAGCTTTGTACTGTCTTAACACATCATTAGTATTGACCTTTTTATCAGACCGTAGATTTTCTACTTTATTTCTTTACCTTCCTCTTTTGACCTCTAGACCTGTGTGGTGGTGAGTTAACACTTCTCCCTTGCAGTGCACTGAACTTATTGCACAACTCTTTACTAAACTGATCAGATTTAATGAGGCAAATGTAAATGCAGAAGTGATTTGGTTTTTGTGTGGATGGTTATTAAATACAATTTATAAGCTACTTTTATGTAACTTTTACTACTGACCAGCCCATTATACTTGTAAAATATTTGACCTTAGTATTGTTTAAACTAACCTGACAGAGTCCGTTCTTTAATATATGATCCACAATTTGAATGTCATGTTTCTCAGACCTCAATGATTGCTTTTTATAGAATGCTGAACTTTTAATTCATTGTACCAATACTAAATATTATTTATCAGATGCAAAGCTAAGTAAATTATTTAATTTAAGGCTCCTTAAATGAGGCATTTTCTCTTATATATCCTCCATTAGGACTAAATCAAGGAACTCTTTCTAGCAACCATCTGGAATTAATAAGTGCTTTATTGAATTTTATTACAAGCTGTTCATTGTTGACTTCTCCTGAAGCACTAAATTTGTTCTTTGCCTCTGTGCAACTTCTAAAATGCTCTCAAAGTAATGCTGATTTTGTAAATTCTCAGATCACCTCGCTTCATCCCCTCTCACTTAAGGTAAAGCGCCAGGTCCTGATGGCATTCAGCTCAGTTGATTTCAACATTTTGGTGACAAACTGGACAGCCATTACTTCTTTTGTTTTCATCTGCTTTAACGAAATTGCATCTTCACATTAATATAAAATCCTTCATCACCTTCTTCCTTTGTAATCCAGACAAAGTTTCGACCAATTGCTCCAGTTTTACGCCACTTTCTTTGATGGACTCTGATGCCAAATTACTAGATAAAAAAGTGGCAACTTGTCTTCAAACCATTTATACACAAGCCCTTTCATTCAGCTCAGACTGGCTTCATTTGCCCATTGTTTTTGTGTAAGACTGTTGTTACCTGTTACACATTACTAACAAGGATGATTCCCAAATAGCACATGTGGCACTGTTTTTGTTAGGTGCTGGGAAGGATTTTAGCATTTTGAATTGGCATTTTCTGTGGAAAGTTCTGCAAGTGATGGGATTTGATGGTGCTTTCATTAATATGATTAAGACGTTATGTTCAACCCCCATTGTAGAATTTCTTTCCAATCTGAACTTATTCTCCCTTTGCCCATCTGTTGAGGAGTAGACCAAGCTGTGTTCTGTCTCCTATGCTTTATGATGTTTTGCTTGAGCTACTCATTGCACTCTTACCTGACTCACAACTGTTCTTCTCTTTTAACTATGAATAGTTTGCTTCACAAAATTTCTTTTTATGCCGATGATATTCTTCTGTTTCTTGGGAATTCCTCAGATGATTTGCCTTATATTTTAAAACTGTTTTGTAAATATGAAGAGCTCTATGGTGTAAGGTGGGGTGAAGTGGGATGGAATGGAGATATGTTGTTTTGGTGGGAAGGGGATTTTTTACCCTGATTAATATTTGCACTTTCCTCATATGGTTTTTGCCCCTTGCTTTTATTTAAAAGTTATTGTAAGCAAATTTTTTTACAGAGAATAAATAATCGATATAATATTTGATTGTATAATTATAAATTTAATAGAGTCCAAGCCCCACCTCTGAGGGCACAAACAGGAACGATACTGGGTTTTTGTTTTATGAAGTGTTCTTGATGTCTTTCTCATATATAGGAAAAGAAAAAAGTAGTTGAGCAAATCTAAAATCATTCAATCAAATCGACTAATTAGCAGAGGCAAAACCTGACATTCTTTCAGAAGATTTCAATGTTAGCAGGCAAGATAAATTTCTATGTTTGTGTCACTGGTTTTATGCTAGGGAACGAATAAGGAAGATTTTTTTAACGAAATTGGGAGAAAAGACATAGTTAAAGCAAGAAGGAGTCAAAACCGAGAAGACGGCTGCACCAAAACCAAAATGAGATTCAAAAATTTAGGTCAAAAATTAAGGCACAAGTTCAGAAAAGTTTAGAAAAATGATTGTTTTTTTAAAGAAGCGATTTTTCAACAACAGACCAATGGTCACAAAGACTTTTGGATCTGCAAACTCGAATGAGGAAGTGTCAAAAATGGCGTCTTTTAGCCTGATTCAGTGTCACCAAGACAGTATTGATCTGCTCTAACAAAGAGGTGACCAAAATGGCAGTGAAGATATCACAAAAGACTTCACAGCAACAAATAAGCTTTCAATTTAAAAATGTAGTAAGAGAGTTTAGGGCTTCAGAAGCCCCCAAAATGAATGCCTTGTAAATTGAGAAAGAAAAACACATAAAAAATAATTATAAACTCATTCACAAAAACAAGGAAATTAAGTATCTGGTGAACATTTTTAAATAGTGAAATACTTGTTTGTATTCTTTGCCTTCATGATTAAATATGTATTAAGGATGAACGTGGGGAGGTGGGTGGTTGAATACCCATTTGTATAATAAATTACCCAACTCAAAATATAGCATATGACTACATAATACAGCCCTTCTTTAGCAGTGTATACCATAAGGGAGACCAGACCACAGGAGTAGAAATGAATTCCTGCTTTCCTGTAAAAATAGGCAGATGCTTTTAAAGAGGCAGCGCACAAACACCACTGCCATATTCATTTTGTTTCAAACAGATTAAAGGTATCTTTCCATCAAGACAGGTAAGAATGGCGTAGTTCCTAACTTTGAGATCTGCAGTCACATTGAGGTGATGAATTTCAGCAATGAAGAAATATACATTCTAAAATATACTGTAAAATATAGATGATAGCTGCAGTGGATTCAAAGCTCTGTGTGTGCGGCAGCACAGAATCAGATTTTAAAGATATGAAGCACCATGGGAAACTGCACATGGCCTTTCTGATTTTTCCATACAGTGGTCCAGATCTTTTTTTTTTTTTTCTGGACTGTCAAATTTGCAAACTCTTCGGGGAATCGGTGATTATAGATATTGAAATGTGACACATGTATAAAAAAACAAACATTAACAAAATTAAAAGACTGTGAGAAGAGCCTTCTTTCAAATTAAAACAGGAAAAAAAGCTTTTTGATCCTCAATAAAAATTAAAGAGCTCTATTAAGGAATAATAGTAATGGCAATTAGTGCAACTTAGTATTGGGAACTCGGCAACGTTTCTTGGCAACGTTTTTCTGCCTTTCAGTTCTATCGTTTTGTTTCTGGCTTTCATGATCTGACTCTCCAGTTAATCTGACTCCTGCCTGTTCTTTGAGTTCAAAATCGGCGTCCTCTCTTTTCAACTTTCATTCCTTGATGATTTTCTGCACCATCCTGTATATAAAGTGTTCAAAGCAGTAGGAAGTGGAGTCCATTTTTCCTATTAAAAGAACCTGTTAGCATGGAGAATAAGATTTAATTTTTTTTTTAGAAAGATAGACATTGTCTTTGTAACTTGTTCATTATTCCGTTAGTGTGTGTGGCATATTTTACTTTGCATTTCCCAGCATGATTTTCAGTGTTTTTTTGATTCAGTATTCTTTTTTGTTAAAACCTATAGAGTTAGTTTTAAGTAGGTTCCAGTGACCATACAGGTTTATGTGACTAAAACATGCCCCTGGGGGCCTATCTCAGGTCTGCTGTTTACCTCTTGCTACTTCTTGATTTTTCTCCTTGGGGGTGTCTGCTGTTTACAACAGTAGTCTTACTGGACTGAAAAACAACAAAAAGAAAACTACAATTTAATCAGGGGTACTTTAATTTAGCATTTTCCGTTAACGTTTCTAAAAAATGTACTTAGTTGGTGTGTGTTATAATCCATTTACCCATCTTTTAAACCTGCTGCATCCTGAGTTCCTGGAGTAAACTTAAGCGGGCACAGGGAAAACATTCAAACTCCACGTGGGGAGGACCCAAGACGTTAACCTTGGCCCTCTTGTTTTGAGACAGCAGTGGATCCACTGCACTACTGTGCCACCCATGTGTTTTATCGTTTCTTATTTAATTTTTGAAGTTTGGGATTTTCAAACATGGGGATTCTTTTTTGTGCTCTGTTTTTTTGTTTGGATTGTTATTGAAGATGTTAATGATTTATTTGCGCTGTTTCATTACTATTTATGACCATTATTTGTTTCCTTGGATACAACCTATAATTCCGTGACCTATGACATCATCAGAGCAACAGGATATACAGTAAGGTCGCTTTCAATAATCGTTTATCATAGTCAGCAGATATTAAAAGCCTCCTTGTGCTTCCTGAAAGAAACTTTAATCTTGTTTCACTTTCCCAGTTTAAGAATTTTTGCTTGTGCTATTCACTTTTGAGTTTTGCATCTTGTTTAAAAGCTTTTATGCTCTCATAGTGAGTTTGTGGTAACAATCTTTGTCTGTCTCTTGACTGCATCTTTTCTGCTGATCCATTCATCTCTTGCTGTTTTTTTTTCCTAGCAGTGCAGTGTGTATTTGAGATGTCAGAAGAACTGCTACTTCTGTACCAAGTCAGAATCCCAAAAACATAACAGTACTATCCTATTTAAAAATTGGTAATACCATGTAAAAGTCACTACTGCACTGGTGCATGACCGCAACTAGATGAATTGCTTTGGAAGGCACAATAATATGTGAGAAAAACGTCAGTTAAAAACTATGTAAGGAAATGGTTCCTACTGGCGATGATACAGCACCACATTGACACGTGTAAAAAAGAAACTCATGTATGGAAATGTTTTAAATTTGAGGCAGGAGAAATATAGAAAAGTATTGTAAAATGTACTAATCATTTAAAAAAAAGATATACAAAATACACAAAAAGATGTTTGTTTTTGCAACTTTTGTATGGAGTTAGTTTGGAAACAGATTTGTGTGTGCTTATAGAGAGCATCACAATGTGATCAAACAGATTTAAGTGTAGCTTGTTGAAGATGTGGAAATGATGGCAAGATTAATAATTTTTTAATACACAGACCTACTCAGTCCTGATATGGGAATGGAGGCTTTGCATTTATTCTCTTTTTGCAGTGAGTATATCTACTATTGTTAGACTGGTTCAAAAATTCTGATTTTGTTGTCCATGCCAGCTTTTGGACCTGCAGAGCATACCAGCTTTTGGGGATTGAGAGGAGAGCTGATGTTTATTTCTGGTACTGAAAATTCAGAAATGCCAGTATCGTACCATTTTAAAATTTGTTTTTTTTCTGTTCTTTTTTTCAGTACTGGTGTACCACACAACCCTAATGTCTATAGCTTCCATTCATGTTCAACCTGACGTATACAGTTTAAGGTTGTGAGGAACACCTTTCACACATCCACAGTTATGCATATAGGAGTGTAGGATGTGGGAGGAAACTACACACTGGCATTGTTAGTGGCAAGTAAAGTCAAATGTCAAGGCAAGGCAAGGCAAGTTTCGAATGAAGTGCCTGTTTAGCTTGTGTACACTGGCGATGAAATGAGATGTTCCAATTGTTAATCACTCTGAAAGTTGTTGGTCATACCTACTGAAATGAGTGACAGACACGGTGCTGTTGGGGTGTCCTTGGGATCACTTGTAAATTGAGGTCTGAAAAAAAATGAGCCCATAAACAATTAAATAAAACCATAACTAAGGTGTTTGACTAGTACACACCAAAACTATTAACTTCAGATTTGGGTGTAGACAATTAAAAATCCTGCAGTATTTAATGGTTTTCAAATGGGTGTTTGAATTTGTGGTTTCCTGTGCCCATTTCCCCACTCTTTGCTAAAAGGATATTACTTATATACACATTTGTTCATTTTTTTAAATGGAATGTATTAGGTCTGTCTAGTTATCTGATATATTTTTTTTTTTTTCTTTTCTTTATAGTGCTGACTGTAGTCCCAAGTCTCATTTCCCTAATGTTTAATTGTTCTTTTTCCCTGTAGATTCAAAGTTGTTGGTGTTTTGTCTCCCTTTTCATTGTTCCTTTATGTATAAAGGATGCATTTCAAGTTCAATATGCGCAGAGCACCCCAAAGCCAGATCAGCTGGTTAAAAATGAATGGATATTTTGATATAATATAACATGCACCATATTTGTGTAATGTTGGTTCATAAACTGAAGTAATCAGTATGCTTTTTATACACCCTAAAGCTAAATTCCAGGCTTTCCATCAGAGTGCACAATTCAACAATGCATATTTTATTATGAAACTAACTGGCAGTATTTGGGTTTAGCAAACATTGTTTTAATAGTAGCTATTGTGAGGCACAGCAGGATCCTCTGTTTTATGCTAGGGGCTTTTATTATTTGCATTGATGAAACCCCTGTAGAGATGCTGAGACAACAGGCACCAATGGTAGTACTTTCTTCTTTGGGTCCCTTCTCAAGGAACAGGCTAGTGGTTGGCCCAGAAATAATTCCATGATGACTCAAAGTAACCCCAGAAGTATTTACAGGTCAGACAGAAGTTGTACTTGGAGTCAAAGGTATAAGCGGATGATGGGGCGGGGTTCAGAGTGGGTTTCTTTAAAAGAAAATATTAGGAGACAGGAAGGAGAGTGCATAGAAGGGTTTGTACTTGAACAAGTGGACTAGCCACCCCATGTTCTATTAAGGGGATCTTATCTATATACCAAGACAGGCACACCCCAGAGAGGCCCTACAGTAAGTTTATTACTTTTTTCTCCTTCTGTAACTACTTGTTTGCATTAATGCTTTGTTTTTCCCCATATTTTTTAAAGTCTTTCTAGAAATCAGCTGTAAACTCTTGGAACTAGTTGGCATTTTCTCTTGTAAATTTGATAAAAATTGAGTCCTCTCAATTGTTATTTGAGTACTTGTATCCCCTAAAAGACATGGAAGCACATGCTGCATATTCCCTTTGATCTCTGTGGTGGAGCATTCACGTGGATGATAAGATCCAGTAGTCCCTAGAGATTTCCAAGAGTAATACATAATGTATTGAGCATCAGTCCAAATAATTACTGGATACCAATATAGCTATGATCTCTCTCTCTCTCTCCTGTGGCTTCTTGCTCCTGACCTCCAGTTTAATAAAGACTTATCTCCAATCATTTTTTTTATTTCAGACTAGTGTCATTGGATTTATTTTCATTTTTAATAACCAAAATGCGTTTATCAAATTCTGAATAAATTCAATTCTTTAATCTTTAGAAGACAAAAGCCCTAAAGTAATAGATGCCAGAAGACATGAGATCATTTCAGATGAATAAATATTTAATGTCACGCCTGGCAATTCTTATTCTGCCCTCTTCTCTGGAGGTGCTCGGTGGGGTGCATTTTAAATTTGAAAGGGTCTGCAATTTATATATTTTTTTGTTTTTTTTTCGATTGCGTGGGCTAACATCCAAAGAATCACTGAGCTTAATCCTTCTTCTAGATCTGCCCTATCTGATGAGGTGTTACTGGACCTGACTTAATTTATATCACCATAATCTACAATATATCCAGAAAAGTGTCTCTCCCATACAAGTCCCACTTCTGCTTTGAATCTGAAACTTGTTAGCAACCCTTTGAATTGTAGAACAGAGATATATGTAGAACAGGTATATGTAAGTCTGACTGGTCGAGAAATAGTGAGGCCAATGACTTCAGGAGAGGCTTCAGTAGAGGACTAACTAGAACACACTCTACAGAGTTAGCTGCACCGAACAAACCTAAATGTCTGAGTCCTAACAAGATTCTGGGAGATAAGTGTAATCACAACAGTAATTAAGTATTTGGTAACGTTTGTTTAAGATGGATCTGAAAAAAGCTGTAACATATCATTCTCAAACAAGGCTAATCTAAGTCAGTCTTTCCCTACAGATTTTATTTATTTATTTTATTTTTTTTTTCTCCAGCCGTCTGGAGTTTTTATTTTGTTTTTTCTGTCCCCCCTGGCAATTGGACCTTACTCTTATTCGATGTTAATTAATGCTGATTTATTTTGTTTTCATATTGTGTTTTTTATTTTTCTATTCTTTATTATGTAAAGCACTTTGAGCTACTGTTTGTATGAATATGTGCTATATAAATAAATGTTGTTGTTGTTGTTGTAGCAGCATCTAATAAAAAGCAGGCACAAAGGTCTTCACAAGGCCCACCACTTACACACTCATCCAAAAGTCAATTACGGTTGTTGAGTCAAACATTTTTATGTTTCATTTCATAATAGCATTTGCTCCGGCAGACCCCCGTGACCCTGTAGTTAGGGTATAGTGGGTTGGGTAATGGATGGATGGATTTCATAATTGCCTCACTAGTTAAAATTCCCCACCCTTAACACTAGAATTACCAAAGCTTACGAGAAAACTCGTAAATCCGGCCCAATTTAAATCCACTTGCACTTCTCCATTCAGCGTCTTTTGTCTTGTAAATGTGTTGATAATCCCAAGCAGCAAGCAGCCTGCTATACCATCCCCCCTACCGCCGGAGAAACTGCAAAAACGTCTCGCAACTGAAGCCTTGTTTATCAGTGAGTCAGGTATCAAGGCTAAAAAAATAAATCATTATTCGGAACACATGTATTTCACGTGTGTTCCATGTCAACAAAGATCTGTGTAAGTGTAGGATGACAGGAAATGTTGAACACATACCTAAAAGACAAACTTTTTCCATGTTTTAGTACTAACGACAAAATGTAGACATGAAGCGTATAATGTGTGAAGACTGAAGTCCAAATATCAAGTAAGCACTTTCACAAAAGATACAAGTATAACAGAACAAATGCACTTTTTTTCCAAGACTATAACTGAAGAGAAAGAAATCAGGTTAGGGTTGCTGGTCATCCTGACTTCTTGGGTAGTACGGTGCTTAGACCTGCCGACTTCTATTCAGAAGGTCCTGGGTTCGAGTCTTAACGTCTCCCAAAATAATCGTTTTGAGTAGTGAGCTGTTCTTATTGTTACTATTATGCAATAAAAGCATACATTTGATTTGAGTCTGTAACAGCCGCTGTAAATATATAGTGCTTGTCAGTTAGCGTTTTTTTTTTTTTTTTTATTCAGTTTTATTCTCTTTGTCGCGTTTACGCTTACCCCGATCTGACACTGCTGTTTTCAAATAAAGGCGAGCTATAAAAGAGGTGAACTCAGATTGGAGAAAGAGAACAGAAGCCCTCCCCACAAGAAACGTCCACTCACATATAAGAACAACGCAGCTGCACCAGGTGTAAAGGCGAAAGATGGCACCGTTTGGATACAGGATGAGGTCCGGCATCATCCTGCCAATCACCTGTCCTTCAAAGAAACAGCACTGCTTGCAGAGCTCACCAACGTTTCGTGCAAACTCCTGTTTGTGATTATGTTTTGTGATGGTCTTTATAAAAGAAGCATTTATATTTTACTTATATAAACGCCAGATAGTATCTTACTTATCTTGATTTATTTACTTATCTTCCTACAGCGTAAAGTCACAAGTAGATTGCAGAGCTTACTCTGTTTGATCGACAAGGGCATGCTCACAAATTACACATTTAATGCCACGAAAAATACCTGCTGACACTTTAGTACGCGAGCAATAGTACGAGAATGCAGTTAGACTTTTTTTGGGCACATATACCATGCTAGTGTTTAGATTTGGACGGTGTAGCGTTGGCAAGCTCTGTAAGCCGTGCTGTTTCTTTGAAGGACAGGTGACTGTCAGGATGACGCCGGACCTCATCCTGTATCCAAACGGTGCCATCTTTCACCTTTATGCCTGGTGCAGCTGAGTTCTTATATGTGAGTGGACATTTCTTGTGGAGAGGACTTCTGTTCTGTTTCTCCAATCTGAGTTCACCTCTGTTGTAGCGCGTCTTTATTTGAAAACAGCAGTGTCAGATCGGGGTAAGGGTGAAAGCGACTGAGAGAATAAAACTGAATAAAAAAAAAAAACGCTAACTTTGACAAGCACTATATATTTACAGCGGCTGTTACAAACACAAATCAAATGTATGTTATTATGATATAATATTAACAATAAGAGCAGCTCTCTACTCAAAACAGTAAACTTGAGAAGCTGCCAGCATCGAACCCAGAAGCTCTTGATTGGGAGTCTGCAGTTCCTAGCATTGCACCACACAAGCTGTCGTATCAACCACCTACCGTAACCTGCTTTCTTTTTTCTTCGGTTATATTCTTGAATAAAAGCGCACTTATTTAGTTATACTTTTACCTTTTGTGAAAGTGTTTATTTGTATTTTGGGCTTCACACATTATACATTTCATGTCTACATTTTATCAATTATTATTAAAACATGAAAAATGTTTCTGTGTTAACGATGTTTTTACATAGGTTGTTGTTGACACTGAACACACATGAAATGTATGTATTCCAAATGATGATGTAGGCTACTTTTTTACCCTAGAAAGCTCCAGCGCTTCACTCGAAGATAAACACTGAGAAACTTCTTTGCGAATTGAACTGTGGCGGTGGGTGGGGGAATGGGATAGCAGGCTGCTTGCTGTTTAGCGACACATTTACAGGACAAAAGACGCTGACGGAGAGGTGAGAAAGGATTTAAGTTGGGCCGGATTTACGAGTTTTCTCGTAGGCTCTGGTAATTCTAGTGTTAATTGCTTAGTTTAGTCATAGGCAGCTGCATATGCTGTTTTTAATTCCTTCTTATTATATAAAATTATCTTCCTATATAAATTTCAAACGACAAAGGAATTAGCAGTTCTCTGTCTAAATTGTTCATATTTATTTTACTTGTGTGTATTTATCATAAACTATTTGGTTTAATAAAATATTTGGAAAGAAACAGAAGAGAAAAAAGTGAAGGACTGAGATTGTCTCATCTTTTTCATGCACAAATTATTTGGATGATATCCCTAGAAATTAAAAAATTGATGATATCATCACATCTCATGGTAGAATGAAAACATTAACAATTCATAAAATTAAGTGAGCTCTATTATTGCTAAGGATTAATTTTTTATTAAACAGTAAGGTAGAAACAAAAACCTACAGCCACTACGGCCCTCCAGGATGGACTTTACAGACACCTAGGCTTGGCGATCTACTGCATTAGGTTAATTTCCTGAATAATTCACATGCTGCCAGACTGTAACTGTATTCTGTCATTTTAAAGACAAGGCCACCATTAGTCATTTTGGTAGGACTCAAATAATTTTAACTATGAGAGGAGAAAATCAAAATGATATTTAAGAATATATACATCAAGTCCGAATTTGGTGAGAGCTTCATGCTATAACAATATTTTTGGCTTCACAATTCCTTCAGTTGAGTTTCGTAGAACAGCGTCAAAATACAGCCAGAGAAGGCAACTCAGAATGTAATGCAGGAAGATATTTGGTACTGGCTGTGCAAGTTAGTAAATCATTCAACAGAAGAAATTAAATCATAATGAATTTGGAGCAAATATTGATAAAGCAAATGTCAAGCAAAAACTACTGGTGCCACCTTACACATGTTTGAATGACGCTGCCTGCGTTCGACTCATTACAGCGCAATTCTGTAGTGTTGCATTGTGCGGGGTGAAATTATGTTTGTGGTAATCTGTGACATTTGCACTCTCAGCCATATTTGTTGTGAATTGTACATAATGTGAGTTTTATTTATTTTAGAATGATGCATTCTGTGAAAATCCAATGCCCCCTTCTAAATTTGTCGTGCTGTTGACTTCACGTCAATTGAGTTATTTATATAGTGAGTTTTTCACAGCCATTGATAGATGGAACATATATGTTGATAAAATCCTGCTTGCAGCATATTTTTATTTTGTTAATTAATTTAAAAATGTTAATGCAGTCCAAATCCTAATACTTTTCTGAATTGTTTCAGATAATAAAGTTTTCATGTAACAACATCTTGTGGACCCTGATTGAGCGTAAGTAGCATAAAAGGAAAGTAGAAACCAAAAAAGGAGGATTGGAGTCCCGGAGGATCCCCCATTTAATTTTGTTGAACAAAAGGTGTTGGCATATTGTCTGAAAATGTATTAAAACTAAGTGGTTTAGAGCTCCATTCTCCTCAGAAACTGGTCCGATAGTGAACACTGAATTCTAGTGAGAGTTTCAACATAAATAGGGCTGAGTCTGGATGGGGAATGGCTTTGTGTACAAAAGATGTGACCTCATTTTTCTTCCATTATTTTGTCCTCCTCCATGCTAAGGAAACAGAAGGAACAAAAGTTAGCAGTGCTGTGACACTTCTTTCCTTTTCTGTATTCATGCAGCACAAGCCCTTCAAATATTCACCATACACACACATCTGACAGTGTGCAAACGTAACATTGATATTACACTTTAGTCTTTTAGTAGATAAATAATTTACTGTTCATTCTGCACTATGTAATTCACTTGAGGGTCTTAAGAGGGGAGGATCTGCCTCAGGCAGCTCAAGGCCCAAGCTTGTCCAATCCTTCAGCAAGCACAATAACACACAAACCCACATTCAACAATGCTGGTCCAGTTAAGAGTTGGTAGATAATTTAACATAAAAGTTTTAAGAGTATCTGGAGAAAAACCTGTAAAACATGATTGTGGTTTTGCAGGTGTGAATTTATTTTGAAAATATTACAGTTAATAATATCTGAAAGGGATTTATACTCTGTGCAAAATTAATTAAGAAACCTGTGTAGTGTTGGGTCCTATTGCTGGCAGGTTGTGAGAAGTTTGTGCTCCTCCTGTAATTTCACACGAGCAAACAGACATGAGTTAAAAAACGAGGTCAATCAGCTGTGAGCTTACATTACTTTGCATTTGCATATTTACAAATCACAAAAGCCTATTTCAGTTATATGCATATTTTTACAAGCAGACCACAGGCAGGTGAAAGTGAGTCAGTGCTATGGACTGAAACAGCAATGGCCCCACATTCCATTGTCTGATGCAGAGATAAATGTTAATGCTGAAATTGTTTGTATAACAATGAATGTTAACTAGCTATTGACCCCATAGGGATCATATAAATGCTAAACAGCATGAGATGCAACACAGAGCCCTGGGGCACCCCCAACTGTTCTCTAAAGAAGCAGATTTGCCATCTCAAAGTGTTGCAAACTGGTACCTGGTATTCAGCCGCAGTTCAAAGCAATTCAGAAGCTTTCCCTGAAAAATGGCAAGTAATGTAAATGTGATTCTTGGTCGATAACATTCAAGGCAGGCAGTCAGTTCCAGAGGGACTGTGACGGATAGTGAGCTGGAATTGGCAGCCGCTAAAATGTCAGTCACAACGGTAACTGGCTCTATTTCAGTACTATGATACTGCCTGCAAGCTGTCTGAACAGGCTCATGTGATGTATGCATATGCCATTCAGATGAGCTGCAATGACACAATTACATTGATTTAATTGGAGGAGCAAGTTAAGGAGAGGCTGATGGTGAGTATTGACCACAGACAGTATGGCCAGGTCATGTTACACTAGATGTTACTGTTGAATTGAATCTCTTTTACTGTAAAGCCTGCCTTTACTGCTTGTTCCTTCCTCTGTGTGTAGCAATTCTGTGCTTGTTCTTCATACCACAAATTTAGAGATAAAACACTCAGCTGTAGCCTTTGGGAGCCCTTTCATAAACTGTAATAGGACAGACTTTATAGCCAAACAAGCAGTACAACTTTGTAGCATCTTGTAGCAGCAGTGGCCTCAGCAATATGATGTTTAATGGGCATTTATCACTGAAGAATGATGAATGGCATTGAAGAGTTCAGACCATCAAACATGAGAGATAATCTTTGGGAGATCAGTGTTACCATCACTACAGCTACCAAAACTAAGCCTGTGTCTAAGAAGAGGCATATGGTGTGCATGACTGGTTCTTATGCTGATTTTTTATGGAAATGAAAGATGTCACACTTCTCTTTTTCTTTGTTCTCTGTGCTCCGTTAATAGAATGTTTTCCAGTATGTCTTAAGTTTCAGTAATGTTCATTAATCAGCATGGTGTACTGAGGAACTGGCGTTGTCCATCTGCCCTGAAGAAGGCGCCTGCTGTCTGGAGCTGCCCTTCAATTTAATGTGTTTGTTTTTTGTTATGGCATTAAAAACAAATACTTTTACCATCTACACACTTTTACCACTGTGACATTGTAGGAAACCAGCATAGCATAAACTGTGGGATGGCAGTCAGGTGCAGGTGCTACAAAATCATGTCAGGGTAGTTTAGAGTCACTGAGTACCTCACCCTGCACAAAGGATTTGAAAATTCCATACAATGACTAGGACAGGAGTAGACTCGTGTCCCAGGGTTTAAAAGGCAGTAGCACTGATCACTGGATTCACAGAGGTTAGGAAAGCATGTAGCTTGCAATCAAGTGACAATAACTGAACAGTAGTTAGAGTCATGCATTTAATTTTAATCAGAGTAAACTTTAGTAAGTATAGTATGGATGTTTTCAAATAGGCGGACTGGAGGTTCAGAGATGTCATTCCAGATTCCCAATGCCAGGATGTGTAAGATGTTTGCATCAGTAGCTTAATTGGGTATGCGCAAGTGCCAGCACCCCATGTTTAAGGCTGTACATTGTGACACAGCGTGACACATGCACTGTTGATTTTCGAGAGATGCACTTAGATTTTTGGGTGATATCAATTGAAGTAGGACCTACCTGAAGTAGCAGCATGATGACCTTACAATTAATAATAATAATAATAATAATAATAATACATTTTATTTATATAGTGCCTTTCCCATGCGCAAGGCGCTTCACAGAGTCTTAGAAAAAACAGCAGGGTAAATGTAACATTGGATACAAATGTTTTCCTGAATACAATGAAACAGATAACAAAACATTAAGTAGAATAAAAGACAATAAATCAGAGTAAAATACTAAATTCAATCTTCTTCTTCTTCTTTTGGCTGCTCCTGTTAGGGGTTGCCACAGTGGATCATCTTCTTCCATATCTTTCTGTCCTCTGCATCTTGTTCTGTTACACCCATCACCTGCATGTCCTCTCTGACCACATCCATAAACCTCCTCTTAGACCTTGCTCTTTTTCTCTTTCCTGGCAGTTCTATCCTTAGCATCCTTCTCCCAATATACTCAGCATCTCTCCTCTGCACATGTCCAAACCAACACAATCTCACCTCTCTGACTTTGTCTCCCAACCGTCCAACTTAAGCTGACCCTCTAATGTACTCATTTCTAATCGTAAACCATCCTCGTCACACCGAATGCAAATCTTAGCAAATCTTTAACTGTGCCACCTCCAGCTCTGTCTCCTGCTTTCTGGTCAGTGCAACCGTCACCAACCCATATAACATAGCTGGTCTCACTACTGTCCTGTAGACCTTCCCTTTCACTCTTGCTGATATCCATCTGTCACAAATCACTCCTGACACTCTTCTCCACCCATTCCACCCTGCCTGCACTCTCTTTTTCACCTCTCTTCTACAATCCCCATTACTCTGTACTGTTGATCCCAAGTATTTAAACTCATCCACCTTCGCCAACTCTACTCCCTGCATCCTCACCATTCCACTGACCTCCCTCTCATTTACACACATTTATTCTGTCTTGGTCCTACTGACCTTCATTCCTCTCCTCTCTAGAGCATATTTCCACCTCTCCAGGGTCTCCTCAACCTGCTCCCTACTATCACTACAGATCACAATGTCATCAGCAAACATCATAGTCCGCGGGGACTCCTGTCTAATTTCGTCTGTCAACCTGTCCATCACCATTGCAAATAAGAAAGGGCTCAGAGACGATCCCCGATGTAATCCCACCTCCACCTTGAATGCATCAATCACTCCTACTGCAGACCTCACCACACTTCCCTTGTACATATCCTGTACAACTTTTACATACTTCTCTTCCACTCCCGACTTCCTCATTCAATACCACAACTCCTTTCAAGGCACCCTGTCATATGCTTTCTCCAGGTCCACAAAGACGCAATGCAACTCCTTCTGGCCTTCTCTATACTTCTACATCAACGCCCTCAGAGCAAACATCGCATCTGTGGTGCTCTTTCTTTGCATGAAACCATACTGCTGCTCACTAATCATCACCTCACTTCTTAACCTAGCTTCCACTTCTCTTTCCCATAACTTCATGCTGTGGCTCATCAATTTTATCCCCCTGTAGTTACTACAGTTCTGCACATCCCCAATAACCTAATGTGTGATATAACAGACACACAATATATCCTGAGCACCTGGACAGAGAGTAAAACTGGAAGGAAGGGCAGAATGTTAAGTTAAGTTAAAAGCCTTCCTAAATAGATGCGTTTTAAGTTGTTTTTTAAAAGAATGAATGGAGTCAGCTGATCTAATTAATTTTGGGATGTCATTCCAAAGTCGTCTGGGTGCTATGGAGCTGAAGGCCCTGTCACCCATAGAGTTCAGGTTAGTGTGAGGCACAATTGAGTGATGAATTCCCCCTTGGAATTTCAAGAGCAGTGACCGAGAGGTGGGTAGGATAAGTGTAAGGATCATATGAGCTGGTACTCTGTAAAACACTACCAGTACACAACAACAGTGCCAGTATGCAACAACTAAAATTCAGACACGCTGTTACTGGCCCGCTTCAAACCCAGGTTTCTGAACATTCACCATGTGCATGTCACTTAATTGCATGCTATGTACATGCTTAACCTCTCCCTCCGATGTTACCAGCTGTAGCAGGCAAGATCTTTGAATACCTGAAAGATGTCAGTAATACTACTCATTTAATAAAAAAAGTTTAGTTCATCATGTGCTGTGACGTAAATAACATCCATTGTCTTTTTTCATACTCCACCTGAGCCCCTGAACATTTAAGGTATGAACACTGGACACTGCACCACCAGCTTGCACTGTTTCAAAATATCTAACTTAACAACTTAATTAAAACTATCTAAAGGTTTCTGTTGGTGGATTGCACACATCATACTGTTCTCTACTTTATGTTTGTGCTCTTCAAATGACCGTCGTGCCATCCATGACATTTGCTTCTTGAATTACACCCAATGCTTCTGTGATGATCACTGACTTCCTGTGACCTTAAACTGGGCAGATTACATTTAAACCTCAGCACATGCAGGCCTTTATGTGTACCTATGACTTTTGTTCTAGCTATGCACATCCTTAATCTATTCTTCACTAGCCGTCACAGGACATCCGGAGCATGTGTGTGATACCAACCACACCAGGCAGTATCTTTTGCATAATAATACAATAATTACTTTGAAGTGATATTTTTGTGTGGTGTGAATATGCTTCTGTAGGTCAGTCTATTTTAAACTTGTTAATTTTGATTTCAAATTCACAGCCCTAGCAAAGTAAGCTCTGATTCTGAGCCAGTCGTCGTGTTTGTGGAGTTTGCACCTCATCCCTGCATTTGTGTGGTCTTTTCCCTACGTATAAAGTAAATTAGCTTGGTGTGCGTGTGTACGTGGCAATGGGCTGGCACCCTCTGCCATGTTGGTTCCTGCCTTGCACCCAGGACCCTCAGGATAGGCTTCTGCAGGTTATACGGTGGATAGATAGGCTTGACTATGGAGAGATATGTCTTGGAAAGATCAAGATTGCAATGTTATTCTTTAGGTTTTACAGTGAAGTAAAAGTCTTCATTGTGCAAACAGCAACAGACCGGCTGTTCTTGTTGGTTCTCCAGTGCATTCTGAAACTGGCTTTTCAAAAGTGCTTTAAAGTTAGCCTGGGAGCTAGTACGGATTTATTAAGTTGGAATGGACTTCTGACAGGTAACCAGAGAATCTCTGAAAAGGGCCAATAAGTTGGGCTACCGCAGTACATCAAAAATGAGCTTCTCGTAAAACAATGTGTGGGGGTAGGCCAACGGAAGAAATCCGTACTAGCTCCCAGGCTAACTTTAAAGCACTTTTGAAAA
>JANRMT010062827.1:34558134-34672229 GCA_026402145.1 Polypterus bichir lapradei | reverse complement strand
ATTCAATGGGGGTGGGTTTGGAGCAAGGAATAGAGCAGGTCTCATTAAAACAGGCAAATAAAAGTCAACGTTTCCTTGACTTTTATTTGCCTGCTCATTAAATAGAACACTACAGTAAGGGTCTCTTTAAAAGGTGTAAGAGCTTTTTGCTGGGGTCATTTCGGCTTTGGTAGCCATGACGCTCCCCCATCCCCTGCTGTTATTTTCACAGTAACAGCTGTTGAGTCTACATTAACAGCTGTCAGTGTTTAATCGCTGAGTCCAGAGCGACGGCGCAGACTTGCATTGGTGGTGCCGCTACTGAGCCTCTTTCAAAAAACGCCCAGTAAGTTGACCCTTTCATTTTTGGGAAACTTCTAATTGTTGTAGGTTTTAACCTTTTAAATGCTCAAGTCCCTTGTTACCGAAGAATGCCATGAGCAGTAAATAGTTTAAGATTGTTCCATCTAGTGTGCTTCCTTTGTCTTCTTTAATTTTGTCTTCTTTAATTTGTAGGAATTCAATGGTGTTCTCTCTGTACCAGAGGTTGTGTTCTGAGAGGTAAAGGGTCAGCACTAAATGTAGGGTGTAGCTGAGCCTTCAGCCCAACCCAGTTCAGCATGCTTCCACAGTGGCCCATTTATATTTTTAAAATAACCAGGTCCTTGTTTGCTAGTAGAGAGGAATTCTCAGTGTGCATTTTTCTGTCTGCTTATCGGTCAGACAACAGGATTCCCCTTGAACTTTGGTGGGAAGCCCTCCTGTTTTCACCAGGTGTTTTAAAGTCTGATATGTAGGAACGGGTGAGATTTCTCCCAGGACCACATCCTACACCTCCAAATATTTGAATTGGATAAACTTGTCTGCACCTGATGTAGAGTTTCTCTACTGAATAAACCTCCACTATTTACAAAATCATGACATAGCAATCTCAAGCCCGCTTAATGCAATTGAGAGTAGAAGAGAGGCCAGCGCCATACACCCCTCACAAGGTAGGATCCAACCCAGGATGGGGAGCTACTCTATTGAAATTTATTTAGAGTTGGCAAGTAACCTATCACAGGAAAACTGGAGTATCTGGAGAAAAAACACACAGACAAGTGGAGAATGTGCAAACTCCACAAAGACAGTGACTGGGCAGGATTCAAATCGAGAACGTTGGGTCCACGAAAGAGCAACACTAATGTCTGTGCCGTAGAGCTGCCCCGCTTAGTAATTATTTTATTTATAGCGTATATTGGCTTAAACATAATATTACTACTACTACTAATAGTAATAATGTAAAGTCTTCCAATGTTTTACAAGTGTCATGAGTTGTAAGATGAATTATCATAGTGTAATTCGAAAACATTATCACCATGAATTTCAGTGGGAAAAGACACGTATTCCTGTGTTTCAAAACAGACACCTGGTTTTGCTAAAATAGCCCCAAATTCTGCTAAAATGAACACAGTCACGTTAATAGCTATTATTAGTTATCAAAACACACTAAAAAGGCATTTTCCCTGCATTAATGACTCAGTAATATAGCTGATTACTGACTGCCATTAATCTTGTTCATAGTTACTGTATTAGGCAGCATATTTGCAAATTGTGATATTTGTTGTTAATGTGTAGTGTTTTTATTTGTAAATTTAAAAAAGAGCATAAACATAACAGTAATGTTGGTATAACAGTACTGAAAAAGTAGCGTAAAACTGAAAATTTGAAAAGGTACGGTACTAGAATTAAAGCAAATTAAAGAACAAAATTAAATGCAATTGTAAATTATTATTCAATCATTCACAATGAAATGATTACTTCATGCTGAGTAGTAGTGAAGGTTTTATTTTGGAAATCCTAACACTTCTCCCAATATTTATTGTTGTGATGTGATTACTACTGACTGAATATTGTGAGCTGTGTGCTCATTGCCAGCAACAGCCAAGTTAACTTAAGGCACATGAATTTTTCTGTGCTCACATTCACTTCAGCGCATGCACATGTATGATGAAATATTTTGCCAGCAGACAAAGTAATCCGTCAGTCTTCTCTGAAGGAATCATTCGCCATGTTGACGTGTGCATGATGTTGATCAACCTTGGTCTGTTACGCTTGACTTCTCACTTTTAACCATTCTACCCTTTTGACATTTTTTCGCTAAGTAATACTATTTCCACTTCCGTACTGAGTCAGCATCCTTGTGAATCTAATCAGGTTTCACTCACTCTGCCCAAAGAAACCTCACTACAGCGTGTTGTTTGAACTACCCATAAGCCTTTGCGAATGTGCTATACTGCGTCAGCTTTTATTCGTTGAGGTTACCTCATAATGTTCAGATTGCCTTTACTTTTTGATTTTATATTTGTTGTGCTGGACTGTTTGACTTTCAGTTTAATTTTAATAAGGCACAAGTTTTAGTGTCCATGTTTTTTCTGCAATGACATAACTTTGTATGAAAGCAGTGATTCCACCTGTCTGCATTTTTACGGATTTGCCTCCTTCTTTTCAGCCATTTGGGTGGAGAATCTAACCTCTGACTGTGTCCCCTTTTAACTGGATAAAGCAGTGATTTGAGTAGTTCAAGTTTCTCATAGTGATTGCCTCCGTACCTGTTCTATGCCTTGGGTATGCAGTGATTAAGCAAAGTGTGGTGTATATTGCTGGCTTATTCTTCTAAAGGCCTTTTGAAAGACAGCCTGGAATGACAGGACTGAAAGCAAGTAACTTTGCTTATTGGAAGTTGTGGGCCTGGTGTGCTTTTCTCAGAGCCTGAGGACTGCAGCTATACTATAACGATGGGTGGAGAATAAAATTCTGGATAACCCTGCAGTGTTCTCAGCTAGATGGAGTGGCTTCTTGCCAGGCCTTCTGACCCTGCGGTTAATGTCACAGAAAGCATGCATATATTTGATAGAGTGGGAGCTGAACAGTATGACTGTCTCAAAGCATGTGACATACTAAACCCCTGGTCTGAAGGATAGTGTAATGATGGATTGAGCTCCCATTTCATAGAATACCTAACAGGCTTGTGAACATTGGACACTTTACGTGAAGCCATCATGATGTTCTGCACTGCATGAAGATATACAGGGCATAATAGAGAGTCTTGTGCCACAAAACATTTCTGACAGACTGAACACTTGACATTTCGTAGACTTGTTCTCTTTGTGAAAGTTGTACCCAGTAGCAGTGCTTCTACAACCATTGTTATTTTTCTGTTTCCACTGCGGTAAGAAAAAAAAAATCTTATTAGGCCAAGAAATGTAGTTTGAAGAGCTAGAGAATGTCAGCAAGCAGGAGTTAGTGAAAACAGAGCCACAGAGCAGTCGATTGTCAGCTTTGGGAAGACTGCCAAGGGGCTGGAACAGTAGGCTGCTATCTACCTAAACTATTTCTTTTCTCATTAGCCCTTGAGATTAGACCCGGAAATCTTGAGGCTCATCAATTTTCAGCAGCACAGAAGCTGAGTATTAGTAGGAGACTGAGGAAAGAGTAAAAAGTTGAGAGGAGTACAATGGTGAATGTGAAACTGGGTGAGTTAAAAATTCAACAAAAGAAACTGATAGGTAGCAGCTTATCCAAATGTATGTTATAAAGCTGGTGTGTGTATGGCTAAGTTGAAGGATAAAGAGAACAAGAACAGAATAGGCCCCTTCAACATTTACAGAAATTTCTTCTAATGGTTTGAGAAGGTTGTGCTGCAGATGAGAGTAGGTGTGAGAAACTCTGAGAAAAAACACGTCTATAAATATCATCTGCGTGACTCCTGGTGTCAGTCCATAACCTTATTGGCACAGGGCACACATTAAATAGTGTTAAATGCCAACCCTAGGTATACATAACCCTGGCTGCATGACAAGCAGGTCGTTAATCCATTTTCTATTGTTATTATGACTCCTATTGTCATTCCTATACCCTACTGACATTGGTAACATATTTAAAGGGTTTTAATGCCAATCCAAGATATGCCCTAGCAGTATGAACCCCAGGACATTAATACATACCACAAATCCCATTTATGTTCTTTATTGATTATTTTTCTTTACTTGCTTTTTTCTCACTCTAGCAGTCCAACTTCTAACTCACCATTATTAAACAGGATATTACTCTGGGCCGTGTTTATAGTTTTTATGAAAGCTGGTTAACCAAATTATCGCAGTAGCATGGCTGCAGCCATTGTCTTTTAATTAACGCTTGTTCTCTTTTAAATAAATTTGATTGAAAGCCTTTAATTGCCACAGAAATTCAAGACCTTGTTTACAATGTTTGACAGCTGCCTCATGGACTGGAGCTTTTGATAACAAGAGCCTCTTATATCGTTTTAAATGTCTCTTTTATTTGTGTGCAGCTGTCCTGAGCTCAAATTCATCTTGAATTAATAACCATATGAATCAACAAATAAAGCAGGCTGGCATTTGCGATACAGTAAAATAATTAACAATTAAAAAACACATTGAGCTTGTTATCCTATTTTGGTGTTCTGATATCTCATTCATTTATGATTATTCCATTTTTTATGATAAACTCTTTATCACATCATTGGCTTTTTAAGATTCAGACCTTTCTTTCATCCATCCATTTTTTGAACTGTCTTAATCTGGTTAAGTGTTCCAGAGTTACCGGATGCAAGTCTATCGCAGGACACACTAATGCTTGTGCCCACACAGGGGAAACATTACCCTGAAATGGCTGTGGGAGGAAAATGCATGCACTTGTGTGAGCTTCACTTAGATGGCATTGAACCCCAGTCTGTAGAGCTGTTCAGCAACAGTGCTTACCACTGTGCAGTTCAAGAGTCAGACATAAATGGCGATAAACAAGTTAGAAAATATACATATGGCATATCATTCAGGGTTAACTAATCTGAAAGTTGTAGCATCTTTCATTTAAAGAGTCAGATGTTGCATTTTTGTTTCTTAAATATTTCTGTAACTATGAGTTATATTCAAAATTATTTTTGGTAACCAAATGCAATTACATGCGTTAGTAGACTACATAAAAGATACACTTTTTAACAGCACTTTACAATATCACGTTGTTAAAAAATGTAGCCTAAATAGGCTCGTGGTGGCTCAGTAGCCTTCATAGACAGCGGATTCCAATTGAAGTGACATAAAAACGGCATTGATTGATGCGTTATTGTTAGATGTCTCACTACTTCAGACCATGATGGAGAGCAGATCTGAAGATTTACTGATAAATGATGGTGATGGGGAAATACTGAATCACTGTGCAGATAATGCAGCCATTTAGCATATTTAAAATAAATATTAAGTACATATTTGTTTTCTCTATGCTTACATAATTTACTTCCTCATACTTTTGTTTCTAGATAAGAGACGCAAGAGACATTTGCACTTTTTTTAATGTTATTTGTTAACCTACCTTCAAGTAGCACAAGACCTGAGCAAGTGTACAAGTGTCTTGTATGTGCCTCTCATTTTATCTGTCAGAAGTGTTTGTCAGTTGAATAAAAGAGGAAAATGTACAAAATATACAGGTTGAAGTAACCTCTCTCACTGTACAATACAATACAATACAATACAATACAATTTATTTTTGTATAGCCCAAAATCACACAAGAAGTGCCACAATGGGCTTTAACAGACCCTGTCTCTTGACAGCCCCCGAGCCTTGACTCTCTAAGAAGACAAGAAAAAAACTCCCAAAAAAACCCTTGTAGGGAAAAAATGGAAGAAATCTTGGGAAAGGCAGTTCAAAGAGAGACCCCTTTCCAGGTAGGTTGGGCGTGCAGTGGGTGTCAAAAAGAAGGGGGTCAATGCAATACAATACAATACACAGAACAGAACAAATCCTCAGTAAGGTATAAAAATAAAAATTTTAGAAGTACGGAGCAAAATTTAACAGTAGATCATATCACGTAATATGATTTGGATTTGTTTAGAGTCCTGGAGACTTCAGCCATCAAGCTGCCTCCGCCATTTGGCCATTCCACAGCTGAAATGGCGCTAATCCGATGAAAGGACCTCTCTTTCCCACGATTCCTGCAATCCTCCATCAGGGATGACTTTACCTTAGGCAACAAAACAACTTGGCAGGTTTTGAGTACCTAGAAGAGAAACAGAATAGGTGAGGGTTAGTATCCAATTGGAACTATCATGTTACTTATATTTTAGTGCTAGTGACTAATAACAGAGATGCAGTCTGTACAGTTAATCAGCAGCTCCAGTCAGGATATGCTAAACTGAAGTAGTGAGCCTTCAGCCGGGATTTAAAAGCTGAGACCGAAGGGGCATCTCATATAGTAGCATACTGTAAATTTGAAACAGTAAACTAACACCTGATTGAAGTCACACAGACCAGAATGCTTCTCTGTTGTAAGATAGATGAGTTAAAAATTCGCCAATTCTTTTCAATGGGAGGTTCCGAATTTTCAAAAATGTGTGCAGGACCCTGTATTTGAGATATCTCAGGGAAAATTGAACTTTCCCAACAAATTATCTTGAAGAAAAAGTGTGTCAAACTTAAAAAAGTGCTGTGGGAGCTGAGTTGTTTCTTGCAGACAAAAAGAGAGATGTGGCAACCACAATAGGTGATTTTCACATAATATGCAAACACACCTATAAAATGGCACAGGAGATTATGTTGTAGCACTTCTCAGACGGAAAAAGTGAATGTGGTCAATCATTCCTTAAATGCACCGCAACTTAATAATGAAAATTAAATAACATTGTTAAGGGCTTCCTAAAGTTAACCCACACCAGTGTTGCAGTTCCATTCTAAACTGGATAACAACCCAGTTGTATATAAAATTCATTACATCCTCCACTGGACTGTGAGAGTGACAGGTATCGGTTTGTAAATGGTGACTAACCTTTTTATCCTCACTTTGGTTAATTGTAGTGAATATCAGTCCACAGAAAGTATTGCTGTTATGGGGAGGTGGGAATGGTTTGTTGGTTATAGAATGAAATTTAACTTTAAAAGTGCCTAACAAGACATCGATTATGCCAGTGACCTTTACTTTTGTTCTTGCATCTAATTACTATTGCTTGTTTGTCTTGATGTCATTAAAAATGCAGGGATTGGTTTTACCCTTTTGCATTTAGTGAGTAGAAATTACATTAATTCCTCTTAATACCCTTGCCTGTTGATACCAGGGAAAAAATAACAGGACTGACATGTAATTGTGCCTTTAAGCATAATGTGAACTTCAAGCAGAACTTAGCAGAGCACCTTAGCATTTCCATCCCCAGAACTGCCGTTCAGTGTATGTATGTCTTTTGTTTATTACATCATTCTGAGTAAACTCCAGAGACATGGAAATGCATGGAAATTCAGCCATCGGTAGTTACAGAAATATTCAAACCAGCTCATCTGGCACCAACAGTCATGTCACAGTTGAAATCACTGAATTCACCATCTTTTCCCATTCTAGTTTATCATGTCATCAAAACCTGAAGCACCTCATCCCTATCTGGATGGTTTTATGCATTGTCACATGATTGGCAAATTAAATAACTGCATGGATAAGCAGGTGTGCAAGTGTTCCTAATACTTTTCTAAGTGTACTATTCAGCGTGTAAGACACAAAATATAAAAAGACATAATGTGTTGTCAGTTCAGCTTTCACCTGATGAGACAAGAAGGTACCAGTTCTCAGTGGAGTGCCAGTGCATCACTGGACACATTCATTTATACCTTTTCTTGCAGACAGTGAGGTAGACCAAAAGATAAGACATTAACTGGAAAACAGGCAAGGACTCATAACTGTGATGTCAGAAAACACGATTCTCAAAACTCAAACACTTTGTCAAAATGTCAAAATAAATAAGTGTGTTTGCCAGGAACACTAACTAAAGAAACACACACAACTCTTTATATTATTCTCTGTAAACTCAGATGATTTAGGAAGTGCATGATGTGACCTACACAACAATAGGCCAGTGACATCATGTGCCTTGCATTTCTGTATTGTTTCATAAGCAATGCTCTACTGAAATGGTAGCATATAAGATAAACAAAATGGGCGTTGAGAAAGGCAAAAGTAATTTATAACTGAATTAAATTAATTCCAAATAAAAAATGAAGCAGAATTGGAATCTACATAATGAAAGCCTAAAATGGATGAGAAAAAGTCCACCAATGTACAGCAGAATAGTAAAAAAAAAAAAATCTAATTTTCACCAAACCATAACAATGCCAGGTTGCTTTATTGCCACCAATCACACTATTACACGCAGAAATATTTGAGGAAGTGGCAGGAAAACTGGAGTACCCAGAGAAAAATCCAACGAATTATAAACTACATACAGACTGAGACCTGGGACATGAGATACAAGTGCCCCTTCAAAGAAGCAAAGCAACTACCCACTACCCACAGTTTGTTGTGCTCATAAAGTTAAGATGGCCATTATCTGTATTCATGAGCATCATTACAGCATGAAGTGGGCTCCTTCAGTTCTTGGTGATGAAATCACCCGCACAGCTCGCTTTGCTTTTGTGTTTATACAGTCTATTTGTGCTGAGCCCCATCTGGTGTACAGACTGAGCTGTGCACACCTCAGTAGCCATGTGGTGACAGAAGGCAGTCTTAGAAGAGGGTAACCAGGTCCCCTTATCTTTCCTCAGTCCCATCTCCCCTTTAAATGTTGCTCTTTCAGAAATGCAAACACCTAAAATAAAGTGAAGCCATTTTAAAGGTGGGTTATGAGCTCATAGCCAAACTAAATACAGCAGAACCTTGATTATCTGTCAGGAGTCAGGACCAAGGTTGTAATGGATAAGAGAAAAGACGAATAACAGAACAGCTACTTTAAAAATAATATATAGTAGATTAGTTTAGCAAATAGTCATATTTATTAACAAAACAAAACTATATAATATATACAGTATAATAACAAAATATAATATAGTATCAACAAAATAGTTTCATATAATATTATAACAACCAGTATAATAAGCAAATACAACTTAGAGGTACTGGTGTTTTCTACATATTACTTGGAGTCTTCTTTCCGTAACAAACGGTGCCCTGTCTTATACTCTGTTATCTGGGTCATGGAGCACACCTCTAAAACAACAAAAGAAAGCTTTCCCTACCAATCAGTTTATCTCCTGCCACACACGTTCTGTGTTTCTCTGTACTGCAAACACTCCTGCTTTTTGTCTCCTGACTCCCTACTCAAAACTTCCTTCCGCTGCACCTTCCTTTTTCTCCTAACTTCTCCTGTCACTCATCTTCTAAGAGGTGTGCCTGTCCCTTACAGAACAGAAGTCCTTTACCTAGTCAAATTGTTACAGCATTTCACCCTTTCTACTTCCCCACAGTGCATCACAAGCTTCCTGCATATCACAATATAGTAACAAAACATAATAGAACAGAATTTTAAATGAAAGTTACAATACGGAAGAACATTATTAATACATTAGCTTTAATACAGAACAACATCACCGTTAGCAGTTTCCATTTTTAACACGTTTCTCAGTTTTATTGGCATCACGCTTTATATCGTTCACTGTTGTTATTCCTACTCCATAATTGAAGCAACACTTGAAGCACTTTCGCCATTTCATAAATGTTCAATAATTTCCATTTTTTGTCACAGTTTCAACACCATATACTTACATTTATCAGCCATAACAATGTATAGTAGATTAATTATAACAAAAGAGAAAAGCTATGAAACACATTTAAAACTAAAGGTGCGTAACTGACTCTGTGGCATGACATGTGGTGCTGGGAAAGAACACAATAGTGCAGGGGAGAGTTGCTCTAATGTGCAACTCTCACAGCGTACAGCATGACTGAAGTAGTACAGGTGACCGCTGGCGTGCACAATTGTATTTTCCTTTGGCCCTGACAGTTAACAGAGACTGACAGTAATCAAATGACTGATAATCGAGGTTTTACTGTACTTAGTTGTAGTTAAAGGTCTCATGCATCAACCTTTATTTGTGGAAGCTAAACATAATGCCTTGGTGTATATTTTTTACTGCTGTTTGTATGTTTACCTTACGCATGAGCCATGCATTTTTTGCAGTTGGATCACAGGTGTGTTAAGTGAGTTGTTTAGGGTGACATAGGCTAAGTCAACACTACTGCGTTTTCATTTAAAAATGCAATTTTTTTAATTAAACCAATCTGCTTCTACACTAGTGTTTTTGCATTGTTTATGAAGCACCTCTTTCTGCACTAACATGACCTAAAATGCATATAGATGTTCACCTGCTCTGGGCATGTGTGCATCCATGGAAAAGGCCTTGAAGGGATGGTAATGCCACAAGCCTTTTGCACATGTATGCAGCATTCAAACTGTAAAAATGTTAATGTATATGCATATAGGTAAGCAATGCAAGAAGTGCCATGGAAAGCAATGCCTATATGTCCACTATGTGGAATATGATTTTATTCCGTGTGGAGTGACTAATCAGGGATGTAATTAACTGGAACCAATCATAAAAGGGCCATGAAATGCACACAAACAAATCAGAGCTCAACTAGAGTGTGCGTTTTGTTAAAAGTCTATACTTTCAGGAGTTAACAACGCTGGGGTAGTGTGGGCGAAAGGCAAAAACGGAGACTAACGTCAGCACTATTAAATGAAAATATAATACTGTGGATGTAGCCACAGTGAATTGGAGGTGGGAATTGAAAAGGTAATCATTTGACTTAATGGCCCACACTACTCTGCATGCTAATTTTGTCAGTTTTGACTTTAAAGTCAAATTGTGGTCGGCCAATACTTGGAGCTGATTGTGACATAGTTGGCTTTCCATTCTCTGTAGCCTCAGGCCAAGCATTTCCTGCCATGTTGCAGTCCATCTGCTGGTGTTTTTGACACTTTTTTTCAGTTTACTGCTGGCTGGATTTGGTGTAGGAGAAGGAAATTGTATGGTAAAAAGAGTAAACAATGGCGACAGTTCTAGCTTACATTCGGCTCCAAGGTTGTTCTGCATTCATGCATAAAAGTAGGGATGCATTTTTTTAGGGCACCTGAGGTTTAGCAGGGGTTTTATCAGTTTTATCCTTTGCCACCTGCAGAGAGTCGTTGGTTTGTCAGCAGTAATGAGGCTGCATGCAGAGTGATTATGGACCAAGGAGGGGGTCTGTTAATCCAAGTTAAAGACATAAACGTAAAGAAACATGTAGTCATGTTGCACCCTGCCTACTTACAAATCTACACACTGAGACACTTTGGGGTGGAGGATACTGAAGTGTTGGGATTTGGGCCATGTGTCTTTGATTGGCCTCCTATGACCTAAATTTGTTATTATGTATTTATATAATCTCTATTTTAGTCATTCTGTCTATGGTGATTTTTAACTCAACTCAACTTCCTTCATGTAGCAGAAATAGGAATTTTAAAGTATTTTCATTTGTTATGTGGGCCATTATTATTTATGCCATTTTGCACATGTTTTTAAAGTGTGAAAGTCATTGTAAATTTTCACAAATTTTTACTGTATCTCTATTTACCAATAACAGCAATAGGAGTAATATACATGTTGTGGAACGAGCCCCGGACACAGACAGGCAGACATGTTTAAAAGCACCACCACACGTTTATTTTACAACTACTATATACAATAATAAGTGCACACAACCCACAACTCTCCCAAAGTCCAGGCCTCCCTTTCCAATGCCTCCTTTCTCCTGACCGCCTCCACTCCTCTCCTTCCAAGCTCTGTCCTCTTCCACCCGACTCCAGCCATCGAATGGAGGGAGTCAGCCCCTTTTATAGTCACCCGGATGTGCTCCAGGTGCCTCCGGACAATCTTCCTCCAGCACTCCCCAGTGTGGCGGAAGTGTCGGTTGCGCACCCGGAAGCACTCCGGGTGTCCCCGATCCTCTTCCCCCCAACACTTCTGGGTGTGGCGGAAGTGCTGAGGTCCAGGGCTCCAAAGGCTTTGGGGCACCTACAGGGCTGAGCTTCAAAGCTCTGTACCCGTGGTCCCCATAGCCACCAGGGTGGTCGCCCCCACGTGGTCTGGGGGAGACATAAGCCCTCCTCCGGTCCTCCTGGGTGAACCGGCCGGGTACCATCCCCAGCCACCTGTGGCAATGTTTAGATGAAACATGAAAAGGCAGAGAATTGACTTGGTAGAAAACAATGGGGAGATGTAATCAGTCATAAACATGATATGGCTTCTTTTGTCATAAATGACAAAGGAAAATTATTCTTATTTATAATATTTTTTTTCAGAAGAATATATGTATACCTGGGGTAGCAAAGTTATAATAATAATAACTCATTACATCTATACAGCATTTTTCACGCTACTCAAAGTACTTTATTTACATAGTGAGTTGGGAGCCACTTTAACTACTACTAATGTGTACTATCCACCTGGATGATGTGACAACAGCCATTTTTGAATCAGTATGCTCAACACACATTGTTAGGTGGTGAAGTAGTAAGAAAAAGCCAATTAGAGACAGGGGATAAATAGGGAGCCTGAATTACTGGGTCATGGAGGGCAATTTAGCAAGGACATGGGGATATACCCATCTATTTACAAAGAATCCCCAGGGAGTCAGGACCTCCATTTTATGCCTAATCTGAAGGACAGCTCCATTTTTACAGTACAATGTCCCTGTCACTGCACTGGGGCATTGGGATCCACATTCAGACCTCAGGGTAAGCACCTCCTACTGGCCTCGCCAACACCTCTTCCAGCATCAACCCAATGTTTTCCTGGTTGATCTCACATCCACGTACTAGCTGGACCCAAACATACTTAGCTTCAGGTAGATGACCTGTTTCTGAAGTCCATGAGCTACTGCTGCTGTAGACATATAGGCCTCATGTCGATGTACTTTCCTCGATTCAAATCATGCACCCCTTTACAGACTATTTTGAGATTTCACAAACCCTCTACTGTATGTCTACATTGATTTTTTGCCAATGGTGTTGTTCCCATTGGTGATTCTCAATTGGCCAAAATCGGCCCTTTGTGAGCGGTTGTGCTGGCTTGTTCTTCAGTGGATGCCATGATGAACTGGTACTATATCGTGTTTTATTTTTGCCTTGAGATGGATGCTATATGCACCTGAATTGTATTCAAAAACTTTGGGCATGTTATGTTATATTTTGCTCATAGCTTTGCTGTCCCAATATATATCATCCAGATACTTCTTAAGTGTTGTCAGAGTTTCTGCTTCAACTGCATGTCTCTGTAATTTATTACATCTTGCCTGAAGAAGGGGCCTGAGTTGCCTCAAAAGCTTGCATATTGTAATCTTTCTAGTTAGCCAATAAAAGGTGTCATTTTGCTTGACTTCTTATTACATCCATAATGTTTAACACGGTACAACACCCTAGTACCATTCCAGATTCCCACATCTCTTTGCGTAATAAAGTGCTTTCTGGCTTCTGTCCTTAATTTCCGCTAGTGTCTTCATGTACCTGATTCACTATTAAATTGAAAGGCCTAATTATGGAATTTCGACTAACAGGCTATCACAGCTTCTTAGCCAGTAAATCACACTACTAGCAGGATCATCCAGTCGTTCATGTTAAATAACATAAAACAATGGCTTTTCTTAGCTAGTATATCTCCAGCTGTTTTGTATATTTTAAGTTTCACAGTCCTATTTGTGAATAGGAAATGGCGTGTTTCTGAGGTCCCTGTAATAAAATAAACAAATCACAGTCTCCAGGCGGGGTGAATCTTAGCATCCTCATGTCCACACAGTCCACCTCGTCCATTTTTACCAGACTACCACAATGCCATCCATTCAGTAAGGCAGCTTGACGGATGGACACAGTTTCTTCTGTAGACTCTCAGTTAATCTTCCCTGACCACAAGACACACCCATCATTTTTAAAATAACAAATATCTTGAATCACAAAGGACACCCACTTTAAAGGGGAGCATCTCTTAAAAACACCTACAGGCTTAGCAAAGTGCTTTACTAAATTTTAACAGACTTAAACATGGAATAGAAGAAAGTAAAACAATTGCATAATACTTAACCCTTCTTGTGATTACACTGGTCTACAAAAAATAGTTTTTGTTTTGCTACTGGGAACTTCAGAGCAGCTATTTGTTAAGTTTTTTACACTGATTTCATATATAAAATCAGAATTAAGCTAGCACGTTGGGGTTTTGAAATACACATCATTGATGTTTTGACACTTTTGAATATCAATATAATATATCAACATGATATCTGAAGTTTGGACTATGTCCCACCAAAATTGTTTTGATGTGTTTATTTTGAAAACACACCAGAAGACGATACCAGAGACACGTTAAAGCGTATTTATGTCAATTTTACCTCAATATAAAAGTGAGGTCAGTGTGCCCAAAAATGTTGGAGGCAGTCGCGTTTGCGCTTGTACTGCACATCCATCTCTCTTTGCAAGAACCAACAGTAGTCACCCATCATGCTCGGAGTAAATTTTCCCCGATATCAGTTTTTCATCACCTTTATATCTTGATGAAATCTTTCCCTATACTCACGCTGACATCGCCCAGATTTGGTGGAAAAAGTTGAGAATGTAAAAATGCATCTTCAGTAACATTCTGGCTCCCATAAGCTGATACGCTGTCAGCAGGTTCTCCACAAGCACAGCATTATTCTCTGCTCTTTGACTGTCAAGAAATTTCTGGACAACCAGCACGAATGCTTCCCATGCTGCTGATTCAGTGGGTTTCAGTTTCCTTTTGAACTCATTGTCAAGCATCAGTTCACAGATTTCTGGAACAACAAAAATACCTTCCTTAATTTTGGCATCACTTTTCTCTAGACCAAACTTATTTCTTTATTGCATTGCTGTTTCCATCCATCGTCTTGACAAAATTTTCAAAGTAATGGTGAATCTAACAAGCAAAATGTCCTGAAATGCAATGTTATGTTTAACAGTAAAACCTCTACCTACTACACCATCATGTCTGAGTTGTGTCATTATGCTTTAGAGTCATATAAGTCATATTTATATAAAAATTAATCATTTTTAAATAAAATTAAAAATGACAAGGTAAACAACACACAGCTATTAGTAACTTGTGGCGAATTCTTTTATCTCAATGGCATCTCTAGTGGAATTACCGGTATTTATCAAAATGGTTGTCCGTCTTTACTGTCTAGTCATTCCTAGTTGTCCAAGACCTGGAACATCATAACTAAAAAACGGGAGGTGCTGGACGAAAACGGTTTTCAGATTTGGAGTCAGCAAGTGAAACCTGTTAAAGTAAATGTGAAAGACTCCCAATATGCAAAAAGCTGGTTGACCAGTGTTACATTTCCAAATATTTCTTCATTTAGGAGCACCATAAACTGTTATCATCCACATTTGAAGCCCTGTACACATATAAAGAAATTACTCTGTAGATACAAATACTTAGCCTAGTAAGAAAAATAAGCACATCTAGCACATCTTTGAAGCTCCACACTCTCTGCATACACAATTTTTTTCCTAACATCAAATTGTGAGAATGCACCTGAGAATTTTCCTTTGATACTTTGGTACAGCTGGCTGGTTAACGCTGCAGTTTCTCAGCACTTTAGAGCTGCACCCTCGTCCAAGGCAGTCCTCACATGTCCCTGTTGAAACTCCCTGTGTTGACGCCTCCTTTCCTGCACGCTTTGCTGTTTTTCTTTAAAAACCCAAAAAGGCCACTGTAGACACTGTCCATTTATTGCATGGGCAAGACATTTGCACAAAAAAGGACAGTCCAAGGGAGTCAGAGGAAAAATGTGCAATTTCTCAAACACAATGCAAATCAAACAATGAAAACCTGGAAAGTTCTACAGAAGTTTGAAGGAATAAAAAGTAATGTTAAACACGTGTTATAATTACCAGTCACAAATTAGTGTGTATGGCCCTGTGACTATGTTTAAATTGTCCTTTTAGTTTATTTAGCCCTCTTCCAATTCCAATAAATCATTATTGAATTAAAAGAGCCTCCTTTGCATTTCAAGCCCAGATTCAAAAATGTGTCTGCATGTTATGTCTTTAAAGTCACCACTAGGAAGTAAGACTGTTTTGAAAGGAGCTTTGTCACCTGCTATGCCTTTTTCAGTAGAAAATGTTGAAAAGAGGCTCTCTGCTCCCCTCCATGCTCATTTGTTTGTCTCCGGTCCATTATGGTGTTTCCAATTTCAACAGAATATTGATTTCTTTTAAAACTCAGCCTGCATTAAAATTTAAATTGTAGACGTGGCTGAGAAAAACAATCATGCACAGAAAAAAGAGACAAGTAAATAAAAGTGGCAAACAGAAAAGAGTAGCAAAGTGAAAAGACTGAGGTCGTAAATGGAGAATCAATCAGACCAGGAAACAAAATCCAAAAACGCCAAAAACGCAAAGCAAACTTCACATTGGAGAAAACAGAGCAGAAAAGTTCTAGCGGTAAAGTCTTCCTGGAAGTGTCCTTTAGCAATCAGATTGTCAAATAATGTCTGTCCAAAACTCCAATGCTAAACCATGTGCACTGCCATCTTTCCTAGGTACAACGCACTGATGAAAGTCCTAGACAAATACCCATTACATTAATGGAAAAGTAACAGCAACAATAAGCAATATAACAGTCTTGTCCAAAAACCTATCCAAAATAGTGGGGGCTGCAGCAAATTCCAAATGAATAAATCATTTAAAAAAGATAATCCCTAAAATGAAACAAATCCCAGGACAATTGTGACACATTGCTTGTTTCCAGACTGCTAGTGCTATGCAGTCGGTTGACCACCACATTGTATTTTGCCACTAGGAGTTTCCACACCCCTGAACAGCCACACACGGAATTTATCAGAGGAATAAACAATTAATTTGTAATAACTAGTGTTGGACTCATTTCTTTTTCATACAGTTTGCCTTTTATTGTCTATGCAAAAGCAGCAGCTAATATTTATACAGACATACAACTTATTAAACAGCAATCAGTTAACAGAAATAGCAGATTACACCCTGTAAACAGTATCATTTTGCATACAGTTCAAAATTCTTTATGGATTGTGAAGAGAGGGGGTCTTCTGAGTGTCTGATGCCTGTACTATTTTGAAAGAAGCTTTGTCTCCTGCTATGCCTCAGACATAGCCTGCAATAGAATTTGTAAAGTTCAAGTGCTGTTCACCCCGGCTGTCTTGGCTATTGTTGTGTTTCAATGGGAGAGTGGCAGTCAGGCCAGGGACTCTCACTCTTGCAAGAGTTGTTTACAACCAGGTATCCAACATGATCTATAATATGTAATTTCTTTATACAGTGCAATAAAATAAAGAAAGGTTTGTATGTTTCCTGGGTACACAAGGGGATAAAGAATTGTATATCATTTTCTCTTCAAAATGTTCGATGGGGCTACTAATGCTCAAATTAGTATGCTGCAAAAGTGGCTCACAATGTCCTAAACATTTGTATTTTAACTAAAATATTGTTAAATATACAACTTCTTTTGAATGAAAACAGAACATGCTCAATGCGACCACATATTTAAATTGAGGACCCGCTTCCTCCCTGTTTCATTGGTCGTGATTCCACCTCAGTAACAGCTTATTCATTGGCTTACATCACACTTCACATGATATCAGCATTGCAAAGTGTGCTGAGACAGGAGTACAACTAAAAATTTAAAGTTAAAGAAAAGTGAGTAACATTATCAGAAGAGAATATGCCTCATTCTTGTGCATATCTGAGATGCTCCAACAAGCAGAAGATCCATTCACCTGTGCAGTTTCACAGCTTTCCACTGAATAATCTTGAAGTGCTCCAGTTGAGGATATCAATACAAATAACATGACTGGAGGTGGTTCTTCAATTCAGGTTGTAGTGGCCATGAGGATGCTAAGATTCACACCGCGGTGATTTGTTTATTTTATTACAGGGACCTCAGGAACACACCCAGCCTTGACCCGGCATGCACACACTCACAACACAGAGACACTTTTAAAGAGGCTCAGTTAACCTAAAATAAAGTAACTGTTAAATAAAGAAGACAAAAAATATTAAACAATCAACACATATCCCTCAACTGTAACAATAAATTTGCAAACACTGCACAAATGAAACTGAACGAAACACTAAGCACTAGAAAATAAGCAACCAACACTTACAACACAGTCCAAAACACAGCCCAGTACAACAGGTGTGGATGATGGTGAGAAAGAATGTGAATTGCGTCCTGAATGTTATGGAAGTTTTACCCGACCGTATTCCAGTTGTTGTGTGAAGATCTGTAGAGGCTGAGAGGGCTCCCTGGACGAAAACATTTACCAACCCAGATGAAATCACATGAACAAGCAGGTAGAGGACAAGCACATAAATCCATAATAAAATTGCAATACAACAGTGGTTGTATTGTAAAGGTGGGCTGAGAAGTATTGAAACAAATGAACACATATGATGGTGATCCCCTTGCCATCTTTTTTGCACCTTTTTATAGAAAGCGCCTAATTAGCTTTTTTCCCGAAGATGACCGAGGCCCTTCCCCAGCTGGGACGCCTCCACGCTGGGAGGACCAGGGGAGCAAGTGTGGCTAGAACGTTACCTCCCCACAGCACTAGATGGCAGCCCCCCTTAGTTGCAGCGGTGCCTCGGATTCCCGCAGGGCTTCATAGGTGTTGGAGTTTGGCGCAGCCCTGTTGGGATCCGTGGGCACTGCCAGGGGGTGCTACAATTGCTGCTGACCCCTGTAGAGCAGCTCTTTTGCCACACCTGGAAGTGCTATCGGAATTACATCATCAGACTCCTGGAGCACTTCCGGGTGCTTTTATTAGGGGTCAGCAGACACCACTCAGAGAGCAAGAGTAGGGAAGAGGAGGACAAAGCTTGCCAGAGAGATGGAGAGAGGAGGAGAAAGAAAGGGAAGAAAATAAATGTGTGTTTTGGGACTTCTGCATGTCCTGTGTCTGTCTGTAGCCAAGCTAATCCACACCGTTTTGAAGCTTCCCAATGGTGTAATATGGCCAGGGCTGCTGAGACTGAAATTTAAGTAGCACTGCTACATGGTTTTTGAGTGTGTTCCATTTATTGTTTTCCCAGAAGTGTTTTATTTAAAATTTATTTAACATTTTAGTATAAATGCATGTGTTTTAGACATTGTGAGAATACGATTGAATGGCTTGAGTCACAGATTTTACAACATGAGTAACATGAGATATTTTTTCTGGACTTTTTGATATTGTTTGTTGTTTGATATTTGTTTTTTTGGTATTGTTTCTTGATATTGTTTGTTTAGCATTTATCACCGTAAACACCCTTCCTATCAGTAACATTTTGTATGGAAACATGAGATATTTTTCAGCCCGTAGTATAAACTACAGGGTAAATAACAGGTACAAAAAATCAATTTTCGGTGAACTATCCCTTTGTTGATGCTTTGTAGAAAGTTGGCTCCTGCCTTGCAGCATGTGCTGTTGCTTTGTTTCAGCTCCCATAACTAATACATGGATTAAACAGGTGAGACAGCAAAAACACAGATAAACACTGGCTTGATTGTCCAAAATGGACAAGTTGTTAAACAACAGAATAGAAGGTTACTTATGTTCATTACCCGGCTCTCCTCCAGGTTAGTTTTGATTTTTCAGATAGTGATACCACACCTAAGCAGTTCATCACCAAGCAGCCAAGAAACACATCAAAAATGAAACTGTCAGCCCAATTTGCTTAGCTGCACCTGGGGCCAATGTAAAGTGGCCCCCTGCCTCACTGTCGGGGGAGAATTGTCAGCTTTCTTCAGAGGTCTTGTTATTCACCTGAACGCCTCTGTGCAGATTAATAATAGTCCCTCCTACTGTGTTTGCTGACCAGATGATTCAGACAGCCCTTAATTAGCCCTTAATTACCCCTCAATTACCCCTCTTCCATCTGCCCATCTGTGCGGCTAAGCGAGGTGGGGGGGGGCAGGTGTCCACGCAGATGGTGCGCCTGTCTGAGTCCTCGTTAACGAGAAAAGGCCCTCGCCTCAGAGCTGCACCCCTCGGGCCTCTGTGTCCCCTCTCATGTTCAATAATAAGTCTGCGGCTTTAGAAATCCATCTTTTTTGTCATATAGTGCCGTCAATGAAAGCACTGATTTGACGCTTTGTGTAGTTTTCCATTTCGATGAGAGAGTGAGAGAAATGCCCTCCCGCTTCAGATCTTTGGTGAATGCGTCTTTATGGTTAGGTGTGAACATTCAATGCACTGATGCATCTCCTATCAGTGGCTCCATTGTGCAAATCTCACGTCTGTTCTCCTGCTCCTCTTCCTAGAACAGAGAACTCCACTAAAGTGACAGCCCAGACATTTTGAGAAATTCCTCTCATCCTTTTAAACACTTGAGTCTTAAGATGCCTTCCTTGTTGTTGCCCAAACTGTGACCTCTGAAATGGGAAAAGTCAAGGGTCAGGAACATGTTGATAGATCTTGAATCTCCAAAGACAGGGGGAATGTCCTGGGTGGAGTTTGCGGACTGCTTGTTCAAGCAGAGTTTTTCTGTTGGAGCCCAGCTATGAATTTAAAATCACAGGGGGTTTTAGCTTTGTCAAGCACCCATACAGTGTGGCTTTCCTTCCATTTGGGACCACTGCAAACTTCCTTTTTTTATTATGGTCCCTGGGAGTACCTGGGCAGCAGGAGAATAAAAAAAATTACTTTGTAGAAGAAGGATTATAGGCATTCATCCTGAATGGTTACATGCAGTAGTGGGATTAAAAGGATCACTGCGTGCAGAGAATCTTTAACGTGAATGGTGGAAAAAACACTGCTGGAGTCCGTGACTAATGGGTGACCTCTATGAGAAGCAGAGTTGAAAATTAAAAAAGAAAAAAAAAAAGATTCCTCTTTCTGGCAGTGTGCTTGCCAGCCACTTTAGGCAGAATCGAATCCACACTCAGATAGCCTCTTGAGCCAATGGGAGGAACCATTGTTCCTAAGAGGAGACTGCATTGTTCAACGGTAGAACAGGTTTTTAGGGAGAGAGCTGGATAGAGAAAGAGAGAGAGAGGAAAAAAAAACAGAACTAAATTCTTTGTGTGTCCTCCTAGCAACCAACCTTACTCTGATGAGGGGGTTGGTGAACTGAAAAAAAACAAGAAAGAAAGAAATAAAGAAGGAAAGTGAGGGATGGAGGGGAGGGGCAGTTTGCAGGCATCCTGGCTTGTGTGTCATTTGTTCAGCCTCCATCCTTACACAATGTGTGTACAGGTGTGTGAAGAGGCAGGGATCTTTGTTTTAACTGCTATACAATCTTTAACAAAGTCAAAGTTTTGAAGTAAAAAGCTGTATTGTATGACATACCCACCCTTGTCCATGCGTCTAGGAATGGAAAATGTTCAAAAAAATCAGTGAACAGTGCGAATGATGGTAGCCTGACAGTCTTTATTAATTCTGTGAAACGCATGACACTGAACAGGTAAACAGGAGTAGAATAATCTTGAGACGAGTTTGCATTATTTAGAAGTAGAACAATCACACTATCGAAGAAACAGGGCATCAGCTGTGATATAAGAACATGGAGGAGTAAAGGCAAGCTATAAAATCTTATTGCGATGTAGAGCACATTTTATATCTATCAACGGGTCAGTTTTGTATTTTTTTAATTTTTTTTTGTTACCAATATTGTTTTTGTGGTCTAATTTTCAATTGGATCCATTCTGAAAAACACTGATTTTTTTACATTTTGTTTTTCTTTGTTTACGCCACACATTTTAGATGTGTCACGTGACTGTGATTGTTACATCTGTCTGGCATAGCTACTTTAAACAAAAAGTGCGTTTTCATTTTGGTTTTGGCATTCCTTTTATCTCTGATTCTTTTGGTCTGTCCTGTTAATTTCTAGCTGCCTGGTAATTCTTATTTTTTTGGTCCTGCTCCCTTGCATGTTCTGACCACAATTAAGCCCATGTGTCATTTTATGGTCTTTTTCTGCATATTATCAGCATCCCTCCTATGCCTTTCCTCGCTATCCTTGTGTTTCTGTACCTGTTTTGGCCAGTGCTTCATCTCATGTGTTTTCGTAAAGCCTGCTTCTCAGACCCTGTTCCCCATTATTCTTGCAGATACTTCCCATCTTTGAAGACATCTCTAAGCGTTCCCCCTATGCCTTTCCTCGGTAAACTCCTGTGTCTCAACCACTCTTGCCCAGTGTTCCCTCTGTCTATCACTTTTGACTGAGCAACCAAAGCGAAACTGACCACTCAATCTAAAGACAAACTGGCCAACCAGATTTCTCAGAGGATCCGCACACACACAGACAGTAGTGCTTTATTATACAGTATATATTGTAGTTACTCATCTTAAAACTGCAAATGAAAAATCTTTAAATTGCTAGGCTGAAATTTGTCTCAAAGCTCCATGCAACCCTGCAGTTAAATTAGTTGTGTTCAGTAAATGAATGAGAGGCTGATTCCAGGGCTACAGGGGTTGAATTATGAGGAAAGATTAAAAGAGCTGAGCCTTTACAGTTTAAGCAAAAGAATATTAAGAGGTGACATGATTGAAGTGCTTAAAATTATGAAGGGAATTAGTACAGTGGATCGAGACTTGTATTTTAAAATGAGTTCATCAAGAACACAGAGACACAGTTGGAAACTGGTTAAGGGTAAATTTCGCACAAACATTAGGAAGTTTTTCTTTACACAATGAACGATAGACACTTGGAATAAGCTACCAAGTAGTGTGGTAGACAGTAAGACGTTAGGGACTTTCAAAACTCGACTTGATGTTTTCTTGGAGGAAACAAGTGGATAGGACTGGCGAGCTTTGTTGGGCTGAATGGCCTGTTCTCGTTTAGAGTGTTCTAATGTTCTAATGAGAGTGCAGATTATCATCTGCTGTGTTCTTGTTTCTATCAATTAAAGTTGATGCTGTCTCAAGTTTTTGATGAGGGATTTTTGCTACATAATGTAGTCCAGCTTTACTCAAGGAATCAAAATAAGGGTATGCATCCATTCCAGATTTTGCATGGAGCTTCATTGACTGTATTTATGAGGCATTTTGAAAAGTATACATAGTAGGGCATGTGTTTTCATTTAGAACTGCATTTGTCATACTTCAGCATATACCTTCTGTCTGTATTCGTATCGAGATGTATTAATTATTAATAAAGTATATGAAACTCAGTTTAACTCCAAAACCTATAGCATCAGATAAACTGCTGGGCAATAAGAATTTTATTTCACATGTGGTATGCATTTAGAGTTCAGTGGATGTCACGCTGCTGAGAATTCATATTGTACTACCATGAATTTGTGAGTTGAAGGTTAATTAGTTGATCGAATAAACTAAATAAGGAAATATGCAATATATCATAAAAATTGGGAGTGATCTCCGCTAGACTTTCTCATTTACTCAGATATGGGGATGGATATTTGAGGAGTTAACTGAAAGACAATGATATTATTTTTACATTTTGTACATTAAAAAACCATCAACAACAAGTCAAATCAAATTAATAATATATTGAACGATTATTATAAAAATAAAGTTGAACAAATCGGACTCTGCAGCTGCATGAATAAAAAAGTACCACTTACGGTTAGCAGAAATAGCTCAAAAGTTGATAGAAATCTACATTTTGTACCTAATACTTGTATGCAAAATTTGGTTGACCTAAGTGAAAGCATTCTCAGGTTATCGTTTACACACACACTCACCCACAGACGCACACACAGACACACAGACATAATTCCAAAAATGGTATTTTCGGCCTCAGGGAGGTCTAAAATGTCGAGATTCATTGAAATCTTGAAATCAAATTTTTGGGCGATTACAATACTTTCCCAATACTTTGTATATGAGAAAGTAACAGGAGCAATTATTGGTAAATATTTAGCCATTTCAATTTTTCTTGACACTGGCTTTGGTCATGGCACGTCTTACAGTTATCATTTACAACAAATGGGCTAAATTGTTAATGATGAGTAGTGATGAGCGTACCCCACTGAATTCACTTTGCCTCAAGTTCAGGAAATATTTGGGAACTTCACCAAGCTCATCAAAATGCCTTGAAGGCAATGGGGAAGGAGAAACTGAACCAGTTCTGAGTAGATTATAATAGTGCAATATACTTTTAAATGTACCTAATGCCTAGGATTATTGTGGCCAAAAATGTAAGCGGAACTGTAAGGCAGCAGGGCAAACCACTGTGCCATCTGCCACCCTGAGATAAAATTAACATTATTCAATTCCAAAACAGTAAAATTCCCTGCAGACAGTGGCATGATTTTGCTAAGGCTTCCCTCCACAGAAGTGATAGCAAGTACTCACCTCTCTTGAACTGAAAATGACAGTTTGATTTTTTTTAATGACGCTTTTACTCATTTACTGCCACTGTTGCTAAATAAGCTCAACACTAAAGCACGTGGGTTCTTTAGTTTGCATCACTGCACAGCACTCTGGGTAATATTATTAAAGGGGTTGGTTCACAAATTACAAACAGGTCACATTCAACTCCAAATAAAAAGACATTATCTTTTAAACTCAAATACATTGATATATTTACGGTTTCCTTTTCTGTGTGTTTTTTCTTTAAATGTATTTGCAAGTTTTCTACTAATTTTTAGTCCACTACTAGGATCGGTGTTGTATACTTTAGGGGTTGTCCCATCCAACATTGGTTGCTACCTCTCTGTCACGGTGACCTCACAAAACATCATGGGTCGCTGTGAAAAAAAGTTTCTCTAAGCCAGCGGCATAGTAAATTTCCTGGAAAATACCGTATTTACTCGTGTACCACACACCCTTGTGTAAGACGCGCACCCTAATTTTTACAAAGAACATAGTGAAAATCGTTTTGTCCCGTGTATGACGCATGTTGTGATTGTATGGGAAGCGTTTAGAGAGAGGGAGAGCGCGAGCAAGAAAGAGCACAATAGCGCGAGAGAGAGAGAGTGCAAGTGCACCAGCAAGCGAGCGAAAGAGAGAGAGAGTGCGAGTGTGCGAGCAAGAGAGAGAGTGCGAGTGCACGAGCAAGAGAGCGAGAGAGCGCGAGTAAGCGAGCGAGAGGAGAGAGAGAGAGTGTGAGTGTGCGAGCAGGCGAGCGAGAGAGAGAGAGAGAGAGAGAGCGCTAGTGCGCGAGCAAGTGAGCGAGAGAGCAAGCGAGCCCAAGCAAAAGAAGTAAACATTACGGAATTACATTTCCTCATGTATGACGCTCACCTGATTTTCTAATGCTAATTTTCAGGAAAAAATGTGCACGTGGTACACGCGTAAATACGGTATTTGCCTCATATTCGATGGGTAAAGCACTATGGCAGATTCTGCCCATCTACACTGATGATGAGTTTAGAATTCTGTGAATAGAAAACTTTTCTTATCCTTGGGCCAGACTGACATATCATACTTTTCTGTTTTGGACCCATTTCCTGACTTGTTTTGCCAGCGTAAAGCCATCAACTTTCTTCTAGTTGTTGGGGTGAAAACAACATAAAAAATGTCATGATGTCTTAAATTAGTGTTTTGTGTCACAAAAATTTAAAAACATTCAGTACTGTATCGTTATGTATTATTTAGTCCATTATTTGTTTGATGGTGATGTCTGCTCATCAAATGACTTGAAAAGATTAACGCATCTCATGGTGTCCTTGCATCTCTGCAGGTGCTTTTGCTGCCGTATTGGTGTCCGTACCGTCAACTCAGGAAGCTGAAGTGGGCAAGTCATTCTCTATCCCCTGCACCTTCACAACTAATGGCCAAGCTGGAGAAGCTCTTGTTGAGTGGTTCATTGTAAGTACACATGGATTCCTGATACAAATTGTTTTTGGTTGTACTATCTTTGTTCTCACATGAATTTACTTGTCAACAAGCTATTCCTGATGAATCTGTGTAAATGTCAAATTAACACCTGCAGAAAGAGAGTCAATGGTTGAAGCCATTAGTTGTCACATGAAGGATCAGCAGAAAGCAATAAAGATTCTGCTGCCCAAACAAAGCTGGCACTGTGTCTGTTTGTTTTTTCCCTTGGATTTTCCATCTAAATCCCAAAGATTTATATCTGTATGAGTGAGAGTGTATGTAAGTGCCCAGCCATGGATTAGTACTCCGGCTTGCACCAGATGCTGCTGGGATAGATTGTGAACAAACCATGTGTTTGAAAATGGTGGGCCAGTGAAACAAAAACAAACTGTCAAAATAATAAAATTGACTGGACTTGTATTGTCAACACCAATACAACATGTATGTTGGACACTAAAATATATACAGTATATTATGTATTATACACTTAGTGGATTTTTTGTGTAATATGGTAGTGTTATGTAAGAATAACCAGACTGAATATTCCGTATTTATTATAATGAAATATTTGCATTATCAAGTAATTGTGGGTCACAGTGATTTCCTTGAAGTTGTGATCAGACCATAGACACATAATACTCAGGTATTTCCTGTTTTCCCCACAGGTGGATCGTAGCAATGAAAGGACTAGAATTGCCTACAGGAATGAGAAGCAGGCTGGTGTGGACAAAAACACAGAGATGTCCGAGCGCATCAGCGTCGATAAAGACTCCTCCCTTGTCATCAGCTCAGTGGAGCTGACAGATGAGCGAACCTTCTATTGTCAGGTCACAGCAGGCATTGCTGGGAGCGGAGAAGGAATATCCAACCTCAGAGTTTTCAGTGAGTGCATTGGATGGCCAACATGTCAGGATCACCATACTACAGTTTTTATACCATAGAAAACAGGGGACTCAGAACAATGAATGGACCAAAGTGCAATTTAAGAGTGAAGGATGCTGAGGGGTATCTGAAAGCAGGGGAGGATCAGCCATTAGGTTGTTCTGGGTGTACATGACAGCTAGGGGCCTTTTCTCCAATAGGCACATTGAAACAATGAAGTTTCTTTGGAGTAAAATGACCAAGGTGGACAACTGATGAGGCAGTTGAGTCTCACGCCATAAACAAGAGTGTATGCTGTATTACTAAAAGTATGATCAGCTCTCTGTTATGGAGCTAAGTCACCCATGGGCCTTTGGGATTCTTAATTCGGCCATAGCTGATAGTAAATGTTGCAGCGCTTAGTAACGCTTGTCGTTTAGTTTTGAGATAGCATGGTGCCATATACATGTGCCCATTCAGGTTATAGATATTGTAGTAGGCCAGGAATATGTGGTGTAAGTAGAAATGTATGTTTCTGCTGAGAAAGTGATGGAAAGAAGTGCAAATGGTTTATGAAGAACTGATGCCTGAAGATGGCATATGTGCTTGCTTGTTGTGGTATCTCTCTCCAGTGTGGGAAATGTACTGTCTAATTTGTGACATGATTTTTAACAGTCATCTTTGTTCACCTTAGTCTGGAGTTTGAAACATGCACAATGTAATTTTCATTCATTATCAAGTTTGTACAACTTAATACACATTTAATTATGGTTATGTGATTCCTTCAGAGTTCAAGAGAATTAAAAAGCAGATTCTTTCAACTGATGGTTCACACAGCTCTTTAATTAAGTGCTTTTGTTTGCTGTAGTGCATTCCTGCTGGAGAGGTGTCAGGTCCATTTTCCTTTGTTTCTTCTACAGTTTCAGCCTTTGTCTTCCCCGGACCACTTTGATTCACTGTGATTTTGATTGACAGTTTACTATTGGCAAAGATACGCAGACACATCTGCGTTTAGTCACAAGTGATTAGAGATCAGGATTAGGGCAGTGCTTGGTGTTAGCACAATCTAGCATCCAGCTACATATTTTATCTCATCATTCTAAATGTAGAAATATTGGAAAGCCTCACACATTGTTTTAATGCATTTTAGATCGATTTTTATTTCATTATTTCTTATTTTTTTTAATTTCAGATTCCATAAATGTATTACTTATAACTTTAACTAATTATGCACATTGTTGAAGAATTCTGATTGGCTCTCAGGTTTCCCTCTTTAGCTTGGCAAGAGCTATTGATAAAACAATTACTCAGCCGAGTGCCACTGTCAAAACACTGTACAAATAAATGAAAAGTGACCACTGACTGCCAGCTTCATAAATGTTGTCTTAAAAAGAACATCCTGGTAGCCCAGAAGAAGAAAATACTAATCCACAGAGCAGCAGAATGGGTGTCTGTCAGTCATATGCCCCAAATACACTGATCCACAAAACAGTAATGGTCTTTTTAAAAATCTCCATTCATTTTATCGGTGTGTACTCAGCAACATAGACACTGAAACAAAATCCACAGATAAAAAACTGTGACTGACTTAGGAGAAATATTTTCATTTAAGTTACCTGAAAATAATAGTTTACCATAGTGCACAAAGCAAAAATGACATAGGAGGGGTTAAATTGGACACTTCAATTACAGTATATGCTTTAACTGCCATGCCAGTTAAATCATCAACACTTAGATGCTAAAAAATAATAAACATATCAATGGCAGACGTCTGTTGTCTCACAGCAGACAATTACCCGAGGCTTGTTTAGACGGCAGAGCAGCATTTTTTTTTTTGGCTGCAGGCCACTTCGTTTGTGATAGATATTTCAGCTGACCAGCTCCATTGTGCGCTCTCACTGTTCTCCTTTGCCAAGCAGTATTCCTGGAGAGTTGCATTAATTTGAGCACCATTCTCCATGTGCCCTCAATGACTTTGGAAATTTTTCTTTCTTGTTGCTGCTTCCTTCAATTCCATGTGCCTTCTTTTACTGTCGCTGCCTCCTGAGTTTACACCGTGTGGGTATTTCCAGTTATGCATTGACACTGCCGTGGCAAAATCACACAGAATGGTTCGAACGAGGTAGATGATTGAGTATATACAGTTGTTTGCCTTGATAAGGAAGAGGATAGTTTCCCATCTTCCTCAGTGGCTGCATCTGTGTCACGTACAAATTCAAGTGAACAGAATTCTTATGGTACTCTGATACTAAAGCTATGTGTGTTCGGCAGCAGAACTGAAACTTAAGGCCGTCGCACTGACTCGACAATTTAATGCTGATATTTTTAGCACTGAGAACAAATTAATGAACTGATAAAATAAAATAATCGGTTCATAAAGCAGAAAAAGAAATTATGACTATGATGTTTTTAACAGAAGTGCAGCAGTTAATTTCATTATAAAGAAGTCAGCATATTACTAATCCACCTGCTGATAGTAATTCCATTTTTGTTGCCTTTATATTTCAGTTTTCAAAGTCAATTACTAAACAGTTGTATTATTTTTACTATACAGTTGTGTACTAATGCTGCTTCTTGTTGATGTTGATAGTTCAAGTAAAAGACAAACCCAACAAATAGATATCCCTTTTAAATGGTGATCATTTTAAGTGCATAAGTAGCATTTATGCACCCTGATGATTTTGTTCTTTTAACTTGAGGGAGACTGGTATGCCTTGGTATTCATCTTGATGTCATTTTTAATTACGCTGCATTGAAACTCTGCTTCCTGTCTAGCACCAAATGTTATGGGAATCCTGGACTGGATTAAGTAGGATGTAAAAATAATGTCTCAATTAAAGGGGTACAGTCATAGTATTTTATCTTTTAATTGTTCTGCCAGAATGAGTGAGGCAGAAAATAATTTAGAATGGCACCAGAAGGTAAAAAGAGAAACAGAACACAAGTGAAGAGTCGTAACCGAAAAATCAAACACACAGTTATCAAGGCAAAAAACAGTACTTCAAAACTACAAATGAGGAGTCGGAAGTCAAAAGTCAAACACATAGACGTCAAGCCAAAAGTCAGTACTTCAAATTTTAGTCAATATTTTGTTAGCAAGTGTTTGTTTGCCAATGACCCAATCTAAAGAATATCTGCCAGCCTCTTTGTTTTCACTCAGATGATGAGAAAGTGCATTCATTGCATGACCTTTAAACCATCATGCTGATGATGTCACTCTTAGTGCGCTTCCACGGCAGTTGCTTAACAACATGGTACTATCCACTCACAAAATAAACAAAATGGTGTCAGAAAATGCAAAAATAATTCCACTATAATAAATTTTAAATGAAAGTTGAGAAAATTTAATTCTGCTAGATTTAAAACCGACTGAGAGCAAGAGGAAAGCTCACTACAATGCAACAAAAAAAACTGTGTCATAACATTAATAGCAAAAAGTACTCTTTCATGTGGGAGCTTTAAAAAAATCATGGTGTGAAGGATGCAGCCATGTTCATGTAAATTGGCAGATAAAAGCAGACCGGTGATGTCACTGGTCCAGTATTTGGTCTTGAACAAGATTTCAAAATCCCAAGACGTCACCGGTTTGCTCTTCTTTGGCAATTCATATAAAACTGGCAGCATCATTTTTTCAAAACTTTCACATAAAGAGAATACTTTTCACCATTGACATATACAGTAGAATAAACTCAACTGTTCCCCTTTAGTACAAATTTGTAATAATCCATGTGCAACATGTAAGGTCACATGCTTACTGCCCTTCTGTAACTCAGATGATGCACTGCTAGCTGCTCATTGGCTTATGTTTTAAACTGATCCCTTTTTAGTTTGTTTTCCTATAGCCTTAGGCAGCTGTCTTCATTTCCTACAGTAGTTTTCTTTTTATAATTGTATGTATTTATTTATTTCATTTAGATCATTATCTGAAAAAATCATTGTTTTTGTTTTTAAGATGCTCCAGAGGCCCCCGAAGTGAGCCCCCAGACACAGAGCATCTCGGTTACCGAAGACACTGTGTCCGAGGTACTGCAGGAATCGGCAGCAAGAAAGCTGCGTTACGTGAATCCAAGTGATAGCACTGGACATATGTGGCACTTATTTATTTTTTATTTTTATCCTTTTGTAACTCAGGTTGGCACGTGCACCAGCAAAAACGGATATCCAGCTCCAAAAATAATTTGGTCTAAGGATTCTAATATGTTAGGTGAAGTAACAGAAAGAAATGATGGTAAGTATTACAGGAGTACAACAAGCAAGCATGTTTCATAAGAAAATAAGGAATAGCTCACTGTTTTGCATGCCAAGAAAATAGGACACAGTGATAAAATGGGGTAGCATAGAACTGCACACAGACTACAGGAAGGAAAATGCTACGCAGCAAGCATCTTAAAAACTGTGATTATAACTACTGGGATCTGTATATTTCAGACTGAGGAGCCAGAGTTAAAACCTCAAGATCGTTGATTTAAATGGCACTTCAGGCTCACTTTGTGTTTCCTAGCCACTTGCTTCATTTTTATGATCGTATATCTGGCAGACTCTTTTACCCAAGGCAGCTTACAAGATCAGAATGTATTACAACTACTTCAGTATACTTTAGATTTCACAGTTAGAGCACAGGCAGGTTAAATGACTTTCTTAGTGTCACACGGTGAATCAAGGGCAGGCACTGAATCGACAGTCTTGTGCTTTAGGGTTTAACACCCTAGGCTCTATTTTATATCGCCTTGCCTGACCATCATATCATTGAATCTTTTTCTGAATTCACTTGATCCACATTGCGTTTCTTACAATGTGTTGTTCAAATCACATGCATTTCTTTAGAGAAGGTTTTCATCATGAAAGGTGAAGTAAAATGCAAATTCAGAATAACAATTACCACTGGGCTCTGCTGGGAATGTAAAGATGGTGCATATTAATGGCATATTATTACAGCAGAAATACTGGAATTGAAGTACCAAAAATGAACACTCAAACAAAGTATGTATTGAATTTTACTCTGTATGTGTGATCAGTTTTATACCATACTGTATATAAAAATAGTAATATTTAATAAACAGACTTGACTATTTAATGATAACTGTTTATTTCAAAATTTCTACTTTTGTGATATTTAACAAATTTATGCCAATAAAAGCAGTATTGTCCTAGTCCAGGTTTTCAGAAAAGAAGCAGTAGCACCAAGTGTAAATTGGGCTAGCACTTCTGTCGATTACATGCTGGGAGTGGTCCCTTCCAGAAGTTCTTTTACAGTATACACAATTTTCATTTAAAACAAAGTTCCTGTTTTGTAAATTTTGAGACCAGTGCTCATATTTATCAAGAATCTCAAAGAAAGGAAATGGTTGTCCTAACGTGCTCAAAAATCTGAGATTGGTACACATTTGGGGTGGTGCACTGGTAGCGCTGCTGCCTCGCAGTAAGGAGACCCGGGTTCGCTTCCCAGGTCCTCCCTGCATGGAATTTGCATATTCTCCCCGTGTCTGCGTGGGTTTCCTCCGGGTGCTCTCGTTTCCTCCCACAATCCAAAGACATGCAGGTTAGGTGCATTGGCAATCCTAAATTGTCCCTAGTGTGTGCTTGGGGTGTGTGTGTGTGCCCTGCGGTGGGCTGGTGCCCTGCCTGGGGTTTGTTCCTGCCCTGTGCCCTGTGCTGGCTGGGATTGGCTCCAGCAAACCCCCTGTGACCCTGTGTTAGGATATAGCGGATTGGATAATGGATGGATGGTACAAATTTGGTCCTTCTATTAGGAGTAATAGCCTTTTATCAGTTTTCTGAATTTATGAAACTACTCCTAGGTTCTCTAGGATTTAGGGGAGCTCGGGAGCTCTCCTAAAGATGGTGTTCAGGCAGAGATCAGCACACACATACCGGGAAAGACAGAATGTTTTAGAAACACAGGATAACAGTGAACTTGTGAAAAGATATCAATTTAACAGAAACAGAAATTAATTCAGAACAATCTTGTATGTCACATGATCTCACCAACTGCATAGAAAAGGCCATGCGCCATCAGCAGACATGCAAGTGTTGGTAATGTCATGTTTTTTGGCCATGGGGAAAATGCAGCTTTGCAATATGTGATGACTTAGGTATGTCACAACCAGCCATTTTTAGAATTTTCACCAAACTTTAGATGCCCTTACAACATGTGAGATTTACTTTTTTTTACTTTACATTTCCTTATCATTCCACATTATGTAATGTTAAAGCAAGCTACATTCATGCAAATCACCAGTTTTCTTGGAGTTGTTGGTGTGATTGTAGACGTGCACGTAAAGATCATTTCCCCAGGTGTGGAATGAGCATGCATATGTGAAACACAAACAATATCACTGAATCACCAAACAGGTGGTCATGAATGCAATTTCCTACCTTATTATATTTTCCTTATTCTTCTTCTTCTTCTTCACCTACTGCTTTGAATATTATGATGATGATGATAACGATTATTATTATTACCTTCGTATTGCAGTGTTAGCATTAGCATCAGTAAATTGCAAAGCACCATCATGAGCACCATCATGAGTGCAGTGAAATTGTGACATTATTCACTCTAAATGTGAACTTACTCCTCATGTGGAGTGGGTGTAGGATGTTTCATAACTGCTTCTCATGTCCTACTTTAGGGTATCCTAGTCAGACATTCAGTACAATTCCAAGGAGTAATTATGAGCTACTTGATAAATACAGGCACAGATTTATAGAACATGCTCTAATATTGTGTTCTCCTTACAGTGATGTACATGGCTTCTCGTGTGGTTAAAGAGGCATCTGGCATGTACTCAGTTTCCAGTATCCTGTACCTAAAGATCAACAAGAAGGATAAAGATTCCCAGTATCACTGCCAGGTCCAGTACACCATGCCGAATGGGAAATCAGAAACTAAGAACTCTGAGAAATTCAAGTTGACCGTTCACTGTGAGTATGTGTGCTGAGACTGACTAGATGGATGGGTCTGGTTGGGGAGAAGACACCAATTAAGGCAGAGGTGGTCTAATGAGTCAACATTTCTATCTTAATAAACGGCTCCTTTTTCAACTATAATTTCATTTTAAGCCTGTCTCCAGTGCTTAATGCCAAAATGGAAAATATGTGACTGGTTTGTTTCATAATGAAGTATTTCCTGCCACATTGCATGACAGAAAGATTTTGCTTTAGCTCCCAAAACTGTAAAACATGCATGCCACTCAGCTTTACAGTTCGTGTACATTGTTTGTTTTAAAGAGAAAGTTTTGTCCTACAAGTCCAGATTCATGAAGCAAACAAATGTTTTGAACTTCTCATCATTTAGATTACACTGAGATGGTGACTTTTGATGTGGTGAGTCCGCTGCCGATTAAAGAAGGTGATGATGTCACAATGAGGTGTGTGTCGGATGGCAACCCAACACCAGAATTTGACTTTTCAAAATTAGAGGTGAGCGATGCATGTGTGATTACTAAAATTGTGAACGGCTTAAAAAAGAGAAAGAGTAGGGGGGAAATCTGATTTAATGAAGAATTAAAGTTCTGATGTTTTCCTGTGAGTTTCTCACACATTTTATGTCATTGTGTATTGTTTAGGGAGAGCGCACTGTGGAGAAGGAAAGTAACTCTGGAAATTTTACACTGAGATCGGTGTCCCGGGCTGACAGTGGCACATACTTTTGCGAGGCACTGGATTTCGATTCACCTGCAGAAGTGAATCTGAAGAAACAATTGGAGATTTTTGTAAACTGTGAGTATTATTTCCATTTACTCTTCCACTTTGAAAAAAAGGATATTGACTGAACTCCACTAGTTGTTTTCCTGTTTTTCAACTCACCCTTTTCTTGTTAATGTTGGATTACTGTGCCAAAATGTAGTTTGGTTGTCTCTAAATGGCATGGCCAGGTAATCGATGAGGCTATGGTCAATGCTGCTATGCTTTCATTACATCTATGCAGGATTGGTCTAATCATTTCCTCTCTGTCTGTAATCTAGTCAGGCATATTTGATTCTGTGGCTGGATAGTGCATCTCCTAAAGCTAAATTCTATCAAGTGTGGTTCTTAAACAAATTTCTAGAAGAGTAGGAATGAAATATTATCATGGTGATTGTGTGATGTTGTTGAATGCAATGATTCTGTTTTGTTTTCAGACCTTGATCCTGTCACCATCAAACCAGCTGGTCATCATTCAGTACAATATGGAGAAGATTTAACACTCAACTGCAACGCTATTGGCTCAGTAGAGCCCACGCTAATGTGGAAAAAGGTAGTGTGGCTCACCTGTATTGGTTAGGGAAAAAAATCAATTGTGTGCTGATTAAGAAGATTATTGCAGTCCACAAATCTAAAAAATGTCAGTGCCCAAATCCATAAAAATAAGTGTTAGTTAGGCTCCAGTCATGTTGATCTGGTTTCTTGCTATTGATAATATTCGGTCTCTCTTTTACAGGGTAAGCAGGTTGTTTCACATTCAGGCACTCTAGCCCTAAAGGATGTTTCATTTGCCTTAGCTGGAAAATACAAATGTGTTGCAAGTGTACAGTCCATCCCAGGACTGATGAAGGAAGCAAGTGTCAACATCTCTGTCTATGGTGAGTGTTGGGCCTTGCTAGTCTTTTTCAGGAACTTATTCCTTCTTTTGTATCGCCACTCTCTATCTGTCAATGTCGGACTCCCTCATTCTTGTTTTGTAATTATAGGTAAGCCAATAGTGTTGTCAGGTGATACATCTGTGAGTGTATCAAAAGAAGGCAGTATGGTGAGCTTATCCTGTTCGGCAGAAGGTCACCCAGCACCTCAGATTTCCTGGAACCACACTGGAGAACAGGTCAGCTTCTATGACATCTCATAAGTGATGCTTGTTTGTGGCAGACTTTATACGATATGGTGTTGAATTCGTTTTTGACCACACTTTTAGAACACAATCACTATTTGAAACAAAAGAGTGGTATCTTTAGGAACATCTGCTTTGTTCAGTAAGACAATGTTTTACTGTTATGGTTAGTGCTGCTGAATTAAGGATCCAGAGTCCTGGTTTCTTCCACATTCCTAAGAAAGTACGTTTTAGGCCAGTTGGCCATGTTAAATTGGCCCTGTGTGGGTGTGAGTTTGAGAGAGCTCAGTGATGCTCCTGGTGCCATATCTATTACAGTTTCCTGCCCTGTGCCCAGCAGTGTTTGCTTTTCCACTTGTCTGTAGTCCCTACCTTGACTTCTTTAGAAAGAGCATTATCTTAATGATCTTAAAATAATTATTACTAAAACAGCACCAAACCTTTGATCTGACTTTCTCCTTTCTGAGCCGAGTGCTGTTTATTTGATTGAAAAATAGTTGATGTCACTTAATTGCCTTCTTTCTTGTTTTTCTTTTTAATCACATGCATTTTCTCCAATAATGTCAGCTTGGCAACATAATTCTATCAGTGTCTTTTCTGAGCAGCTATCGACTGTCTTATAGTGGCAACAATATCAACAGTATATCTTTTATTGTTTCTAGTCTCTAAGAATTGATGGACACCGTGTAACCAGCCACATGAAACTAGCGGCAACTAAAGAAGTTCTGAAAAATGGTGTCACTTGTGAAGCAAGAAATGAATATGGTGCATCTAGCAGAACCTTCATGGTAGTACCAGATGATGGTTAGTATTACCTTTCATCTCATAAGTCTTTAGAATCATACCATTTTAAATGAGCTGAAAAACCATGCATAGTTGTAGTGTAGCCATGACAATACAATACTGTCACATTAACTCCTCTGTCCAGTAGAAAAGAAAACTCTAAATAATATGATGATTACTATATAGAAGGTGGTCTGCATGACCAATGTGTACCAAATTGACTAAACATCAAGTAAAATATATCAAAGTATTCACTTTACATATTTGTCATTTAGTTTTATAATGACTGGGTTAGGCTAAAGGCGCTATATAAATGACCCATTATTATTATTGTTGTTATTATTATTATTATTATAGCAACGTAGCAAGCTTCTGTACTTACATTTGCCACTTTGCTCTTATAGATAAGCAGTAAACCAGCTTCTGAAGTAAGAGACAGAGGAAAAATAAACATTTGTATATACAATTATAGTGCATACAAGGTTTATGACATGCTTAATAAGCCAAATTGAAATCTAAACATTTATAATGTGCTACTTCTTGGATACCACACTGCCCTGCTCATGTTTTTACTAGTCTTCCTAATGTAAATGAGGAAGTAAGCGGTGAGACAGGATTGCGTTATTAGACTCTTTCCAACTTCAAGAACTTTTTTCAGGAACCAGGGACTTTTTAGAAAATCAGGAACTTTTGAAACTTTTCCACTACAGGAACTAAGGCCATTTGCCGTTCCTGGTAACTTTTTTAGCTCCTGCTCCAGAATATGTGCTTTTCCTTCAACAAGAAGCTATTGTGGGTGGGGCTCGGGTGATGAATTATGCTGACTGGTTGACCAAAAGCACTGGCGCCATCTTACAAACCTGTTAGTAGTTTGGACTTTGGAGAGTTATGATGGAGCGCCGCATTTCGCACTGCATCATGCTTTATAGCTGCCTCCCACCATACCTGGCATTGAAGCAATAAGTGGCGGGGAGATGGTCCACCTTGAAGTCCAGAGCATGTTCAAGAAATAAATGGAAGTTTACCTGTAAACTCCTAAACATGCCTCACTTTGCACCGAATCACTCTTCTTTCCATGTCACATATTTTGCATAAAGGTCACAGTTCCTGTTGTGTGGTGGGAACGTAATGCACAAAAGTGGCCAGGGGACCACTAGTGGCCTAGGGCTTACATCATACAGGAATTCATTGGCTTATGAAAAAAAAAAGTTCCTGTGGTGGAAGAGCACCTAATCTTAGAGAAAGTAGCAGTTAGCTCAATCTTTAAATAGCTGGAAAGATAATCATTATAACTGATAATTATAATTCTTTAAAAAATTAGAAGTATATAAGTCAGAGGTCTTTAATCCTAATATTCTTTGTTTCATATTTTTTTTTCTTTTTTGCTTCTTTCAGAACCCACAAAGCCTAAAGACGAAGGTGAGGATTGATTACAAACTGCAAAATTCATGTATCTTAGGGTTGTCCAGCTGTAGTTCAAGGTCTGGTGGAAATGGCGGTGGCCAATTTAAACAAGTAGGATACTCTGGCTGAAACATTACCATACAACATGTTGCAGTATGTGATTAGAGGGCACAGAGTGTTAGGGAACATTGGTAATTTTGGTATTTATAAACAGCTATTTTGTTAATACTTAGTGTGAGTCAGCCTTTCACTTGCACAGCAGATTCTTACATATAATTGGAGTGGGTTTAATGTGCACTGCATTGGTATTTTAAAAATAGTTGTTGTCGCACGGTGTGTTGAACAAACATATACACTAGTTTGGAAGGGCTGAATAGCTTCTGCTTTTTAGTGAAACACAATAACGCAAAATACTTAGGTTTAAATTCCATATCAATTATGAATTTACTGTGTAGGTAGACAGGTTTAGTAGTTCCCTTATATCTTTTTGATGTTTTTTGGCAGGGTCAACATTTATGTAAAATAGATACATTTACTTGCGTCAATAATTTAAGAAAGTTAAAAATAATAATTTGGGCTCAAGTGTCAGAATCATGTCATATTTAGGGATAAAGAGTGTTTATCTAAAAAATTGCTATGAACCTGTGTGCAGGGTATTTTTTAATTGGCTTATGGGGCTTTAAATTCAGTCATTGTGCCAATGAGATGTGAGCCTGTAGAGGTGCACTTTGGAAAGTTGATGCTGTGTGCCTCATTCAGATTAGAAACAGGTTTTGAATAAACAATTTATTCATTATTTCCTTTACATGTTGAAAACAAAAAAGTTAAACTTTCTAATTGCTTGAACATTATGTTCTCAGTAATACTGTAGTGAAGTTGTTTGAGAAGTTTTGCTTAATTCTTTGAGTTAAATTTGAAAAGCAACTAATCTGACTTGCATAGCTAGCACAACACAGAAAGTCGGTGTCCTTAGCATAATGCCATTGTTAAAGTGTTAGAATGAAAATGAAAATTTGTGGTTAATTAATGGAGGATTGTTATAGAGTACTTTAAAATTATCACTTACATTTTAGATTCATTAAGCAAATTATGTGAATAATAATAACAGAAGTAATAAGTAAACCATAATGTTAGATAAAGTAAATGAGAGAACGTGGAAAAAATAAATAAACTAATGAATATGATGTTTTGAGATTATTTTGTTTTTGGATTTGAATAATCTGAAGTGGAAGCAATGTTTTATAGGTAGGATTTAATGCAAATATCTCTGTGGATTGTTATATATTGTAATTTAACATAAAGTTACTAGGCGCGTTCACATGCACTTTAATAACCCGGTTATTCACAGAAACCTGATTTCTTAAATGTCATGTGAACCCTTATGCCAGTTATTGGCCTTTGAAAAACCGGGTTAACGGAAGTAGATTTCTCTGCAAATAACCTGATTATGAGGCCATATAAAGCCTTAACCGAGTTACTGGTAAAATTTTTATCACCAGCAAATGTCTGTTGCACTCCAGCAGACTGTGCATGTGTTTGCTTCACACACACATTCCTCAGCTACAGGTAGAAGTGTCCACAAAACACATTTCCAGAAGCAACTGTTCAATTGATTGCATTTCTCTTTCTCCTGGCTGAATTTATGTTGAGCTGAATGTATAGAGCTAAACCCAGCAATACAATCTCAAGTGCAGTAGGATAACATGCTAAAAGTAATGTGTGTTACACAGTCTGTTTACCTTTTAAAGTAACAAGTAACCTAACACAATACTTAGCTTAATGAAGTGAAAAATACCTGTGTAATTATTATTGTAGCAAGAAGCACACATAACCCCAGTCTTTAGTAGAGCTCAGTCGCACAGCTGAGTAGAAAACAGTGTGCTGCATGCATTCCGATATAAATAAAGCATCAATTTAACCAAACATATTTACAAAACACAAGAAAATTATCACAGGCTTCATGCTTATTTTCAGCTTCTCAGTGGCTGATGATGATGTTTAACTCTTTATTGCACAGTTTAATGACATTGAAGCGTTTTCAGAAGGAAGAACTCCAGAAGATTACTTGTCCATATAAAGACGGATTTTTAAGAAACCAGGTTTCTGCCATAACTGGGTTATTCACCTTAACCCGGTTATGTGTGTGCATGTAAAGGCACTCATTAATGAGGAAGTAGGTGGCAAGTGAACGATTAATTCATTATCTCCTCTTCAGGAGCATTACATTAGCAAACTCATAGATTATATCATTCTAAACATGCACCATAAGTTATTTTAATATTCTTCTTGCCAATGTAACAACTCATAGTCTTTTTGATTGTAATAATCTTATTGATAAAATCATTTTACTACTATATTAGCACTGCACAGATTCAGAATGGCTTGTTTTATTCCACTGCATGCTGCTGCTTGTTGAAGCCCTTTTACAAAATATGCTGACCTTTCTCCTTTGCTTTGACATTTACAACCTTATTCTGTATTCTTTTAACCTGTCCTTCTGTCTGCTTGTCCCTCCTTCTTGCATGCTGCATACAGTGAGCCCAATCTTCACAACAGGTTTGTATGGACATTTTTCTGCACTTCAGGGTGCAACAGTTGGGGTGATCAAAAAAATTAAAGTGACTTGTTTCCCCCTTCATTGTTTTATTGTCATCCTCCCTCAAGACTGTAAATGTTAGGCTGCAGGAAAGGCTGCAGGAAAGGTGCATGCTCAACTTGATGGTGTTTCTTTGACAGTATGACTTCTGGGATTAATGAGGAACCACATTAGTTGGTCAGAATGTTTTTGTAATCTGGCTATAGTGACAGGACAATGGCTAGCAAATATGATAGTCTTACAATGTTGATGGTTTTAGTTGGAAAAAGTGTGTTCGAAACTGGAAAGACTTTCTATCTGTCAATGAGCAAATCTCATATAATGCAAGAAAGCAGTTGTAGTTCTCAGCTTTGTGTTCCATAAACTGCATTTCATCACAAGCGAATGCATTTCTTCCAGGGCAGTTGCATTTTGAATATGTAGGACCTAGCACAGATATGAATCCCTGGAGAACATAGGCCTTAGACTTAGGCTATGTCTACACTACTACGATTACATTTAAATATCATTTTTTTTAAATGAAAATTGTCTCCATTAATACTAGAGTTTTTACATCAGTTACAAAAGCATTTTCACCCACACTAAAATGACTGAAAACGCATATGACATAGATGTTTGCCTACACTGGGCATGTGCATATTGGTGGAAAAATTCTTGAAGGAATGGTGACACTGCTGGCCACAGGATTTGTAAAGCTATAGCAACCAGTAAATTATTTGTCTTTTACAAATGTATGCAACAGTCAAAATGTTCTAAATGCAATTTACATGCTGTAATGAAAAGACAGGAGATAGAAAAAGTTTTGGGTTTCCACCCTTCATAATAACAGGCAATAACAAAACAGTCACGTAGAGTAGTGAAAAAGGACTGAGTCCCAAATAGACTAACTGAGGAAGGAAGGTGTGGGCTTTTATAGTTGTTTTAGAGGAAGACGTGGGTCTCTACGGGGAATGGCGGAAGTGAGATCAGTAGGAGGGCGTGGTCTGGACTGGAGTGCGGAAGTTGGTGCTGGCTTACATGGGTTTCCCTTCTGTGGATCTGTAGAAGTGGAAGAAGAGAAGTCAGTGCACTTTATCAATCCTCGATCAGACATCTTTGACTGCCTCGCATGTGCACGTGTGTGACAATGCATACAGGCAAACAACACAACAAGCCGTGGAAAGCAACTCCTCTGCTGAAATATGAAGGGTGACCAGTCACAAAATGAGACTGAACAGGATCCAGTCAGGGATGGGCTACGGATTAAGCATGAACAAATTAGAGAGTGATTAAGGGTGTTTTTAAAACCGGATGTTTTCACCCATCTACACTGCAACACAAAGCCGCCATTTTCTGAAGTAAACACCTCTGAAGAACGTTTTCAAAAGTCTCTGTTTTCAGGGGTTAAAAACTCCTGGTTAGTGTGGGCGAAAGGCGAAAATGAAGACTAGTGTTTGCAATTTTTAAATGAAAACATAGTAGTGTGGATGTAGCCTTAGTTGAATCTAGCCAACCAAGACATATGTTTAAACAGTATGATACATAAACTTGTAAAAGTGTAATAACAGTAGCTATAGAGGTGTGCACAATACTGATTTTTCAGTCCCACTACTGTCATAATTTCATCCCAGTCCCAGCTGCTCCAGACAAAATTTCATCCCATTTCCACCCGCAATTCCCTTCGTCTGCTAAAGGTTCTTTTCCGCTCCTGACCGCATGCCCATTTTCCCCTTTAAAAAACTCTTGAACTGGGCACACAGCCTAAGGGGATTCTTAAAAGAATCTATAATGGAAACAAAAATATCGCACAGATGCGAGTTAAGTTGATATTTTTTTTCTTTTTCACAATACAATCAGAGTTGATCTATTGATAAGCTTTTCAAAAAAATAATAAATTAATAAATCAAAGGCAACATCCTCTTTTTCCAGGGGATTTCCACATTTTGAAATGTAAAATAGCGCTCTAGCTGGTATTCATAAAAAACTTTTCAGAGATTTTGTCTTGATCATTACTTAGACCAAGTAAATAAACAGGAAAGCTAAACGTTTTTGTCTCATCCATGTACGACAGTAGAATATTTTGAAAGGTCATGCAGTGTAACTTACTTCTGGCATAGGGCCTGTTTAAAGAAAAGCCCACCTGTCAGATTAACTCAGCTCAGAAGACTGGTCAGAGCCATATATTATTCAGCAACAACTTTTAAGTGCAAAAAGTGCCTGTGAAATCAAAATGCACAGCAACAGGCAATTTTAAAAAATAATAATAGTAATAAAAATAATACCTTTCGATGAGCTGGTTAAGCAAGTCAGAAAATGATGTGACATGACAAAGTTAACAGCCATCTGAATGTATAATCAGTAGAGTTGGCATGTGTGACTCAAAGTTCACACTCATTCTAAAGAGTGCAAAACTGCATCTTCTCACTTCTGTCAAACTGAACTCCTGGTGCTGCAGAAAATTGAGCCTGGTCCCGCTGGAGTTCAGTGGGAATGCAGACCTCTCTACATGTCCAGGCCCCTCCATATGCCTGTCTTATGCTTTTCTGCACAAGTTCACTTTGAGATTGGTTTGACATCGACATCCTAAACTAAAAACTTGAAATCCAACTTTGTGTGGCAGGTTTTAGTTAGCTGAGTATCTAACAATGCACATTCTGATGGAGTATTAGTGATGTATCAGAAGGGTAGTTTATATTATTTCTTCAACATTTCACAACCTCTTAATCTTTCTTTTATTACTAACTCTAGCTTCTGTGGTGATTTCACAGCTAATGTATTGACTAATACAAAGTAATAAAAATATAATTTCTTGTCAAATATTGTGGCAATTACTTAAAAGTTGCAGTTTTAGCAAGTCTCGAAGTATAAAAGCTCTGAGCAAAAAAAATGTAGGTCAGTGCCAGATGTCCAATACCTGTGTCTCTAGGAGTTAAAATGCCAATTGAATTGCATGCCTTTCAATTAAGAATAACATTAAATAGATGGTTTACATGCTAGACCTGATATTTTAGAGCCAGATAATTCAGAATGAATGCTGTACCTACCAGTTCAATAACTTTCCCCAGAGGCTTCTTGAGTGCATTCCTTGTTTTTCATGCTGCTGGTGTACTTAAATGTGCCAGGATGCTTTATTTATATAAGGCATTAAGGGCATTAATAGTCAGCACTGAGACTCTGTATTTAAGGTTTTACATCATATGGATGTGATTCCCTTGATCCATAATTATTCCAAGTTACAGAAAAGTTTATCTATCCGGTAGCAATTATCTTCTCATTATTGTTGCTTTTAATCATACTTGAATGTGTTAGGGATTTCCTGTCTCCTTCTGTTTAATCTTTCTTTATATTTTCATTACGCATAGAACAGCTATTAAAATGAACATTGCTTATGTTAACAAACTGTGATATTGTATTTAGCCATTCTCTTCTACATTTCCCCTGCTCTTTTAAAAAGTTCACAAGAGACTTGTTATGATACTATTTCATTTAAGTTAGATGCAATGAGTCTCTACACTGCAGGCTTATGGCTACATGACTTTACTTCCATTTTCAACTTGCAATTAAGTTTTGAGGATTTAGTGTTGTTATTGCTACAGTACAGGCCAAAAGTTTGGACACACCTCCTCATTCAATGTGTTTTCTTTATTTTCATGACCATTTACAGCACTCCATCACTCTCCTTCTTGGTCAAATAGCCCTTACACAGCCTGGAGGTGTGTTTGGGGTCATTGTCCTGTTGAAAAATAAATGATCGTCCAACTAACCTGACTTCTGCACAACACAACTGCTGGTCCCAACCCCATTGATAAAGCAAGAAATTCCACTAAATAACCCTGATAAGGCACACCTGTGAAGTGAAAACCATTTCAGGTGACTACCTGTTGAAGCTCATCGAGAGAATGCCAAGAGTGTGCAAAGCAGTAATCAGAGCAAAGGGTGGCTATTTTGAAGAAACTAGAATATAAAACATGTTTTCAGTTATTTCACCTTTTTTTGTTAAGTACATAACTCCACATGTGTTCATTCATAGTTTTGATGCCTTCAGTCATGAAAATAAAGAAAACACATTGAATGAGGAGGTGTGTCCAAACTTTTGGCCTGTACTGTATATCCTCACCTTCTTTTTGAATTTCCCTTCGTTGTCAAACCATTTCTATTTATTGGTTTTATTTTTTTGAATCTATCTTTTAAGAAAAGTGTATATAGAAATAAAAACAAATAATATCCTAGATAACTTTTTCTGTGAATAAACATGTTGCTGTCCTCCAGCACACAGGAATCCTTACAAATATTCCAGACAATGAAACAAGGACTTGAAAATATGGTGCACTGTATAAAATATATATGTGTTTATATGATATATATTGTAAAGTCGGGCATGGTCTGGACTGGAGTTGTACCGTGTTGTATGTTGTCCCTTCACAGCACACCCTAGCAGTGACTGGAACACTGGAAGGATCCCCAAAAATCATTTGTTCTGGGATTAATATAATAAGAAAAGCATCCTATTGGCAATCAATAATAGGTTAATAGTCCCCTAAACTATAGATGATTCCACTGCCCATTTTACTTTTCAGACTTCTTCAGGGTTTCCTAGGCATTAAAATATACAGTAGGTTCAAGTTCAGGACTGCATGGATGCCTGGGGCCACCAATGGGAATTCTTCATGGATTGTCCCAAGAGTTCTATTGGGCATTCCTTACCCAGGAGATGACTCAAGGCATAAATAGTCCATATGAGTGACTTTAAAGACTCTTCTGGCCATTGATGAGGAGAAGTTAGAGGTGGGAGTGGAGTGAGTGGTGAGGATTCTCCTGGCAGGAGCAGGAAGAGCCAGTGTGGTGCAGAGAAAAAAATGGAAGCTAGGAAAGGGTATGGTTTTCTACTGTCTTTTAGTGGTAAAGTTGAGAGATAGGAATGGTCTTTAGGAAGGCCTAGAGTGACTGTAGTTTTCTTTATTTCTCTATTGTTAGATTTTTGGTTCCATTACTTCATTGTGGTCCTACCTCATGTGTGTTTACATATTGTTAATCAATCACACCTTTTGTGTTGACTTGGGAATCTTTTTGGTTAGTGTGGGTTTTGGAGTCAACTTTACACCCCTAAATGTCAAGTATGCATGCATTTATATTTTACATTTATTTCTCACTTATCTGGCACTTTAATTCAAAGCACTTTTTAAAAGAGGCCAAATATATTCAATTATCATCAATTTGTGAGACTGTTTTGAAACAAGTGCTACGGGATAAGGTTACAAAATTGATCATCATAAGTGATGAGATTTAAACCAAAGTTTATAATACAAGACTAGTTTGTTGTTCCTTAGTTATAATAATCTATCAAAGCCATCATCAGTTTATCAGATATTCACAGAACAAGGCTTTTCTTAAAGACAGTGAGGGAGTCAGTGGTTTGGATTTAGGTGGGCAGCTCATTCTAACAGATAGGAGCTATGAAAAGAGTCTGGACTGAAATGTGATGCACACTAAGGAGGCATTAGCAGACTCCATCCACTAGCAGACCTGAGCCGGCAAGAAGGAGCATAGGACCTCATAATTGCCTCCATATACATAGGTGTGGACCCTTTTGACTGTTCTTTTGGCAAGCATCAATGATTTGAACTTAATACATGTTGCTACAGGGAGCCAATATAGTGACCAGAATAGAAGAGTAACATGCACCCAACTGGTTAAACACCAGACATGCTACTGCATTTTGAGTCATCTGCACTTTTTTGATAGTAGCACATCCAGATACTCTGACTGGATCAGACGTTGTGCTATGCAGTATATAAAAACATTACTGTCTCTGTGTGTGTTTGGTCCCTCCAAGCAATCTCATTGGTCAGTTTGGCTTTGGTTTGATTGGTCAGTTTCACTTTGGTTGCTCAGTCAAACACAGTCTAGACAGGAAGCACAGGGCAGGAGAGGCTGACACACAAAAGGATACTATGAAAAAGTGTGGGAGAAATGCTGAGAGTTGTCATCAAAGATGGGAAGTTTTCACAAGATCTCAAATAAGGTTCTCACAGCAGGTAATGGGGAACCGTGTACCTTTGGTGGGAGTCAAAAAGCGGACAGGAGACGATCAAAGCGCCACAAACTTATTAATACAGTCTGAGAAGCAGGCTTTATGAGACCATGATTGAGAGAGGAAGTGCCAGGCAAGACAGGTTGAGACACATAGGAGGCATAGGAGGTGACTCTATCAAATACCAAATATTTTTAAATTTATTCTATTACCTGTCAGGTAAAGTGGCTAGTTTAAAATATTTACATATTTACTTCAAATAAACAGGAGCTGAAATCAGTCACGTTACTTATTTTAAGCCACAGAAAAGCCTTCTACATGTATTCAATATCACATAAAACAACTCATTCACCTCTTAACAAACACTACCAGTCCTTGTTTGGTGTCATCTCCAACTTTCAGTGTTAGAGCCCTGGACACCTGGACATGATAATGGGAGATGAGTCCTTTGCAGTCCATTTCTGGATGTTGCCATTTTCTTCCTGCTGCCACCTAGCAAATAACAACTGTATAGCTGTCATGTATCAGGGCTCAGGGACTCTTTGTAATGCCATTAGTTCTGTTCATGCATTTATCTTTGGGTCCCTTCCAACTGGAAGCTTAAATCTCTTGAAGTCCAAAAAATTCACTTGGCAAATTCATTCAGTTTGTCCTATGAGGCTTCTGTAGCGTAATGGCACCCCACTCAGGTTATAGACATAGGATGGTACTTACTTCACTTCAGTCGACTACTGTACTATTGTGGCGTACATCCCTTGACAACATTTTTCATTAGACCAGAAGCTAGGAATCCCAAGCCTCCACATCGACATCTCTTTCTTTTATTGTAGGCAGTAGTGCATTTTTCGGGTCCAGGTTCTGCCTCTGGGGCAAGTCTTCCTATGCTACCAAGTGAACAACGTTAATAACATGTATTCTGTCTTTCTGTGTTTCTCTCTTCTAGCGGACCGTCAGGAGCAAGGAGGAAGCAGTACTGCTGTCATTGCTGTGGTTGTCTGTGTCCTGCTATTGCTGATTCTCGTTGGATTTTTATACTTCTTACAGAAAAAAGGAAAATTGCCTTGTGGAAGAAAGGAGAAGAAAGTCATGTAAGTTAACCCTGCATTGAACTGTTTGCTTCATATCAGGAATAGGAAGAATGGGCACCTCCATGTTGTAATGTAATGTCTTCTGTTTGCATAAGTTCAAACTCAGAGGCCAACACAGATGACATTGTGGTAGAGATGAAAGCAGGAAACCCCAATGAACAAGCAGGACTTCTGAATGCCAACAGAGGCCGTCGGCAAGTGGGAGATGAGGTCAGAGTTAACAACATTCTAAGATGATCTCAAATAAATTTAGACAGGCTTCACTTCTTCTTTGGGGGGCTTTGGTGCGGCTTCTTTTCACGTTCCTTCTGTAGTTGGCTTAACAGCCACTACATCTCTGAGCAGATCTAAATCTATATAAATAAAATCATAAGTTGTTTGTTTGTCTGTTTGTCTGTCTGTCTGTCTGTTCGCCAATCATGCAAAAATGGCTGAACCAATTTTCCCGACGTTTTGCGTGTATGTTGCAACTTAAAATATAAGCTATATGTTGTACCCGGGAAAGGGTTTGGAATGGAGGTGATCAACCCAAAAACCAGTGCTGAAGTAGGGACTACAATTCCCATCAGGCAATAGAAAAGCACTGGGGCTGATGGGATGACATCTTTATTAGTGTGCATAACATTTTGTACCGCTCAAAGCAGGATCTGATCTATGATTGCAGTTACAGCATTGTCTTCTCATTGTCTACTCGACTGTCTGTCTTGTTGTCTTCTAATTTGGATATCAATTTAATTGTCTTGCTAGATTACAGCTTTTGTCTAAGAGTATGTCATTTTGTCTCATCATGGGTTGTTTTTAGCCATGTTGAAGTTCCAAAAGGGGTATATACAGTGTTAATAAATCCTTAAGGAGCAATGTTACTTTCTTTGAATCACCCAATAAACAAACAACTAAAAATTAGAAAAAACCTTTTTGATTAGCTGCTGTCGCGAATCATACATACAGCAAACGTTTAGCACCAATTTCACAAAACTGTATGCAAAAGGAAACTCTGCACTTTCACTCACCACTACCAGTTATTTTGTAATTTTATTTTATAAGTGAGTTTAGAAAAGTGGATGGATGGTTGAATATTTTACTTAACTAACAGAGTGATATTCGGACTGATGGACAAGGACAGTGGTGGTCTGCTCCGTGTTGTTCAAGCGTACAGGTAGGAATTTCATTGCACTGTATATTAGTGACAATCACTCTGAAATGAACTGATGACACTACACGTTTTTATTAAAGCAAAACTTTACAATTAAAAAAAATGTAATTGTTACTAAGCATAATAGGAGAAAACTGCAATGAAGCATAATGAAGCATGATTTTTAGTGCATGCTGAGTCATTGTTCAAAATCTGATAAAAAGGGAACGGCTGAGGACGGTATTAGTAACTTTTAAATTTTTTTAATGGCAGACATTTAATCAACTCCATTTTGTGATAAGGCACTTAGAATTTTAGGCTTTGATACCAATACAACATTGTGATTTATAGATGTTTTAAATCATTGTTGAATGAACCAATTTTAAATCATCTTTATAATATTATAGAATACCACAACGGGTGCTCAACAGCAGCAATGTCTGTGAATCTCAATCCCCCCACTACTACTGTGAACCTTGGTTCCCACTACTATGGATACTTTTCGCAGCCCAGAGATTTAATTATTCGATAAGTCATTTAGTTTATTAATGTGGGGTTAAACATTTGCTCAAAGAAGTAGCATCCATTGTTCCAACCCGGCAAGAAGTTACTATATGTATAGAATCCAATCATTCAAGAAAACAACAAATTCTTGACTCACAAGAGCAGAGAGATAGCGTAGATGACGAAAGGGACACTAGCATTTCAGCCAGCATTAACAAAAGAGTCAAAATTTAAAAAACACTTAAATATTTTTTTCTTACCTTCACCCATTATACAAATATAATCTGACTATGCTGGTACTTTGTGTATTTGGTGAATAAAATGTTGAAGTCAATGACAGGTTAACATTACAAGTAATAGTGGGGTCAGTTATAAGCTCTGTGGAAAAGCCTAAACCTAAAAGGTTGGACTATGGTGTGGATGATGAGCCTGGATTAGGATGCCAGCCTGTTCATTGGTTGCATGGAGTTTAATGTTCTCCCTCAGTCTGTCTGAGTTTTTCTTGAGGTAATCCAGTTGCATTTTTTGACGTTTTCTATAGCCAAGCAATAATCACTATACACTTGACTAAAGCAAAATAATATGAAATTGTATTTTTGTATTGACCAAAAAGATAACCTGGATAACCCAGCTGTGCAGTGGCCACCAGCACTGCTGCTAAACAACTCCAGGAGACCAGGAATCCTGGATCAATTACTGCCTGTTTGGAAGTTGCAGTACTCCTCATGTCATTTTCTTCCTACTTTCCAAAGACATGTAAGTTGGATAAAATCCTGGCCTAGTATGAATGAGTGAGTGGGTGCATACATGACTTTGCCCTGTGATGGACTGGCACCTTCTTTAGAGTTGATCCAGCCTTGTGCTCAATGCTGGCACCATGGCCTCTGACACACATGACTCTGAGTGTCACCTGGAGTGTTTAGAAGACCTAGGGAAGAATGGATTATTTATTATCAGAAAATTAAGTGACATTTCTTAAAGACAATGTTTCAGATTTTCATTTTTGACAGATAGGGGGCGCTGTCATCCCCTTGAACCCTCGGATCAGATGCCAGACACCAGATAAAAGTCCAAAAGTTGACTTTATTATAACTAATAAGTGCACAAAGCACCCTACACTCCACAATACTCATACAATAATCACTAATAATCAATACAATAACCAATCCTCCTCTCTCAGATGCGTTGTCCCTCTGCCATCCTTCTCAGCTCGTCCATCTGGGATCTCCCACAGTCTCTTATATTCCTTGACCCAGAAGTGCTTCTGACCCCTCAGTCCATGTGATTATCCAGCACTTCCGGGTCAGGTGAAAACTCCTTTTCTTCGTCAGCCCGATAGCACTTTATTTCTTCCAACCATGTGACTGGGATGTACTTCCGGGCTGTAAGGAAAACAAACGTCTCTGTGCCTCCCTGCAGCGTCCCCTGGCGGCTCCGACGTTATCCAGCAGGGCTGTGTATTAAAACTCCACAGTCCATGATGCCCAGCTGGAATTTGGGGTATCTCCACATTGCAGAGAGGGCTCCATCTGGCGGCTTGGGGGTCTTGGCCGGGAAACACTGCCGGCCATAGTCCACACAGTCCAATAAGGAGTAAATACAACTTTAGCCTGAGACTCTTTTGTCATAAAAAGTAAAGTCCAAGCAGACCGTTCCAACTTTTATCACACTGCGCCCCCCGACTTTTTGTTAGTAATGCAACTCGCGCATGCGTCGTGTTAATTTCTGATGACCTGTTTAGAGGACGTGTTGAATGAACGCTGGGAACACGTGGCAGACATGATGCGTGCGCATACGCGTTCTCAGTGTGAAGTATAAACAAGCCCTTAATCTGTTTAGAGCAGGCCGTCCATAAAAAAAAAAATAGTGATTGTGCAAGAAGACGACTAGTGAGGGTGGCCATTAAGAGACCTATGGGAACTGTGAAAGAGTGAAATGATACAGTGGATGAGATTGGATAGATTGTAAAGTCATGTCATGAGTGAACATCAATAAACAAGTTTATTCATTTATTTCTTAATTTTTCCTATGGCCTTGTTTTTTTTCACTGAATCTTGTATTCTTGGTGTGTCTTATTTTACTTGCATTACATGGCCATATTAAGTATTTTAGTTATTTGATGTGTTTGTTATTTAATATCTTTACCATAATGCCATCTTGGTTTCTGAGAGCTGCTATCTTTTTATCTTCGGGCTGCTTGGCATGAGTACAGGTTGCTGGGGACACGCACCGGACAGCGCACCATTATGACAACATCTTTTGTGACCGCATTTAAACCCCCTCTTCGGGAAGTGTGATTGTCTGACTTTCAAAAACAAAACTACGATGAATTGCTCTTGTTTGGTTTTCGTTCTTACATGTCCTTGTGTTTTGTCTTTGGGTTTGCATATTGGGCTGTGACGCTTCTCTCGGATTGATCCCCTTTGGTTACGACTCCTTGCTTTGTTGTTCTGTGTCACTGTCTGTCGTTCTGTTCACAATCCTTAACTCCTTTCTGTCACTGTCTTTTGCCCGGGTTCTTCACTAGCTGCATCTTTATGAGAAGTGGCAAAGAGAAAGCCAAGAGAGTTTGAAACTCTGAAGACAGCCAGGAGAAGATTCTTATGGTCTGATGAGACTTAAACTGAGTGTTTTGGCCAGCAGACTAAACGCTATTTTTTGGCATACTGCACACTAACAAAAACTGACCATCCCTCACCATGAAGCAATTTGATGTCAGCATCATGCTGTGGGTACCCTTCTCTGCAGCAAGTCCTGGTAGACTTGTAAGGGTAGAGGGGAAAATGAATTTGGTAATATACATGGAAATCCTGGAGGAACACCTGATTCAGTCTGCAAGAAACCTGCACCTAGATTTGTTTCCCACTAAGACATCAACCACAAGCGAAAGCCAAAGCTACCAATGTTGATGTCCTGGAGTGGCCGATTTGTAGCTGGAATTGTAAAAGGCTGTTCAATCGCGATCTCCATGCACCCTGAGTGAGAGACCTGTGCACGGTGGAACAGCTGCCAAAGGGTCATCTACTAAACACTGACTTGAAGGGGTGCATACTTAAGTGATAATTATTTTGTGTTTTATATGTGTAGCTAATTTTGACCACTTTGCTGTGATCTATCTTCACTTTAACATTGAAAACACTTTTTCCTATTGATCAGTACCAAAAAAGCCAAATTAATTCCACCGTGCTTTGATGTTGTACAACAATAAAATGTGAAAAACTTCCAAGGGGATGAATACATTTTATAGGTGCTGTACATAGAGTACACATTACATACCTGAAGGAAGATAAACTACACTGTAAATATTCAAGTTTTTGTTCTTTCTCTCCTTTCTTTTCAGTGCTGAGTGAAAACAAGAAAAATGTATTGAGGGAAGCAAACCGGCTACAAGGCAAGACACGGCACCACTGCAAGGGAATACTATGTGGATCCCAGGAAGAAAAATCTATTATATCTTCTTCCATTTGGTGCAAGGCTTCCCACATAGAGAAAGAAAGATCTCTCTGTTTGATTTTTGTTTTATTTTTATTTTTTTTAATAACCAAAATGGACAATTGTGTATCATAACTACTGTAAATACTGTCCCAAAAGACTGTGCTGAAAGAGAGGCCTTTCAGTGTTGTGCATGTGTGCTCCCAGCCACCTTGGAAGCACCGTAACCCTGGCCCCGCTGCTTTCTTGCTCTGGATAGACCAGCCTTGCCTCATTCCACCATTTAAGAGTATTTTTTTTTTCTTGTTCTTCATAGTTTGGCTAATGGAGTGTGTAGAGTATCCTTAATAGCCGTGTTATTAAATGACTGTACATTGTTAGGAGTACTTTTTTCTTCTAATAGCATAGCAGAATTTGCCCTTTTTTTACTGAGCAATGTGTACCTTTGATGTTTCTGTGCTGTGCGCAACGTATTTACTGATCAGTTGGATTGGTCCTGTGCCGCCTGCTACTTGGCGATTCCAGCATGTAAACAGCCTTATTAGATGCAGTCTCCACGAAGACACACTCTGGCAGTAGCACAGCGTGCACGGATCTTCTGAAACCTCCTGACGTCTGAAATTTTTAACATTGAATTGGCAAAGGCCTACAGAAGGGCTAGCCGTCTTCATTTTTTCATCCAGTCCATTAATAGGAGGCCAGCTGAACTGTTCAATATCAGTGAGTTAGCGGCACCACAATCAGAGCTGCTGGTGACCAGTTGTAGCGAGGGGGCTCGGGTTGTATCTGTCTGCCTTATCGACTCTGTTTCTTTTTTTTCGGTTTAATGTGTGTGTGTGTGTTTGGTTTTTATATTTTTAGAGAACTGGACAAGCTTGCAAATTTTTTTCTTTAAATTACTTTTTAAAAATTCTGGATTGCAGGCTTGTTGTCTTGCCATATAATTAATGTGACTTGTTTAGACACATGATGGGGGTTTGGGTTGGCGGGTTAGACGTTCTGACACCCCAGGACATCCCAGCAAGTTTTTTTTTTTTTTTTTTTTGTTATGCATTCTGAGATCAGCTTGAGAAAAATTAGATAAGACTCTCGTCAGAATGACTGTCACTTGACATCCAGGGGGCCCGGCCCGCCTGTGACTTCTGACACCATGGTGTTGTAAGGATGTTTTCACCAACAAATGAATCGGTGGAAGGGCCCCAAGATGGTTTATGTAATGTTGTCTTTTAGAGATCATAAGGGAAACATTTTGAAGGCTTTTGAGGAACTAAGTGCTTTGGGTTTGTTTCTTAGGTGGGAGTGCTCCATACCACTGCAGAGCAGACTGATCTATGAGGAGGTCATTAAGACTTGGCAAATTTTCACTTTCGGATTATTTTGAAAATATTTTTTATCTGTTGTTAGCCTGTGCAATGTTGGGAATAAAATATAAATATCCTTTACATGGCCTCCTGCAAGTTCATTTTGGGCCCTTAATAAAGCTGCTGCTTCATTAAAAAGCCACAAGAGTCTTCTTGGATTTCTGACTGTCGTGACACTTGGCATGGTACTATTGTAGCCAGCACTTTGCTTCAGGGCACTTAGTTCACTCAGTGGCTGACTTTTCAGCTTTATTCTTCTAATATTGATTTTACAGATTGCTGAATGGGGAGTGTGGGGTGGCTGTTATAGCTCAGTCCACAGACAGGTGCTGACTGCTTGAACAAAGCTTGTGTTGTGTGAGTGGACACTGCACCATGTGGCTACACGTCTCACCCAGCACACAGCAAACGGGCCTCATGCTGGCAAGGCAATTTTTTTAAACTACTGACAGGGTGGGCGTCTCCGTAGCTTCGCCCACCACCACCACCACCACCTCTGTGTTGTATATCTAGTACAATTGTGTTGCTCTGTGTTGTGTTGTATTTGTTTACAATGTGTAGAGGATGAATATATTTAGCTTTGTGATCAACCTCTGTGTCTCCTGTGTTTTGTTGCTGTTCTCCATTACCTCTTAGTTTTTTTCTTTATTCCTGCAACCAGCCTAAGGGACAACTGTGAGGAACGTCCATTTTGGTAAGCCTGTTGCTGTTGACCTTGCTGATGTCAAACATGTGGCACATTACACAACTTTTAGTTTGATGGGATTTTGAACGTAATGGCTGCAGTTGCTGACCGTGTCATCTGAGCAAGAAAGAAGCTAGAAACTGCAGGACATGACAAATTACAGGACTCTTTCCAACACAATTTCACATTTCCACAGTGTCGCCCCTTCCTCTGTGTTACCTGATGGAGCTGGTACCTGTACAATGGCTTTACAAGTATGGTGAGTTCAGCTGCAATCTCAGCCTTTATTTTTTCTTTCCATTCTGTCATAGTATATAAAATTTGCATCAGACATCATACAGAAACGTCACTTTTCTGTTTATTAAGTTCAAACCACCCGTGTCCCTTATTCCTCACAGCGGCATTATACAACAGGACTCCTGGGTGAGCATTCAGTGGTTGTCAGTTCTAATGCCCACAGAGTGTGCCCTCATGAGGAAGAGTTGTATACCAGTTGCACTGAGTCTCTGAGTATTTCAGACTACTTAAGATTATATCAATAAAGTTTGTGAGTGCAAGTCATGCTCAGTTTAACAATTCCAGTGTTTCACTAGCTTTTCCCTTTTTTTTTTTTCTTTATTTTCTGGTGCTGTTTCGTGCCCCGTTGCCACTATTGTAAAGCACCAATGCGGGTGTGGTATTTTTAAGATTTACAGAAAACGCTTAACTGTAGAATACAATCTATCTTGGCAAACACTTATATGCCATGTTTGTGAAGAACTGATTTTGACTTGAAAAATACCAAAGTTATCCTTCAAGACAAATTTAAAGCTGTTGCAGACTGATTGGACTGAATCACTGGAGATGTCAGAGTACACAACTAGAGATCACAGCAGTATGCCATGACTGCCTCTGACACGCTAAGATTACATAGATGAAGTCTGCAACTGACAGTCATCAGTACGTTCATGTAATAACAGGGCCTCTAGAGGACCTGAGAACCAAAAACTGCATGCAAGCGGGTCATTCCATGTTGTCTGCTCTACCTGATCTTTCACTGTGCTACAGTTACAATAAAGCTTATTCTTCAGGCCATGTTGTCTTTCTGCCAGACAGTCTGTTCAGCCATGTGTGAATTTCGACTGTTTATTTTCCTAACTATGCAGCAAGGGGGGAACCCTTCTGAACAGAGGGTCAGTCTGGTGCAGGTCACACTCGGATGTTTCAAAGCCGATTCAGAGTCATGAGTTAAGGTAACATGTGTGTCTTTGAGGTGTGGGATGAACCCATCTAGATATGCTTAGACATAATTCCAGTTACCGTATATACTCGCATTTAAGTTTTCCTGCAGATAAGTCGGGATTTGATTTTACCGTATAACTTCTGGTATTCTATAATGTCGGTCATATAAGTCAAATGTGGAAAACTTTTGTTATCGGTCCAAGAGATTATGATATGCTAACACACACCTGAGAGAGTAACCACGGATCACACTGCCTTTTTTTTCTATGTATTGCGCCTACGTGACCACACGGTAATACCAAAACTATTCCGAAGCGACGTTTGTACTGTTTGGTGTTTTTTGTATCTCACACCCTCATACACCTTTATTGTAAGAGCATCCCTCCTCTAGGATGGATTGTTCGATCAGAAGAAAATATGAAGCTGGTTTTAAATTAAAAGTTGTTGAAGTGGCGAAACAAATTGGTAACTGCGCTGCTGCAACAAAATTCGATGTGTCTGAGAAACTGAGTTGTCTGAGTGTCTGAGATTGGAGGAAGCAAGAAGATGTAAAAAAAAAATGAAGTGTCACATTTTTGGACAGGCATATAAGTCGGGTCTAATTTTATGAATGATATATGGGTTTCAAGGCCCGACTTATATGCGAGTATATACTGTAATTGCAGGCTGTACACTCACTCACTCGTCCATCAGTTTTCAACCCCTCTCAAACCAGTTCAGGTGCAATGCCAGATGCATCCCTGGTTACTTTCTCGGGCAAACTTATAAACCTGCATTCTGCACTCGCTTCTATAAAATTAATTTAGATAAACCACTGCAAATGGCTAAGCTCTGTATAAAGAATGGCCAGGCAGTAATCTGATCCCAGCTATCCTGAAATCTTTCATTTTTATAGTTTTGCCTCAAATGTTAGGTTTATAGAAACACTGGATATTCTGACCAGTTTTCATTTGAAAGTCATTTGATGCAAACACACCATTTATGCCCCCCTAAATGTCAGTATCAAGGCTGTGTTGCCAAGTGCTGAGCCCTAATGTTAAGATCTCATTCCTCAGCACACGGTGTCTGGGAAACCCTGAGAAGCAGAAAACTATTTAATTACATGGATTGTGAGGGCGGTTATTGACTTAGGGAACAGCAACAAGAAGGTTATCAGGCTCATAAATCAATGGCCTCCTGACAAGCTGGAAGAGTCTGGGTGGTGGGGAAATCCAAATAGAGTCTTCCAAGGCTATCAGTGCAGGATTCCCCTTGTAACAAATTCCTGTTTTGAACTGCCACCGGCTTCCCCCAGATATACAGTAGACACCAAGACTAATAACAGTTCCAAAGAAGGTTTGAGAGAAAAAAATAACAGAATTCCTTCATCTTAAAACAAAGAAAACAATATGACCTTTTGAGTGCTGAAGGATTTAGCCTGGATGTTTGCCAGGACGGCTTTTTAAGGCTTTTTTAAAAATCGTGTTCGAGTTCATCCTTGCCCCTCCTTGAACATAATGAGATAGACTGTCGTTATGTTTTTAGTCAGAGTGGCTGTCTTAAGCATTTTAAAACAATGCATGGAAGTGAACTTCCCTGTTTTTTCTTTTTCCTTACAGGGTTATGGGGAGGCAAGGCCTGCCCCAGTAGGTTTGGCCACAAACAGAAATGCCAAAATTTGGTGGTTTGGCAGGCATTGCTGGTCTGTCCTACATTAAGTTAAACTAACACTCACATATAGGATGTCCAGAAAAAAAACCCCATATGGACATGGAAGACTGTAAGGCCATTTTTATACTTCACACAACTCATGCTCCAGCGGACGCTCCTGCGATTTACTGTTTATACATGAGCGCATACTTTACGTAAATCTGGAAGAATCCACCAGGTGGCAGTACGTGATATTACCACGATGAGAAGAGGTTTGGCTTCGCTGTGTTGTGAATTGTCTGGAACAGCCATTACATTCCAATGACACCTTACCGCAATGTCTCTGAAACGGATGTTTAATGATTAAATCCATTAATCCAGCGATGTGTCCATTCCAGCAAGCATTGGGCACGAGGCAGAAACAATCCCATCGCAAGGTGAATACCAGCACACACACACACACACGCACTAGTGTCATTTTAGCGTCACCAAATCTGCATATCTTTGGAAGGAAACCGGAGCACTCTGTGGAAACCCAGCAGGAAAACATGTAAACTCCAGGCAGGGAATACCAGTGACGTGACTCCTTGCAAGACAGCAGTGCTACCGCTCCGCCACCATGTCACCCCCATTTGTGTAATTATTAACAGTATTCATCATTTAAACGAAATTAACGATTTATCTGTAAAATGTAATATACATACTTTAATGCATTTCATCATGAAAGTGAAATCAACTATAAATCTAAGGATTCTAAATGTGCAGAGAGTCATACATTTAAGGTGTTCTGTGTGGTGATCTATTGCTGTTTGCTGCTGCTGTCAGGTCAGGAGGAAGCCCCAGAAAAAAAAGACCGCACAAAAGATGGTATGTGAGACTTTTAAAACGTCTCGTGTCATTACGATCGGGAATATGCGACACTTAAATATAAAGCACAACGAATGCATCTGTATGTCGGCATTCACTTTTTTCTCTTCCGTTTACTTACAAATGTTTTATTAAACCTAGTAGTTTACGATGAACACACACAGGTGTAAATGGAAACAAGTTAGAAGGAGAACTGCTGGTTCCTGACATCTTCAAAAGCAATGATCGACTTCTAATTAAGAAATTGGGTTGGAACAAAAACCTACAGCCATTATGAAGGACAAACTTTTCAGATCCCTGTTGTAAATTCTCCCATGTAGTTTGTAGTAGTGCCCTTGAAACATTTTTAGTCTCATGTTTTTGTAGAGCCCTGCGGTGGGCTGGCACCCTGCCCGGGGTTTGTTTCCTGCCTTGCGCCCTGTGTTGGCTGGGATCGGCTCCAGCAGACCCCTGTGACCCTGTATTTAGGATATAGCGGGTTGGATGATGGATGGATGGATGTTTTTGTACAGAAAGGACATAACAAAGTTTCTGATAGAATTGGACCCAATCGTGATCAACGCTGAACAAAAGCAAACACTATTAGAAACGTGAGGCGGTCTCACATTACTTATATCACATAAATCACATGTCAAGTCATCCAGTGGTATACTCTGGATAATGAAAGTAGTCCACAAACTGGAAGCCCCCCTCATATGGGGTCACATTTTTAAACTGAAGGTCCACCTCCCCCCAAATCATTGGTCAAGTATTCAAAAGTGCAAACCCTTGTGAAAGGGCTTCCTGTTTGTGGACTACTTTCATTATCCGACATATACAACTGGATGACTTCACATGTGGATTATGTGAGTTTTTTTCATGCAAACTTTTGGTAAGTGTTTGCTGTTGTCCTGCATTGGTCAACATTGGGTCCCGTTCTCTCAGAAACTGTATGTTCTTTATCCATAAAAACTTGAGATTAAAGATTTTTCATGGCCATCAGTACAAACTAAATGGGCTAAATAACATACAAAAATATCACCTTTGAGTGGAGTATTCCTTTAAGGTCACTTTAGCTTGGACAGATTAACATGGCATTAGAGAGCAATCATAAAACATTACTTCTATCCAAATTCAGGCTGGTTTTGCATATTTTTTCTGCTGAAGCTTGTCAGGTCAGTAGATGTCTTCTTTGTCACACTCCGGCTATCCACTGATAGTTTGTTGTAAGTCTGTTCTCATGGTTGGTTCTTCTTTCTTCCTATTGTTTAGGTTTTCTATTACTTCACTTTGCTTTTTTTTGGCCACTATGTTTTGATCTGTCTTCCAATTCATGGCAATGATGATGAAAATGGTTGTAAGACATTCATCAGACAGGAGAAAGTCAGAGAACAGTCAAATCCAGCATTGACTTGGTCTATTTGAATTTGTTAATGTTCTACTTTTTTGTTTGTTATTTGGAAGAAAGAGCAGTGGGTAGCCATACTGTCTCTTGGATTCAGAATCCTGTGTATGATTTTTGTTGGAGTGGAGCTTACATGTTATCCTGTGTGCAGGAGTTTCCTTCCACATCCCCAGTGACATACTAGTTAGATAAATTGAGGTTGAGGTTGGGAGCATGCGCTGATTACAGTGTGTTGCTGCACCCACCACACAGCAAACTACCTGGATTGAGACCCAAGTGCAGCAGTACAATGGGTGACACCTCAGAGCCACACTAAACAGTGTGAGTTTTTTTACAGTGGCCGGAGTGCCAATCCTGCCACCAGGCCCCCAGATTTTCATGCAAGTTGGAGAGGCTGGATGCAGATTAACGTCATACCCAAAACAAAGCAATTGCAGGTTAAGGACCTCAAGGGCCCAACAGAGTAGAGTCACTTTTGGCATTTACGGTATTCAAACTGGCAACCCTCAAATTGCTGGCGTAGATCCCTAGCCTCAAAGCCACCACTCTGCCCTAGATTAATTGATGACTCCAAATTTGGCACATGAAGATATGTATGAGATTGGGGTCTTCAATGGTCTAGGGCAGGCATGTCAAACTCGCTACCATTGGTGGGCCGCTTCGACTGCCATATGTGGATCAGCGGGCCGCACTGTAACAAATACTGTTATACTATTATACAAAGTTACTGTAGCTTTCTTTTCAATACTGAAACCTTTAAAAAATGTAACACTTAAAGTTTAAAGAAAAGCAATTTATTTCCATACTCTCTCCGTACAACAGTGTACAAGCCTCTTAGTTAGGTCCTTATATAGGAGTCTTACAGTGTGAGATTTATTTCTTTTGTCCCGACACTTGGCATCTCTTGTTAGTAACCAGTTCGTCAATAACAGGCTTGAAATCTTGTGCAGCTGCAACTTTTATGAGGGATGAAAGGTGCTCAACAGTAAGTCTTGAGCGATGTGGGGTTTTGGTAGCTTTCATTAACGAAAACAATTGCTCACAAAGGTAAGTGCTTCCAAACATAGACAGTACTCTCGATGCCAACTTACGGATCTGCACATACGAGGGTGGCAGGTAAGCATACAAGCCTGGCACACCAACTTTGTTGTATTTTGCCTTCAGAATAGAATCTGACTGCAGTTCAGTTAATTCCATTTAGATATTCTCAGGCGTATTCTCAACGTTGTAAGAGTATGGTGACATAAACAGCGCAAAGTTTATATTGTAAAATAAGCTGATATGCAAAAAGCCCCCTGACCTACACTAATTTTACAAACTCAGAATCACAAAAATTTGTTAATTAACAACTCACCAACTTCTCGTGTCCAGTTCAGATCTTCAGCTGTAGTCTGCACTAACTGTTCGTTACAATACTAGCACAAAATTACATAAAACTAGAACAAAAAAACGTGAAAATATGCGAGCTATTAGTACTTGTGAGGGTCAGTTCTCAGCATCCCAGCCAGTAGTGTAGCCTGCCAGGCTGCTGCAGCCTAGCACTTCAGTAGCAACGTTGCAGCTCATTAACTTTGGTCAAGGCTCGTAGCCAGTGTCGTGCCTAGGGTTTCAAGGAGCTGACGCCGCAGCTGTAACTATACTGGCAGATGACTCTTCCGGTACCGTAATACCATGGGAAAACGCGCTTTTGTCAGAAGGCGGAAGTAAGAAAAGTAAATAAGTAACGCCGAAAATGCAGAATGATTCAATCACAAACGATAGTAATCATTTTGTACAAGTTTAGTGCTAACTAGGATCTGTCATGCGGGCCGCACAGATTTCTGTTGCGGGCCACGTGTTTGACATGCCTGGTCTAGGGTCCTCTCCAGGGTGAGTTTCTGCCTTATTTATGCTTCTGCTTGATTAGGCTTCAGCCTCCTGCCCCCCTGACTTGGATTAAGTGGATGTTGTTTTATTTTGCTATGCCTAACAAATCCAAATGACGGAGCCTACCTTGGAATAACTGATTGTAGAAGAGAAGCCATTAAAAGGCACACTCATTTTCTAAGCCTGCTTCATCCAGGGTTTCGGCTTAATGAACAGTCTAGGTAGCCTAGGGGATAGTGTAGGAAATGTCTTCCCTGGATTGATTTTATTTACCTATTTGGCTGACCCTTTTATCCAAGGCAAATTACAACATCTGAAATACAGTAGATTACATTTCTTTTGCTTTTCCAACTGGAGCAGAGGCAGGTGAAGTGATTTGCTTATAGCCCCATGGTGTCAGTAGTGGGATCTGAACCCACAATCTTTAGAGTTTGAAGTCCAAAGCCTTAACTACTACAATAGCTTTGATTATTATTATTATTATTATTATTATTGTTGTCTCTGACTTGGGCACACACCAAGAATATTGTTGATCACAATCACACATTCAAATCCAGTTCAGATTTGCCATTTAAATTAACACCTTCAGCCTTGGTATATGTGGGCATAGAGATAAAGGCGGAAAACCTCAGAAACTAAATACTAATTCCAGAAGATGTGAGGTAGAAACACTAACCACTGTGCCACCCTGCATGCACTTATCTGAAACAAGCTACTGAGACATAAGATCTAAACAGGAACATTAACAACCTTTAAGAAGTATCTGGAATGAGATATTAAGAAAGGTTGCTTATTAGCTAAGGAAATGAGCCTGATGGACTGAATAATCTGAATGAGATTGGGGCCTAATGAATCTCAGCAGTGTAAGGCGGAAATAAGCTATGCATGGGGTGCCAGAGCATTGCAGGCCTCACTTAACCATGCTTGGCCAGTTCAGCTTTGCTCATTACCCTACCACACTTTATTAACATAAGTTGCAACCCAAGGCAAAGCATATATGAAGCAGAGTGTGAGACAAAAGCACTAACCACTGTGCCACCCCACCAGTAATTCATCCTCTCAGTATAAAACAAAGAGAGAGAGTGATATCCATCATGCAAGCACTCAGCAATGATCCCCAACTCTTGGCAGGCATCCTTCTGAGGGTCAGGCGCTCCTGTTAATTTGGATATAAAGCTGGTACTTTTCTGTTTTGTTAATAGTTAATTTCGGCCTGGTAGCACATCTCAAGAATTTGTTTAACAGCTCGTCCTTCTCCTGATAATGAGGCCAAGCATTGCGTGTGCTCATGCTCTTTCATGCTTTTGTATACAGCGCTTTGGTGTTCGTGACACTCGAGTATCTTCACTTGAACTCCCCAGACTTGAAATGCATAATTGAGCACCTTTGTTAAAATTGCTTCCATACACCATCTGCATGTGCACAGACAATCAAAACTTCTGAATCTTTAGCACATTGTGCAGATCCTTCTTCTCTTAATTTATCCATTGTTTAACGTAGCTCACATTTGTTGCTTTACAAGTGAAACTGTAACATGAAACTAAAATGGGACAAGGCAGCCGTGACTCTTCTAATAACAATCCTTTCACTCAGCTTAAATTAAGGTGGATAAAAGCTCAGGCTCTCAAGTATGTCAGAAAAAAGGCAGCGTTGGTATCTGACTGCATACTTGGGGTATTACAAATCTCTTCAAAGGTGGTCCATTTGTTTCCTCTTACAGTTCTGACTCATAGTGTGTCAGAGGTAAAGTGTTTCAAAACTCAGCCCCCTTGTTCAATCATTAGGCTCTCCGCAGACAGTTTAACAAAGAGCTCAGAGTTACAGCCATCGTAACAGACTGTCCCAATCTACTTTTGGGGCTCTTTAAGTGGACTTCACAAAAACAATGTGCGTGTCCCAGGATGCAGTGCACCAGAGCATACAGGGAATCAAACCTTGTAGGAGTGGAGCATTCATTCAGTAGAGTATCCACATATACTGGAGCGTTTAAACAGCTGTCATGGCCAGATAGGGGCGCTCATGATCATTTGTACACCGAATAAGCACTACAGAAGACACACATCCAGAAAAAAATGCTTTATTACAGAAAACTAAAGGACAACAGGTAGGATACCAAAAGAAGAAAAATATGGGGTAATCAAAAATGCACGATAAAGTTTAAGTGATGTGATTCTGTACTATTTAAAATGGTAGGTATTATTTATTTTGATTTTTATTTTTCTGTTTTATATAAGAGCACAAGTAATTTGGCAAACCAGAAGAGACCATTCAGTCAATCAGGTTCATTTCTTTAGCTAATAACCAACCTGTCTTAATATCTCATTCGATACTTCTTAAAGGTTGTTAACGTTCCTGTTTAGATCTTATGTCTCAGTAGTTTGTTTCAGATTCCCATAACTCTTTGTGTAAGAAAGTGCTTCCTGGGTTTAGTCTTAAATGTCTTTAAACTTAACTACTACTGGTGCCCTCAAGTACGTGTTGACAACTTCAATGCACACTCTTGATTTTATTTTCTTTTTCCCTTGTGGGAAACGCTTTCTCCGTTCCCCACAAGTATACTACAGTCCTGGCACAAGCACAGCACAATACCACAAGTCTCTTCCTTCTCTTTATCTTTCTCCTCCTTCACTCCTTGGGTCAAGCTTCGCCCTCCTTCTCCTCCCGACTCCGACTCCCGACTTCCCGAGTAGTGGCTGCTGGCTCCTTTTATAACACCCCCAGAAGTGCTCCAGGTGCTTGATTACTCATTTCCGGCAGCACTTCCAGGAGTGGCAGAAGAACTGCACATAAGGGCTCAGCAGCTTCTGCTGCAGCACCCCCTGGCGGCGCCTGAAGATCCCCACAGGGCTGCACCAAACTCCAGCTCCCATGAAGCCCTGCGGGAGTCTGAGGCACCACTGCAACCCAGAGGGGTTCCCATCTAGTGTCCCGGGGAGTTAATGCTCTGGACATGCTTGCTCCCCCAGTCCTCCCAGTGTGGAGGCGTCCCAGCCGGGCAAGAGCACCAGCCGCAACACTACAGTACATTGCTCTTTTCTACATTAAACTGTATTTTCCAAATATTCACCCAGCTCTGAAGCTTGTCCAAGTGTTTTGTCATGTAGGGTCTTATGGTGATCCTATTTCCCCCTTAATATTCTTTACTGTGTAGACCTAATCAAAATGCCTGAAGTCCAACACACTTCCCACTCTGTGGTCAGATATACTTCTTCAGTTCAGCACTTCCTCCCACGTTCCCTTTGTTATCTGTAACGTCAGCCAATTAGGCAGAGTGACAAAACAAATCCTATGTGTTATAGGTAATACGTTTTACTATAACTAGTGCCATACAAGAAAATAGGATATAATCCAAGACCATATAATCTGATAATGTTAGATGTGTAGTTTTAGGTGGTGCAGTAACTTATAGTTGCATTCAAATTTTCCTGGTCAGCTCATCATCTGCACCAGCCCAGACAGCCTTCTTTCATCAGGTCATCATCTGCTTTGTTTTCATCATAATGCAACATGGCAGAGAGAGAGAGAGAGAGCAGATCTTTGCAAGCCTCTCTCTTTATTGTCCCTGTGTAGCTCCTTCAAGGAGCCATTCACCAATGGAATAGCTCAGGCACAGCCTTCAAACAAACAAACAAGAAAGGAAATGAAAGTCACTAGCAAAAAAAAATAATAATAATAATAACTAGCCCTCTATGTCACATGTGGCCAGCAATTCAGTAATAAAAAAACAGCATTCCTAAAACTTTGTGAGTAGAGAAAAAAACTGGTTTGTCCATCTTCTTTGTTCTTAAAACACTATAACAAGTCAAATGGTAATTCTACCAATAAAGACATACAAAATATTTACCAACTTATATGCAATGTATCACTCTACCACAGTGGTTCTCAACCTGTGGGGCGGGCCGCCTTAGGGGGGGCTCAAAGTAACAAAAAGGGGGACGCGGAGATGTGAATAAAAGAAAACAAGAATCAAAAATATGAAAAAAACATCTGTTGAAACCAAAACAAACTAACTTAAACTACATTCTGATACTAGAACAATAAATATAGAGTTAGATAAATGTCGATAAAAGTTAAGTAGGTATAATAAAATATGCATCTACATTTCAAAAAAATGTTGGGGGGGGGGCGCGATTAAAACTGTTATGAAAACTCGGGTCGCAAATACTTAAACGTTGAGAAACGCTGCTCTACCACATCAAGTCTTCTTGTCTGCCACTCCTCCAGTTCTAGGGTCATCCACAAATTTCACAAGATCACTATAAAATTATGTCCACGTGAGGTAATGTTAAAGAAAGCTGAATTTATGCAAATCTCTGTTTTTCCTGGAGTTGTTAGTATGATTGATTGCAAACATCCATCCATCCATCCATTATCCAACCTGCTATATCCTAACTACAGGGTCACTGGGGTCTGCTGGAGCCAATCCCAGCTAACACAGGGCACAAGGCAGGATGATTGCAAATACATAAAAGTCATTGCCCCAAGTGTGGGAGAGCATGCATATCTGAACTACAGTGTCAACACGCAGGTGCTCATGGATACAAACTATTATTCTTGATGTTGTTATGAGGTGGCCTGGTTCAACACATGACTCTAGAACTGGGTTTCTTAAACTTTTTTTGTCTTGCAACCCAATCTTACTCTTTTTATTGTCTTCGAGACCCGTGACAATTGTCAGAGCTGGATGGGGAGTGGGCCCACCTTTGAAAAAATCACTGCCAATCGCCATCACAACAGAGCAATGCCAATTGCTTAAACGACCTATGGTAACTAATTGGGGAAGAAACCATACGTGACCCATTCTCATATGATAGAATGGAGACTTGAAACTTTATGCAACTCAAAAGCGAAAATCCAACACCCAAAGTTTAAGAAACTCTGCTCTGCGGTACTCCATGAAAGTAACATAACCGTTTTATTTAAACATAATCATGTCCTCCTTGGATGTCTTCTTCATCTTCTTGGAGATAAGAGGAGATAGCTGATGATTCCTTTCCCAAATCCAATGGACAATGTTCAGCTATCTTACTTTGATGATGATGATGATTATTATTATTATTATTATTATTATTATTATCTTTGTGGTGAAGTGTTAGCATTAGCATCAAAACTACACAGTGTCATCATGATTTCCAAGGAAACTGCAAAATGTCTTCATGAGTGCCACGTTGCAGTTTAATAATAATAATAATAATACATTTTATTTATATAGCGCCTTTCCCATGCTCAAGGCACTTACAGAAAATAAGAGAAAACAGCAGGGTATACAGAGTATAGCATTGTACAAACCAAATAAATAAATAAAGAATATTAAGACAGTAAGTTCAAAGAAAGCCTAACAGACAACAGAATTGATGGTCTAGCGCACACACACACACAGGTTACATAAGCATTTTGACAGAGAGGTAAACTGAGAGAAGGGGAATGAAGTCAAGTAGAGCTAAAAGCCTTCCTGAACAGATGAGTTTTGAGTTGTTTTTTAAAAGAATTCATCGAGTCAGCTGATCTGATTAATTTCGGTAGGTCATTCCAGAGTCTGGGCGCTATACAGCTGAAGTTTGGGGTGTCATAAAATCGTAACGTTATCCATTCTCAAATGTGAACTCCTTCTCCTAGCTGGGAGTGGGTGTAGGGCGCTTGAAAATTTCTTCTCATGTCCTGTTCTGAAGTAGGACAAATTCTTAATAGAATCAGATTTTTAGTGTAATTCTGAGACACTTGACAAATACAAGAACTGTTTTCAGATTTGGGTGGGGTGGTAGTGTCATTTATTTTGGATTCTGTATATGGGAGTTAAGATGGGAGGGTTCTTTAATTTATTTTCTTTTTCTTAATTTTGTTTGGTCTTGATGACTGATTACCTTGTAATTTCATGATTGGTCAATTCTACAATAAAAATGTGCTCCATCCAGAGAGTGTTTGGGACTATATCCATGATGACACATCTGTCTGATTGCCCTGCTGTCCTCTAACCATTCATCATGATTTTCCCAAATGTGCTCAGTCCAGTTTATGGTTGAGGTATTTCACGCTAATAGCACTGGGTACAAGTCTGGAACCAATCCTGGACATCACAGAGCTCACCAATGAACACACACTCACAATTACACTCAAATGGGGCCAGTTAACATAAAAACACATGTTGTTAAAGATTTTACAGAAAAACAAAGAACCTGGAAAAAAATCACATATAACATGTGCAAACTCCACACATATAATGACCTGATGTGAGTTTCAAACCCAGGGAGCTGGGTTAATGAGGCACCTCTACACAACTGCTCTGTCCAAATTAACTTTGAAGTAATGAAACTTCAGAAGGTGATGCATTGTGGCTTAGCTTTAATACTGAGCACTTCCTGAGCTTGAGACATCAACAATGAAATGCGTCCAGGGGAGAAAGGATTAGGGCCTACAGAAGTGAATTGGGACCAGGCCTGTGTGTTTAAGGTGCTCTTGTCATGGCCGGCTTATAGAGTTGACACTCGCCCACAGGATGCCACACCTCCTAAACAAAGTCACATGCGGCAGGTGTGAACAATAGATATGGGCAACACCTAAGATCATTAAGAAAAAAAGACATTTTTAAGAGAGTCTGTATTTATTTTGGCACTCTATAACTGTAGATTTATTTGTTTTGTACACTGTTTGCTTCTTGGACATTAAGATTAAACTGAAATGAGCCTGGTAATAAAATGCTTCCTGCATCCAGAGACTAAAGTCTACTACAAAAAACAAAAAAATAAAAAAGAGAGTAAAGAAAATCAGTGCTCATTAAACTCTTGCCAAGCCACAAAAATAAAAAACCTGCTAAGGAAGGGAGGCCTCTTTGAAGTTTTCTTATCTTCAATTTAATTTCCTTCCACTCAGCTTTGTTTAGAAAGAAATAATGTGGTTGAACGCTTCTCTGGGCCACAGCCTCTTGTCAGCTGGAGAAAGACCCGGGGTTTTCTTTTCAGAGCACCATTTACAGTGTGCGGGTGTGCAAGGTGATAGCATCTGCTGACAGACATGTGAAGGCCAAGGGGGGCTCAGGCAGCTACACTAAGAAAGACATTGTACAAGCAGCCTTGGCATAGTGCGCACAGTGAAAGAGGCTTGTGGAAATAAAAAAAAGAAGAGATGAAGGGAAATGCAGCTGGGTGAGAAATACAAAATAGCGAGCAACAGGACAGGGTGAAAAAGAAGTCCCAGATATGCTGACCAGCAAATTTATCAATTAGTTTTAATAAACACAGTTTAACACGATTGCCATCTGAAGCCATTTTGGTCATTCAGAGAACTCTGAATGACCCTCGGCTTGTATGGGAAGGTTGAGAATTAGATTAGATATACTTTATTAGTCCCTAAGAGGAAGAGGAAATAAGTACTTTATAGAAGCTGAAAGGAAGATGAAAAAAAGTTTATATATACTGTATACGAGTATGTACTGGCTGGGTGAGCAGAAGAAGCATGCATAATTAAAGTTGGGACACCAACCAGGTAATCCCCGTTTAATATAATCAACAACAGAAAACTCACTTGATGGCTGACAAATTGAACAGAAAATGGGAATAGCCATTCCTGGCTGCCCACAAAAGGGATTATTCTAGAAGACTTCTTCTGGAGCTCCATCCAGAGGTTTGCCTGGATCATTAAGTGATGCCTCCTTCCATTGCTGTCAGACTTTATGGTGTCCCAATCAGAAGGGTGGAGTCAGTTCTCCACAGGGACGTCTTCTCAACACTGTGGGGAAAGAAGAGATAGCAATGTTAGCGATAGCACCCCTTTTCAACCCAGGGTGGTGTTACGTACGTTAAATGAGCCCAGAAGGTAATCCTCCAATGCGCGATGCATATTTAAACATTTTTTTTTTTTGATTTGATATACTTCATTAATCCCCTAGGGGAAATTCCTTTTTGTATATGACCTTTTGAGGTCAGAACACAGGGTCAGCCATTATACAGCACCCCTGGAGAAATTTTCAGGTTAAGGGCCTTGGTCAAGGGCACAATGGAATAAGATTCTTTCTGAATTTGAACTCTCAACCTTCCAGATACCATTAAAGATCCTTGGCCAAAGACCAACCACATATATAAAATAATAAAATATAAACTAACAACAACCACCCCAAACACACATAAGAATTTCTGGCTTTGATTATAAAGAACTGTTGCAGTCAATAATGGGCTTGTAGATGGGAGTAAGAAGGTGGGACTTGTCCAGATGTACCACAAGTTTACATTTAAAGGCATTAATAGTTTAGTACAACAAGTCCAGCTTGCTGTGCCCACAAAGGAACATGCCAGTAGAAGTCTGTTCCATCCAAAGGTGCTTGGTTGAAGACCCGAGCGTTAAGAATGACTTATCTTTAGAGTGTTCACAATGAAGTCAACCATTTCTGGTTCTGGTTCAATAGACATCAAGAGAATGATGCAGGTCCTCCTAGTCAATGATGTGGACTAATTCAGACTGCATTTAAAGGTGAGGATCACACATTTCAGCTTTTACTGTAATGTGCTTAGTTTTCTAGTATATTTTATTCACATAAGTTTCAAGACCCCCTGATGACTTTACCACTCCATCTGATCGTATCAGATGTAACCTGTCCAGCATTAAATAGCATATGAAATAGGAGGCTTAAGCCAGTTCTCCATAGTATCCAAATGCCATAACTAGCAATGAGATGTGGTAGTTGTTTAAACTTAAAAAGTGATCAAGGCTGGCCAGTTTTCAATTGTTTCCACGTTATGTTTATCCTGATCTTTGCCCCTGCCATCTTCAGGCAAGCTGTTCCTCTGATACCTTGTGAGACAGCTCCATTGGCGGTAGTGATCTCAGTTCTACTACCTGAGGACAGTAATATTTATTATATCCCACTTTGTGATTCTCAAAGTCTCTTAAGTTCGCAGCTCCTCCACAAGGCAATTGAGACAGGCCGAAGCTCAGGGCAGCGATGAGAGTAGCATATCAAGTTAAGTCAAGTCAAGTCGGGGAGCATGCACTGATACAGTGCATTGCCGCACCCATTACACAACGAAACAACTTGGGATCCCAGTTTACAACCCCCCAGACAGTCATGCGGTTCAGTCCCACCCTCCGGAAATGATCCTCTATCTGCCACAGCCAGGTGTTACGTGGGTGACCCCTTGGCCTGGTCCAGCCACTCGGGTCCCCAACAATGAGGATCTTACGAGCTGGGTCACCCTCAGGGAATTGCTCCACATGGCCGTAGTGCCGTAACTGACACTCCCTCACAATGCAGGTAATGTGCCTCATTTGGGACTCCATGAGCAACTGCTCATTCAACACAAAGTCAAACCAATGGTACCCAAGGATTTTCCAGAGAGACACAGTACCAAAGGAGTCCAGTCTTCACCTCAGGTCAATGGATAGCGTCCATGTCTCGCAACCATATAGCAAGACAGGAAGCACCAGGACTCTAAAGACTTGGACCTTTGTCCTTTTGCATAGATATCGAGAGTGCCACACACCCCTTTTCAGTGACCTCATGACCCCTCCATGCTCTCCCAATCCATCTACTGACTTAATAGGAAGAGTCACCAGAGACATGAATGTCACTGCCAAGGTAAGTAAACCTCTCAACATGGTCAACACTCTCTCCGCAAACAGACAAACTACTGATGGCTGTGCCCGAGAGGTCATTAAAGGCCTGGATCTTGGTTTTTATCAGGACACTCGCAAGCCCAGACTCTCAGACTCCTCACTCAGTCTCTCGAGTGCCCCAATCAGAGCTTCCATTGACTCCGTGAAGATCACAGCATCGTCAGTAAAGTCAAGATCCGTGAATCTTTCTTCACCAACAGATGCCCCACACCCGCTGGACCCCAAGACCTTGCCCAACACCCAGTCCACACAAGCATTGAACAGAGTAGGAGCAAAAACACACCCCTGATGAACCCCAGAATCAACTGGGAAAAACGCAGAGGTCCTGCCTCCACTCTGCACAGCACTCATAGTACCAGTGTACACGCCGGCCAAGACATCCAGCAACCTCGAGGGGATCCCGCAAACCCTCAGGATATCCCACAGAGCAGCTCGATCAACTGAGTCGAACGCTTTGTGAAAATTGACAAAGGCTGCAAAGAAACTCTGCTGATATTCGCAGTTGCGCTCTATGAGAACCCTCAGTACCAGGTCGATGGTAGACTTCTTAGGCGTAAAACAAGACTGCTCCGGTCGCTGGTAGGTGAGCAAGTGATCACGGATCCTATTGAGGACGACCCTAGCAAGGACCTTACCCGGCACCGAGAGCACTGTTATCCCCCTGTAGTCAATTTAAAAATCCATAAAAAACAAATAAATAGAAACTTATAGTAATATGATAGATGCCAAATCTTAACATTAATAAATAATAAAACAAAAAAAAAAAGTTTAATAAGTAAAAAAGAGGAAATATGCAGCTTCTGCCAAAAGACTGGTGCATGGCACGTCACTGGAAGTTAAAAAAAGGAATAAATGAAAATACAAAATCTGCCATAAACAACGTAGAATAAGACACCAAAATCTGTTCATGTTATTTCCAAAAGTTTTACATTTCATTCCACTAGATCTCCCAACCGAATTGCCAATGTGGTATTTGAACTTCTATGCCTGCGTCATAAAACATTCTGTCATTTAGTTCCTTTCTCACATCATCAACATCGTTTTTGTACTTTGTGCTGTGCATCTTCTTAAGATGTGTTGTGCTCTCATGCCATTGAAACAGGAGAATTTTACTGGTGCTTTAAATGAGGAGCTGATCGAAAGTAAAAAACATAAAGCCTGCAATATGCAAGGCAAACTAAGACACCAAAAAGCTGTTTAGATTTTAAAACTCAAGGTTTTAAAACTTTGTTATGGCATGCTTGATATCTCAATTGATCAAAAGATATTCTGCAATTTTTCTGGTACAGCTTGGGTTCATCCCTGTCTCTTTTCTTTCTGTTTATTTGTTTAGTTTACTTTTCTTTGCATTTTCCTTTGTAATTTATCTTTTTGAAATATTTTTGTCTTTCTCCTCTTTGTAGTTCATTATTCTTTAAGAAATGTTTATGAATTTATTAGGTTTTTCCATTCCACTGATATTTGCTTTTTGAGTTATGTTCCTTGTCATATAGATGTTGAGCCTAGCGGGTTGGGACCACCTGACAATAAAATGGATAAATAAAAATGGATGCTTTGCATTGCACTAAAACTTCTTTTAGCTTTCTTGGATTCCTTATGTAAGAGTTTTGATTTTTTCTGGTTTTGACTTTATTTGGCTTGATTTATTTTCTGAGATTGCCTTTTTTTTTTGTTGCTGCGTTCCAGTGTTTTTTAACCTTTTCTTAATAAAATCTTTGAATATTAAGAAACGTCTTTTATGTATGTCATTGTGGGACAGAGTTTTTGCTTTTCTTCTTTCTTTTTGGTGTCTTTTTTAATTTTAGAAGATCTTAGAAGTCAGCCCCCTTTTTAGTAAGCTTATACAGCCCAGAAGCTTGCTTCTAGAGTTTTGGGGTGAGGCTTATTTTGATTTAAGGCCTTTATTCAAAGCCTGATTTTGGAGGATAAAAGTAATCTTGAATTACATTTGTTGGCAGAATCATAATAGTAATCTTTTTTAGTCCTGTCTCATTAAATCATCTGCACTGAATATGAGAAATCAATAACAATAAAATGAAAAATAGTTGGTTCAATGAAAATCAATTTGGTTAATATGTTTTATGGACACTGTAAATATATTTGGTTTATGAAAGAAGGAGAAGAAGAGTCAATTTAATGCAAACATTTTCTTTTTTATCATCATTGTTATGTTCTGTTGACTTTCCTGTACGTTTTGTATATTATAGATTATACTTCTAATAATATTTTGCCAATCATGTATAAAATCATTATTATATCACATTCTCATTTCTTTTTGTTTGTTTATTATACTTATTTTATTTGCTTTTCTTCTTATTCTACCTGTTTGCAATTTTTGCATCATAAACAGACTTTCACTTGTGTGTTTGTGGGTGTTTAATCTAAACAGACCTCCAATGCCTAGTTAATGAAATGTTTGTGCACATGCAGAGCACACGTGGAAACGCCTGCATCAGCAAGTCGTTTCTACCTTATGAAGTCCTCCCTGCTGCTTGGAGTACAAACGTAAAAGAAGCAGTGCCTCAGCATCTCACTCTTCCTGATGCTTTAAGTCACGACTGATCTTCCTAATCATAAAAGTATAAAATGTATGCAAGGAAAACAAAATGTTGTCTAGATATGAATAAAGCATCCTGTGGCATTATGCACAAAAGTAAATAAACATTTCCTCAAAATTAACCTTACACTAAGCCAACCTCACATTTTTTGAAGATTGTAATGATTTACTATTTCTTTGATGCTATAATTTACCATATTCACCTGATATCCATTAATGGTCAGTTGCTGTAATTAAATGTGCCTTTCACTTCTGTTACTCCCTAACATTTGTCATAACTGAGTAGCATTGCAAGTCCCATTTATAAAAAAATACTATGGCCAGATATGCTCAAGCAAAGTAAGAATTACTTACAAAAGATTACCATTTTTTTATTTGGACTTATGTTATTTGGCAATTGCAAATTGTCAATGTGAAACAGATTTATAGAGTCCCAAAAATAGTTGGGTGCCAGCTGGGCCAACCAATTTAATTGTGACTCAATGAGTAATAAACAAAACACAAGAAAATATAGAGGCGCACGGTGGCGCTAAAGCATAAAACAGGTGCTCAAGCAGCGTTCCTTTTCTTCTCAGGAAGACCGGGAGTTCAGTCCAGCTGGGAATTGAAGTTACGAGTGAAACGCCTTCTTCAAGGGAAGGGTTCTTTTATATGCTTTAGCCCAGAAGAGGCGAGATTATAGGAGTGATGAGGGCGGGGTCAGTAGGTCTCCTGGGCCATCTTGTCTGTACTGCATTGGGAAGAGGTAAGATAGTTAGCAACACAGCCACCTCTTGCCCTATGGTAGTACCGCATACCTGATCTGAAGTGGCAAGGTGGTCATCAGTTGTGTATGCGTGACATCACTGTGTGTGAAAATGGAGTCTGTGTGAGGAAGAGGTGTCCCTGTGATGGACTAGAGTCCGGTCCAGCCCTGTTTTCTGCCTTTTGCTCAATCTGATGAGATAGCCTCTGGCCTCCACAGTGTTGAAATGGAATGAGAAGGTTTTAGAACCTAGCTATTGAACTCAGTCCATTGAGGGCTACAGTACCTGAATTCTTCCAATGCACCTAAATGCTACACCAAGAGTAGATTTTCTAACTTGTTTTTACTACAGAATGCAATTTTTTGTTATTTCTTACCTAGGTGACCTGGTTGCCTCAGAGGTACTGAAGGTACTGAAAACTGAGATTGAATGCTAGCCCCATGGCATGTTTTCATAATCTAATCATATTTACAAGTTTTTCTTCAGTATCCCAAAAAAGCCACTGCTATGTGAATTGGCTGGGAGTGTAAGGACCGTGTTGCCCATCCAGAGATGGCTCCTGCCCTGTGCCTGAAGGTGCTAGGTTAGGTATCAGCTCCCTACTCAGCTCTAATTTTTATTTGAAAAAATCCGGCAAATCTATGATGGACAACTGCCACATCAAAAGCTGACTCTAACCTCCTATGAACCTGAAATGAAATGGAAAGATTGAAAAAGAGAACCACATGTGTTTCCAAAGGAAATGGCTTTGCAATTAAAGTTACCACTTTCAAAGCAACAGAGAACTGCCAAGCACTGTGCTAGGCATGCATCTCCCTTAATGTCAGCAAATCCAAGGAGCTGGATATAGACCTCAAGAAGCTAGGGGCAAAACACACTACCATCTGCATCACAGTAGATGCTGCTGAGACTCTGAGGAGCTTTAAATTTCTTGGAGTGACCAGTTGTATATGAACTGAGGTGAGCACTACACATATGAGTTAATATCAAGAAGGACCATCAATACTTCTACAGAAAACAGCTCACAGTTCTCTGTCAGCTCTGACAAACGTTTACAGGAGCACAGAGGAGTCCATTTTTACTGGCTGTATCACATTCTAATATGACCCCTGTCAAGCACACAAGAAAGTAGTGAACGTGGCACTCAGCTACCTTCTCTTCAGGAAATTTGGAACACATCACCATTGAAAAGCTAACAGTCTTGTTAGTGACCTTGGTCATCCTGCATGGCCACTTTTTCCCACTCTATACTTCTGGCAAATGGTTAAAGACCACTGGAACACAGACCAGAAGATGCCAGTCAGTCATAGTATCCAACACTGTACATGTTTTTGTTTTCCATATATACTCGCATATAAGTCAGGTCGTAAAACCAGAAAAATCGATCATAAAATCTTACCCAGACTTATACGCCTGTCCAAAAATATGACACTTCATTTTCTTTTTTTTTTTAATTTTTCTTGCTTCCTCCAATCTCGCACCAGTTTCTCAGATACATCGAATTTTGTTGCAGCAGTGCAGTTACTTCAATGGCTTTTAATTTAAAACCAACTTCATATTTTCTTCTGATCGAATGCTCCATCATAGATAAAGGATGCTCTTATGATAAAGGTGTATGAGGGTGTGAGATACAAAAAACACAAAACAGTGCAAATGTTGCTTCGGAATAGTTCGGTTATAACCGTGTGGTCACGTAGGCACAATACATAAAAAAAAAAAAGGCAGTGTGATCCGTGGTTACTCTCTCAGGTGGGGGTTAGCATATTATAATCTCTTGGACCAACAGTGTGAGATTTCCGCATTCAACTTATATGACCGACATTATAAAATACCTGAAATCCATCCATCCATTTTCCAACCCGTTGAATCCGAACACAGGGTCACGGGGGTCTGCTGGAGCCAATCCCAGGGTGCAAGGCAGGAACCAATCCTGAGCAGGGCGCCAACCCACCGCAGGACACACACATCCACACTCACACACCAAGCACACACTAGGGACAATTTAGAATCGCCAGTCCACCTAACCTGCATGTCTTTGGACTGTGGGAGGAAACCAGAGACACAGGGAGAACATGCAAATTCCACGCAGGGAGGACCCGGGAAGCGAACCCGGGTCTCCTAACTGCGTGGCAGCAGCGCTACCACTGCGCCACCCATACCTGAAATTATATGGTAAAATCAAGTCCTGACTTATCCGCGGGAGAACTTAAATGCAAATATATATGGTATTTGTCTTTTGCTGGTATTGCATTATTGTCACTCTTCTGAGGAAACATGCAAGTGAGAATTTTATTACACTATGTCAATAAACCTGAACTGAATGCACTTTACATATCTTGTATTCTTCCACTATCAATAAGCCCAGTATAATTTCATAAATGTTTTACAGTCAACGTTTGTCCACAACTCTACCATTTTTAGATATCAGTCTTTCTATCAGCTGTTCACAATGTAAAACCTCTGTCTATCATAAGCCAACAGACTCACACATTTGCCTTCTCTGCAACTCCATTCATCACTGCCATACTAAAAACTCACAACCTCTTCTTAAGTTCTTTAGACTTAACTGCCTCTGCAGTGATGATTTTGACTTCTGTAATGAAGCCTTCTGAATGAGGAGTTTCTTCACGGATAGAGGATGCCCTCCTCATATTATGGACAGGGGCCTCAGTCAGACCAGAAGGAGACCTCGTAACATCCACTCTAGGAGGAACCTGCTAGGCGTTCTATTTCACCCTAACACTCTATCTTTCCCAAAGGTCACTAAAGAAAATTTCCCTGTTTTGCAGACAGATCCTTCACACAGGAGTCATGATCTCTTTCTGTTGACCTCCTATTCATTCCATATTAACTCTTTGAGGGCTGAATATTTTTTCCAATAAACATAGTTTTCTGAAAAGCAATGGTTTCACACAGAAATCAACACAAAATATCTGTTGCTGCATGCTGTGGCTGCCAGTTTGCCAAGAATATGTGGCAGGCTTGCTGCCAGGCTGTCTTTGCATGGCCTGGACATGGTCGCAGTGCACTGCAATCTGGTTTCTACTTCTTATCATTGTTAAGTGGCAGTCCTCCCTGGCGAACATTGTCAGTATAACGATTAGCTGGGGACCAGTTAGCTGAAGCTGGAACCTCACATTCGTTTTCCATCACTTGTATCAAAATCTGAGTCCGACATCCATAGTCCAATGGCCAAATGGGGGAGGCAGCTTGATGGATGAGGTCTCCAGGACTGTAAACAAATCCAAATTATATTATGTGATGTCATCCACTGTTAACTGCTGCATACTTCTAAAATTTTTATTTTTATACTTGTATTGAGGATTTGTTCTGTTCTGTGAATTGTATTGTATTGACCCTCTTCTTTTTGAAACCCACTGCACGCCTAACCTACCTGGAAAGGGGTCTCTCTTTGAACTGCCTTTCCCGAGGTTTCTTCCATTTTTTTCCCTACTGGGGTTTTTTTTTTGGGAGTTTTTCCTTGTCTTCTTAGAGAGTCAAGGGGGGCTGTCAAGAGGCAGGTCCTGTTAAAGCCCATTGCGGCACTCCTTGTGTGATTTTGGGCTATACAAAAATAAATTGTATTGCATTGTATTGTATCTGCATTTTTAAGCCAACCCGCTTCCTTTTTGTAAAAGTTCCTGGAAGTTGATTGACAACCAGAGCTTAACTAAATGTCAGCCATGGTCTCATCGGAGCATCGGATCTTTTCTCATTTGGTCTCCGAGGCTCAGACAAGCTTCTGGCAAATTGCAGTCCAGACATTAGTGTTTGCCTTTTTCTAACTCTGCTTGACAATTGCTTGCAGTACTTTTTTCATTTGTTGTAATAGACTGTAAATCTTCATAGTTACCTGACACCCATTACTGTCCTCATTTGAATTTTTCTCAGTTTTGGTGGACTTCCTGCTGTTATTTCATGTGTAATAAAGGAGTTCCCTGTACCTTTCTTGTGGATTTTTAAAGTCTTGTGACTTTTCCCTGACTGGTATTTCTCAGTAATTTTATTCTGAATTTACTTTGAGTGCTACTCTGTGTTCCTGATCTACTGTGATCTCACTTTATTGGAGCTATTGTTTTCAATACTTTGGGTTGTTTTACATGATCTCATGCATCATGATTAGGTCTGCTGTCTCATAGCATTGATCCCATTCAATGAAAAAAACTGAAATTACTTGTTCACAAAAGAAATTCAAGAAAATGGATTGTTTAACATTATTTCAGCATATGTGTGTTTGGGTTGCTATTGTGCTATCTACAGGCCATGTCACATCATATGTCTTTAACAGTGATTTTCAGTCATAGCCATATTTATATAATCTTAGTGAGTTGTCTAATGTGACATACCCACTGACTCACTCCAATTAATTCACAACTCACTCCAACAAAATCAGGGCTCTGTGTGCATGAGAGCTGACAGCCGATAAATATTCATCCAGAAGTACAATGCATATAATGCAGCGACAACAAATAAGGAACATGGGGGATTTGGACCTCACAAACAGAATAGAACTTCATTTGTCTTATGTCTAGGGTTTTATGTACCATGAAAAAAATTCAAATTGCTGCTGAACACACCAAAGCAGCAATCCGTCAGGCAGCACGCTATTGGCTCTCACAAAAAGGGTTGAGCCAAACTGCTTGAAAATCAGCACTCGGTCATTAAAGCAGACATGCCCAGCGGTTTTCAGTCTTTTAAAATGTTATGGTCCGGCGACTGCAGTTGTCAAATCTGACATTCCTAATGACTGGAAGTCATGTAATGTGACATCAGGTTAAGAGATTAGACAGAATAAAAATGAATACAGGACAGGGAGTAAAGAAAAATTAAGTTAACCGAGCCGGAGATTGAAAAGAGTCATGCACCAAATCTTAAATGCTAATGCATAAATACTTAGTAATAATTTAGCAGAAAAATATAATAAACTCTCACTAAATTCTTCCTCTATTTTCTTTTAAGTATTTAGAACTGTAGATGACTGATGATGGTGTCATACCAGTGATTCTTCCTGTCACTGGATCAGGACTCAAAATGGCTGTGCATATACTAAAATCAAGATGGCATTTTGGTAGAATGGTATAGTCTACATGATTAAAAGTTAAATGAATAATAAAAAACAGCAAAATGAAAGTGAAATGATAAACTCCTTAATAGAAAGATTACAAGAAAATGAATTCAACCATTTGAAGGAAAGAAAAAACTAAACAACACTCCTTACAATTTCCAGATTCATGACGGTGGTGAGCATGTAACCAAATACCTGATGTATATATTATGCAACATGAGGGCTATAAGGTTGTATTCATTGTTTTATATTGTTTGCTTCTGATCAAGATGGCTCCCCATTCAAGCTCATTGTACCAGGAATTTTGTTAACTCCACTGTTCACAAAAACATGAGTTAATAAATGTCCTTGGCCATCACTACAAACAACACAGGTTAAGTAATGGATACAAAATGCATAAATTTGGGTGGTGTCATTGAGTGACTTCTAGCATACAAGTTGATAAATATTTTGTATGTCTTTATTTGTAAGCTAGACAAAGCATTGATGAGAACAGCGGTACTTTAACTCTTTCAGGGCAGATGTCGACTTTTGTTGAAAAGAAGGGTTGACGGTGATAATCAGCTGTAAATTGTGACACAACCCGCCGTTATGTTTTAGTTGGACTCTCTTTGCTAGAAGGAAAGTTAGTTTTGTTGGTTTAACCGAGATTCCCCACCCTCATGTGAGTAGTGAGGAGCAAACAATGACACAAATGGCATCGACATCTGGCAAGAGAACAAAGCGAATATGTAAAGCAAAATACTCCGTGGATGACGTTTTGCATGTTATCGCTGAATTGGACACTGACTTGTCAGACTCTGATTTTGATACAAGTGATCAAAAACGAATGTGAGGTACCAGCATCAGCTGATCGGTCATCAGCTGCTCAGTCCCTATCTGATTGTGATGCTGAAGAGGTTTGTGTAGCCGACGAACCTACAGCAACATTCGCCTGAGAGGACCACCACTTACAATGACAAAAGGTACAAACCAGATTGCGATGCACTGAGACAACGGCGTGGCACAAAGATGGCATGGCAGCCAACCTGTTGCACATTCCTGGTGAATTGGCGGCCACAGCTTGTGGTAACTGATATTTTATTTTGATTTCTGTGCAAAACCATTACTTTTTGTGCTTTTCAGAAAATTGTATTTTTTGGAAAAAAATATTCAGCCCTCAAAGAATTAATGTTTACCAAACCAACCCGCTCAATCTTTAGGACTGACTCAGGATGTGAAATTTATGGTGAGGGAGATGGAGCGTCAGACCAGCTTGGCAAGAGTGACTGTGCTTGGACTTGGAGCCTGTAAGCCACTGACTGAACAAAACACTTGGGGGAATGAGTTGTACCTGAGCCTATTGGTCTAAAGTATGGCTGTTTATGATTGGTTTTGAATTTGATGCCATTCTGTACTATGACGTCCCATTGGTTTAAGAATGGTATAAAGTTGGTCACCTTGACTTTACCTCCCTTTCTCACCAACTCGCCATGAAGAGAAGATTATGATGAAGAAAACTCTACCTTGGTGGCCATACTGAGACAAGCATGTGGCTTCTTTCAAAACTCCATTCAAAGGTCATGTGGTAGCAAAGCAAGCTAAACTGAAGACAAGCCGAGAGTCACCTATGGACTCAAGATGCACTGCCACTTAGTCTGTATGGGTATGGTTTGCCAATAGTCACATTGTATGCTGCTTCCTTAATATTTTTGGCCATTTTTATCAATCATTCAAAATGAAATGTGTAACATAACTTCTACCTGTTTCTTTACTCTGTCTAATTACCAAAGGTTACAGATGTAGAAGGGAAGTGGGGAGGAAGTGGTAAAGAACCTGATCACAGAGTGGTACGTGTATGGCATTTTAAACATTTTATTAAAGTCTATACAATAAAGAATTTTTTTTTTTTTATCTTTTTTAGCTTTGATATCTGTAAGCAGCCATGCAACCTCTCCCTGACCCATGTATTTCAACACTAATTAAAAAATGGCACAATCCCTACTGAGTGACGCTCAAACAAACCTGACCATGAACTTTTATTTTCCTTTTGTCTAACTCAGCCTCCCTTGTCGTTACTGTAAAGCATGGTACTTGAAGTGAGGCTGCAATATCCCCCAGGAGGGGTGGGCACATGGCTGGCAGGCAGGCAGCTGTTATCCTGCTGCCAAATTTAAATCATAATGATTAAAAAGATTGTGTTCTTCTGTTGTGCTTTCTTCAAAGAAAATAAAATATAAAAAGGGAAACATTAAGGCAGCATTCCAAAATGGATCATTGGGTTTATGCACTTTGGAGCTTTAGTCCTTTATAGTTAGTCATGCTTCATGCTGCACCGTTCTGTTCATGTTGGCCACCAGCAGCTGAATTTTACTTGCATGATCGGCTACCACTAGCACAGCAACAAAAATATTTTGGAATGTCATTTGGAATCTTTTACGGTGATCAGGGATTGAATCCACACCTCCTACAAATGCCACAATGTCTTCAACTCACAGTAACTTCTGCTACTCTCAAGGTGATCAGATTCTTCATTGCTGGCGCAAAGTACAACAAGTCACCATACTGGGTCAGAGGCAAAGCAAAGCAAATCAATGTGACCGATGCGCTGAATTTCTGTTTCTCATTTGTTGCCCCACAAAGAACTTTATTGAAGCATACTGTCCCATGTTTAGGCTTTTACAAAAGCCTTTGGGGTGCTTGAAGCCCTGGAATCCATCCTGAAGACCATCACCCATTTGAATCCTTTAGTCTGTAGAAACATCAACATGAGTAATTGCTGATTTTTAAGACAGAGCTCTAATTAGCTACCTGTCTCAAAATTAGCAAGACATAATATATTTGAGATATGGTTGGGGGGAAAATGAAGTATATGTAGGAAAATACACTCACACAGAATATGAGAATTCCATATGGTGACCATCCAGGGATAAAAAGTCACACAATGAAACAACAGCAGTACAACAGAGCAAAAGGTACTGTTGTTCTCGACCTGAAGCTTGAAAGTTGTCCAAATTTGTGTGATACTTCTATGGCATGGGTCTCCAACTCTGGTCCTGGAACACTACTGTGGTTTCAGGATTTCATTCTAAGCTTTTTCTTATTTAGTGACCAGTTTTAATGCTAATTAGCCATTTTTCCTTTCATTTTAATTGTCTTTTATTAAAAATTTAGTCCTCTGAATTCCTTAATTTTTCCTTAAATGTCACTCAAACAAAAATGAGATGTGAAGTTAAGAGCCAACAGATGACTAGCTAAGTTGGGGCTTTAAACTTCAATCGATTTTACTCCAGCTCCAACCAGTTTCTTAATTAGAAGCCGTCTCTTAACCCATTATAACCCATTATTTCCTTTCATGGCTTCTTGTTGTTCTCCTTCTGCCACAGCAGACATTTCCAAAACTGTTGCTTTTCTATTTTCTAAGGGCACTGTCAAAAGGTCTTGTGGACCTGAGCAGATCAACACCACTGAGACCTTCACTTTTCTTTATTTTCTTTCTATAAAACATGCGAGTCATGTATGGTGACTATAAACTGGACTGGTGTGACTTTCTATGAATAGGCCCCCTAATGGAATACCATCTTTACCGGGAAGTGTCCTCTCTGTCAAAACTCTGGCTACTTTGTTTACCGAAAATGTTGGTTTAGACATTGGATGAATGAATGCAGGGCCGTTCTTAGGAAGTTGGGGGCCATGGACATAATTAGACTGTGGGGGCCCTAATGCGTGTAGTATTAGCTACAGTTCAGCCAGATTTGACCTGTTTCCACTGGGCACCGTGTGGAGGTGTGTAGCTAAGCCCAGCGTGTACAAAATGTGCAATGCAGTGGTGCATATTTTTATAAATTTTAGAACATTTTATTTATTTTTTGTCACAATTAAAAAGTGTGTTTTTTATAACGTTTTCCATTTTTTTTTACCAAATTAAAACTAAAGAACATTCCAGAATAAAGCTCAAGAAACGGAATCAACTTTTCGCGCTTTAACAATTGCGAAATCTATGATTAATGCCGAGTAATCAAGCCATTGGATGATGTCTCGCTCAATGGACATTAATACTAAAGCATTCAATCATTCTTGTAACATGTTTGTCCTGAGGTAATTCTTGATTGTCTTTAGCTTAGAAAAGCTGTGTTCCCCAGCAACGACAGTAACTGGTATGGTCAAGGCGATACATAGCGCTATTGCGACGTTTGGAACAGAATCTTGTAAGCTGTTCTGGTATATAAACTGCAATGTTTCAAGAGCAGAAGCATTAGGAGGCACCAGATTTGCCAAAATACGCAATTCAGAGAACAAGTCCTGAGCATCAATATCGGAACAAGTCGTTTCATCTGTTAATATCGCATTGAGATCCTGACAGGATTTAATCAAATCCTTAGACATTTTATTCTCTCATAATTATAAAGAAAACCAAAGTAATCATAATGACCTTTCATTTGGTCAAAGCACTCAGTCATTGACGATATCGCTTGGTGAAGCAATACATTGAAAAACTCAATGCGATATTTATCCTTTGGATCAAGTATTGGTTGATCTTGCGCTTTGTAGTCAAAATTTGACTCAAATTGTCTGTGCACTCTTCTTCTGCACAAGCTTTCTAGTGCAGGAAAGCTAATTTCTTGTGGATTCATTTCCAATTCGTCCCTGTCCCAGGAAAGGGCAGTAAGCTTAATATTAAACTTCCTAGTACAGATACGTAGCTTGCGTCGATCTTAAAAAAAAAACAAACCCTCAAATGATGGGACCCCCCTTTTGTCTCGGGGCCCCGGGCGACTACCCTGCTCGCCCTTGCCTAAGAATGGCCCTGATGAATGGAATTCTACAGTATAAAGCTTAACAAATAAAATTATCTTGCCTCATTCATTCACAATAGAACAGATTAATAAGTCACTGAACTTGAGGATCAGCACCCCAGAGAAGAATCTGCAGCCCAAACAGAAATGGACACTTGTCATAGTAAACCATCCCATTAGGTCTGTTGCTTTTAAAATACATAAGTGGCCACACACACCAAGCAGAAAGATGAAGCCCTCAGCCATTTAGGGGCTTGTTCTAAATGGCTGCATGTGATGATTGCCAGATAATCTTCCTGGGGAGGCCATTGACACCCAGCAGGGGCTTCAGTGATTTTCTTGAATTGCTCATCACTTCTGCCATAGAGTGCAATTCTTTCATTTTCTGGGCTTGCAAAAAACACTAAATGACAAAAAGAAAGAAAGAAAGAAAGAAAGCAATTTATTCCCCAGAAGGATTAAACACATTTAGCCAAAGCAGGGTAGTTATATTCTTTGCTGGGTGATCAATTTCTACTGCTGATAACTTCATGCTTTTTTACATAGTAGAAGAAACTTGGGGAAGAAGTGGGTGAGGCAGACTGAAACAAGTAATGAGAAACAGCTTTCTATGTGATGGGTCAAGGTTCTATGTGCCTGATCTTCATGACCCTCAACGTCTGCAGATCTTTGATGGAACTGAGCTTCAAGTCTTCAAATAATCAGCCTCATTACAAAGGTCATTAGTAGGGATGATGTTTGTCAGGAATCGAGCAGTGAATGGTAATGCTACATTATTTCCGGACAAAGGTTGACTAGTAGGCACTTGAACACATCTGTGCAGAAATACTGCCGACTATCACTTTAGAGCTGACCACTCAGAAGTTGATACTTTCTGCTGAAGTAATCTGTGGTCTTATGCAGATTCTGCACATTGTTATTGTCTGCTGAAATGCACAAAAGTTTCATTTTATTTTGACTTCTCATAAATAATGGAGGCAGATTATACTGTACTTTATACTGCTGCTTCAAAAATCCAGTTTCCAGAGACTGAGTCCCATCTACCTGTCCTCGTTGTGATGTTTTGCTTTTCCTTCAACATCCACAAAGCAAAGTGACTGTTCATTTCATTTTTTTATTTTGATGGGCAGCAGAGTCACTGGAATAATGTCTTGTAATGCTTTTTTCTGAAGACAGTTATGGAGGTCTACTAGCTCTGGGTGTCCTCGCATTACATGGCTGATTTGACACAATCTTCACATCAGAGGCTGTCGATGAAGTTTACACCTTTCATATGCACAGTACATATTTTTAAAAGTCTCTGAGTCAAAACATGCCCTGTGCTGAGTTAAGGTTAGGACAATTACCAGACATCATCTAAGCAGCGCGTAATTCCAACTGAGCATGTAATTTCAGAATAATACCCAGAATTCAAATAACAATTAACTTTGATTACCACTTTAGTTGAACAGAGCTACTAAAACATGTAGGAGAACAAAACAATTTTATGTGCTGAATTTGAGCCTAAAAGCCTATGAATTCCTTCCGCTAATATAATTGATTGATGCAATCATGAAGCACTCTACACAGATTCCATGCTGTTTTCTGTAAAGATGAAGTTCTTCAAAGCGAGGCAAACAATAGTACGAGGAGTCCGTAGTGCCCTGAAGCCTGTTTATTGTGAGCCAATGTAAAAGTTTGCCACACACTCCAAATACAGACTTGGGTTGTTGTCTGGTACAATAAGAAGGGTTGATTAGTTTGAGGGAGGTATACAATAATTTCTACCAATGTTGTCAATGGATGACATAACAAAATTTAATCATTGAACACACATCATTTATGCTGACATTACTGCAAATCCATCTCACTATATTTTCAATTATAAATACTCCTGTTTGCAGCATTCTAATGCCGTGATATGTGAGTCCCAAGCACTGAAGAGTTCCAAAGCACGTTATCCTGAATGCCAGAGGAGAATATCACCATCAAAACCTGGCTAACAATAATTCCAAGTATTGAATCTTTATAAAATAAATTATTTATTCTTCAGCAAAAAGTATTCCAATCACAATGAAGCTCCAAGGACCATAAAGTCAAAAAAGAATTGCTTGTAACAAGAAGGCATTCCAAGGTGAACACAGTTCCAATACATGATCCAGTAGAATGGTGAAAACACAGAGCAGAAGGCAGAAAAAAATTACAAAGGCCCAAGAACTCACCACTCCAGAGTGCATTCACAATAAACTGCCAGAAACTGTGGAAGACCTTCTGAATTTATAAGGTAGAGAACAACCCCTGGCAATGATTGGCAGGTGGCCCTGCCTCTTGGGTGAGCACCCACAAAACACATTGAACATAAAAAAGGCAGCTTACATACACAGACAAAACCAAAAATGAATGAATGATGCACACAATCAACATATATCAAAGAATCAAAAATGAACAAAAGAGACATGAAATATGAATTTGAACCCCACTCATCTGGAGGAACCCTGGCTGAGACATAACCCATAGGTGTTTTTAGCAGTACCTTTATGGAGGCAGTGATTTGTGCTGCTGGCTCACAAACAGTGCCGGACTCTTATTTTACGAACTCTGCAGGGTTTCATCTGTTGCACACAATCACTTTGGGAGTGCCTTCAAGGCTCTAACAAGGTAAGAATGGTTCTCCCTATAGCTGGATTGCAAGGTCATTCACTCCTTCGTCTCTTTTATCCACAGAATGAAGCACAAAGAACAAAAGGACCACTGGCACCACTTCTGGTGTCACCCCACTAGTTCTGCCCCTTCAGCCACAAAGAATATTTAAGCAATCATCACACAGGAAGTCATCAGTCAACCTGGAACCCACGTCTGAAGAGGTCAACCGCTATTTATATCTCAGAAGCATTTTTCTCATGCATTGCAAAATTTTTGAAAAACTTTTAATCTTTTTCGATCTACATATTAAACTGAGTACCAGTGTGGCTGCCAAATCTTTATTTTGTCACAACTTATTGTCTTATACATCTCTGTCTTATTATATTTATTTTGTAAAGATATGGATTTAATTTTTTAAGTTATTTTTTCTTTTTTATTTCGTGTATCAAATATTGTTTTGTTTTTAGTATGCTTCATACGGTATTTTTGTACTCTGTGTTTATTTGTGTGTTTTTTATTATATACCTTGTCCTCCTCACATGAACCTTATAGTGCTGGGTCCACCTGATGAAGCAGCTGAGAGGTGACCCCTGATATATAAAAGGAAAAGTGTCAGCCTGTGCTGCTGGTTTGGTATTGCATTTTTCAATTCAATTCTTTACCTTTGATTTTGCAATTCTTTTATATTTGGATTTACTGGCTTCAGCCTCTGTTTTCATTCTAAGGAACTGTTTATTATTTCTGGATTAGATTTGTTTACTTTATTTCTGGAAAAAAAATGTATATATGCAGTAAAACCTCGATTATCCATCAGGGGTCTGGACCGAGTCTGTGACGGATAAGAGAAAAGATGTATAACAGAACAGTTACTTTAAAAATGATATACATTTGATATATTTAGAGAATCGTCATATTTATTTACAAGAATAAACTATATTGACAAAATATAATATAGTATTAACAAAGTTAATTTATATAATATCGTAATGACCAGCATAATAAGTAAACAACTTAAAGGTACTGGAGTTTTCTATGTTTTACTTGGAGTCTTCTTTCCTATCAAACGGTGCCCTGTCTTAAACTCTGTTATCTGTGTTACACAGCACACCTCCAAAACAATAAAAGAAAGCTTTCCCTACCAATAATTACCTCCTGCCACTCACGTTCTGTCTTTTCCTATACACCAAACTCTCCTGCTTATTGTCTCTTGACTCCCTACTCTAAACTTCTTTCCACCGCACCTTCCTTTTTCTCCTGACTTCTCCCGTCAGTCATCTCCTAAAAGACGTGACCACCCCTCACAGAACAGAAGCGTTTCACCCACTCCCATCACTTACAAAATTTATCCCACTCTTTCTGCTCTTCCACAGCACATCACAAGCTACTTGCATATCACAATATATTAACAAAACATAATATAACAGAATGAAAAAAATTTGTAATGCAGAACATTAACATTAATACAGAATAACATTACCGTCAGTGATTTCCATTTATGACGTGTTTTTCAATTTTGTCGGCTTCACGCTTTATATCGTTCACTGTTGTTCTTCTTACTCCGTAAATAGAAGCAATACTTGAAGCAGTTTTGCCACTTCGTAAACATCTAATAATTTTAATTTTTTGTGACAATTCCAGCTTCACATGCCTACATTTATCGGTCATAACAATGTATACTACTGTAGTTTAATTTTAACAAAAGAGAAAAGCTACAAAAAGCTACAAAAGCTAAAGGTATTTAACTGACACTGTGAATTCAAAATGCAGCAGAAAAACATTAGACTTTTTAAATATTAGAGAGATTTTGCTTTGTTTGTTGGGACCAGAGACTTTAAAGTTTTCATTTCCTTCTTTTTGTAGATATTGTTTGAACTTTGATTTTTAAATGCCTTAGCCCAACTTTTCAACCTGTGCTAACTGGAAGCCTGCAATTTAAGTTTGAGACTAAGCTGCCTGAGGTGAGGCCTGCTTAGTGGGCCCAGGCCTGTAAAGAGGATGCATCAGACTTTTGTTACTTTTGAGGACTGCACCCATTTTTGAGATTTGTGTGTGGCAGGAATCAGTAATCTCTTGGGTTCAAATCCCAGTTTGGTGACTATCTTTGAAGATTTTCTTCCTCTTCTGCTAAGAACCTTGGTGTCATTTTTAATTTTTCCTTTTCTTATTGTACCCACATAAATCACATTAAGAGACTCTCTTACTTCCACCTGTGTAGCATATGTTTGCTCATTCCTCTCATTTTCTGATGCCGAGGGGCTTGTCCATGCTTTTATCACATTTCACAATGACTACTGTAATTCTCTACTGACAAGTGTCACATTTAATCTTTTATCACAGCTCCAATTGGTTCAAAACACTGTTGTTTGAGTCTTTACATAGACCCCCCACAGCGAGCAAATATTACCCATCCTGCTCCCTGTTCCTTCTTCACTGGCTCCCTATTTCTTAAGAGGACTGAATATAAAATTCTGTTGCTAACCTACAAGCTTTTAAATGGCCTTGCACTGGACTACATCAATAGCCTCCTCCATCACTATGCCCCTGTCTGCCCACTACGGTCCACTGGTTCTGCCAATTTTGTTGGGCCCCACACTAACATGCTCTGTATTGGTAACAGAGGTTTTAGTTCTATAGAGTTTAGAATGCCCTCCAGAATAAATGAAATCAGTCAACTCCATTATTTCTTTCAAATAACAACTTAAAACGTATTCAGGAAGACTTTTAACTTACCCTGGCATTCTGACTGTTCGTTCAGTTTACTTTCTCTGTCCAGCTGCTCAGGATGATTCACATTTGTATCACAAATGATGTAATTTCTTCAGGGTTTTCTTGTAGTATTTTGTATATTTATTTTGGTTTATTGTTTTTATTCTAACTCAAAAATCTGTTTTTTTCTAATATTTACCTTTACCTAGTATTTAATGTACATATTATTTGTATCCAGTGTTGCATACTGTATACCCTGTTATTCATTCAGAATTTCTGTGAAGTACTTTGAGCACAGGAAAGGTGCTATATATTACAAACTAGGCTGACCCGCCTTTTAAGGCGACCGACTTTTAAGTTGACCACTTCTTAAGGCAATTCAATATGTAGATCAATTTCATATTTTATACAAACTCATTAATTTGGTTATATTGCATTTGAGCGGTATTACTTTAATACTCGTAGTTTCTGTTATTTTTGTGATGAAATTTAAACTTTTTTTCTATATTAAGGTCGCCCTTTTGAACCCACCTAATATTTACTATACGGTGAGGCATTTGTACTCCATCAACATTAATTATTTCCAGAGACATAATTTTGTCTATTTTTCCAGCGCATCGCGCACAAAAGCAAGGGAACGATGGGAGCACCAGAGCTCTGCTCACATCATGTCGCTTCGTACCGCAAGATGCAAGTAGTAAGTCTGTGATAAGCGGAATACCGCTACGCTTTCCACTCACGGGACGGAAGGACAATCCCGACCGCTTTTATATATTAAGAAAGAAGAAGAAGATATCGCACAGTCTGGAGTAGAAAATCATCTTTTACCTGGAAAAACGAAACTACAAATCCCATCGTGCATTGCAAAATGGACGGGGCGTGTGTGAAACTCCGCGCCTGCGTAGCACTCACAGGATGGAAGGACAATCCCGACCGCTTTTATATAGAAGGATGTATTATTAGTATTCCATGATCTTTCCGCTTGTGCTACCGATTCTTTTCAAGGTACTCTTGTCTACCCTCTAAGATATTCATTTTGATAATAGGTGACTTGAATTTCGATCAGTGTGAGGCTAGCTGAGTCTTATTCCCAGTGTATATTTGTTGCTTTGTTGTTTACTATGGCCTGTAAAGATGGGTGTGACAGTGTGGATCTGCTCCACTCTCCCAGTTGCAATATTGAGAACCTTTTGAACCCGCCACCAATGATAACAGAACCGGATGGACCACAGCAAGTGAGGACACATACACAATCAAGAAGGGGCAGGTGAACAAGTGCATTTGCTTTAATTAAAAACAATCAAAAGCAAAGCAGTGTCCAAAGAGATAGTGCAGTACTCAGTTCCAGTTCCATGCATATGAATAAATAATCCATTTTAAAAGAGAGCTTCTCTGGAGGTGAAAATCTAGAATAACTTAATCCAAAGCAGAACCCATAAAAATGAGGTTAAAACAACATGGGCATTCTCTTGTTAAAAACCGCTGAGCCTCAGTGCCCCTTTAAAACTGACATCTCCTTGACTTTCCCTTTGTGGACCGTGCAAACAGAGGAGAAGTCCACCAGCAGGCACAAACAGCCTTCTTCACTGGCCTGGGTCCTCATCTGTCCCTTGTGGGACTCCCAATCCAGACAACACAACTCTTACCCATTATTCCCCTGCGAAGCCTCCTCTTGTCTGGGTCCCCAGAGTGCAGCCATGAGGTTGTTTCCTGGCTGTTCCTGACGAGAGCACACTAAGAGCACAACAGTTGCTCCTGTTAAGCCCCATCGAGTGATGATCAGCTCACTCCTTCTCTTGGGGCTCTCACAATCATCTGCCTGTACTCTCTCTCACTCTCTCTCTCTCTCTCTCTCTGTCAGCTCCTCCTGCTCTCTGCCCATCTTTGCTTTTTGATCCTTTCTTTTTAATCTCTGCCTTTCTTTAGCCTCTCTCTTTTTCTTCTTTATTTTTCTCCTCCTTTCTAGCCTTGATGCTTCCCCTTTTTAAGTGAGAGTGATCCACAGCTGTGGCAGTTACAGCTCCAGTGCTAATTAGGGTTGTGGGCACTCTAGTGTGTGTGCACGAAGTGCAGGATCGTCCGCTAACATCCCGCACTGGAACCACACCTGCCACGCTACCACACCCCACTCAAAAATGCGGGTGTTCATAGTTAAATATTTGCCTAATTAACAAGCCGTGGACCTACCTTATCACACTCCTCCCCCCTTACAGCTGCCAGTTACACAGGAAGCCTCCACACATTCATCATCCAAATGCACCTGGTGGCTCAGGTCCATTACATCACTCTTAAAGCAAACACAATCCCCCTCTAAAGAACATCTAAATGGTTACATTTTTTCAGGAATAAATTCGAAAACTGCAAAGTAAAAATTTCCCTTGTCACTAGAAATCGTAGAAGAGGGGCTCTGTTATAACTGAATTAGAAATCGTAACCTCTTATTATTGAATTTTGTTTTTGTGTTGTTGATTTATTGCTGCTTGCACATCATGTATTGGTGCCATTGTCATTCCTCCACTTTTGTGTCATGTGTCTCACTACAGATGTGATTACATGCACACCCGTGTGTGATGACATTGTGCAAAGTTATTGTTATGTGTTAATGTGTCTTTATGTGTTTTATTATTGTTCTTTTTTTTAATCATTATTTTCTGTTTTATGTAATTTCTGTTATGTTTTTCTGTGATTTAGTAAATGTGTGTTGTGATTTTAAATGTTCTTATCTTTCTTGTTCTTTGTGGCTGGAGCTCCAGGATGCAGGGCCACCCTGATGTCACCACTCCTGAGTCCTATGTCTGTCTAAGTCAACTGATTAGGCTCAGGACTAGGAAATCTGTGTGCTTGCATGAAGCGTTTGTAAGTATTGCTGTTTTTGTTGGCTTCTCTAGTTTTTTAATTATTTGTACTCTTGTTAATGTTTTTAGGGACCTTTTCAAGTAAGATTGTCTTGATGGCAACTCCTTTAGTCTCTTTTGATCATTTTGATCTATTTTTCTATTTTGTTTGCCTACCTTTTTGTGCAATAGCTGGGATTTTATAGTCATTTACCTCCTTGTAGTGTTTGTTGTTATATTTTAGATTTTTTTTATTTTGAACTATTAAGCCAGTTTTACCCATTTTGGGCTTAGCCAGGTTGAAGCCTGCAGATAGATATTTGGGGCAAGCTGGTCTGCAGTGAAATTCTTCTGCCCTGTCTAGAGAAGAGCCTGGCCTACTCACACCATATCCATTAGGTATGAAACTCTTAATCATGACACTTTTTTGACAAAGGAGACACCATTTTATAGTAGAGAAACCTATTTTCTATTAAATTTGTACTGGACAGTTAGGAATACAAACTGACTGGATCTGACTACAGCGGCAGGCAGTGAATATACGATTTTTTCTTTCATTATTTACAGGGATGTTCACAAGGATAGAACCTCCACCTATTTCAGTACTATGTACAGGTGAAAAATAGCACAAAAACGAAGCTGTCATCCAAGAGTCAGTGTAAAGATTTACAAATATGATTTGTTTGTTTAACTTGTTTAAGAACTTAGGTCATCACAAAGTATCATGTGTGTCACGGCACACATGGACAATTTTTATAACAATTGTGTTGTGACATGATGTCAAGAAGAAAATGTACAACTAAGTATGTGTCAGAAACCTGGTGACAGAATGGCAGTACCCATGAAAATCAGATGAAAAATATATGCAGCACCAATTAATAAAATAAAATCATAAAAAATGTATTTAAAAAGAAAGATAAAAGTATCAAACACAAAAATAATAAATACAATTCCAAAAGGTGAATAAACAAAAAAAATTTTGTTGAATTTAATAGGTCCCTGAAAAGTACTCTCTCATGTTCTTTTTGAGGCTTTGTCAATTTAGGTTTTGTCAATGTATTGTTTCCAACATGAAGCTAATTTACACCTTCATTTGCTGCTTTCTCTAATGTGTGTGAATTGCTGCCTGGCCTGCCAGATGTCTCTTTCGAATGGTCCTTAAATATGACCTCCATCCTATGTAAAGAGTTCTATTTTTGTGTAGAAATGTTATCTTAGTTTATAACATAACAAAACAAAGTTCTCTTGTGGCCAAGAAAAACTGTGATTCATCCTAGATCTCAAGACAAACATTCCAAAACTTATCTCATCTTTTAGATATATTTTTCCATTATCTAAAAAGGCCATTGTATAGTTTGACTCATTCTGAGCTTTTGTCATTACCTCATAAATGTTATGTAATTTGAGAGTGTAAAAACAGTCCATCCAACATACACCGTTATGTAAGAAAAGTTTCATTGCATTGTCAGATGTACAGAGTGCAATTGTGACATCCACCAGTTTGTTTTTGCAAGATTCCTATAAAGAGACTTTCATTATCTGCATAACACCACAAAAGATATTTTGCCATTTAACTTCTTCTTTTAATCTATATATCTATATCTATCTAATGTGAAGAAATAAATGTGAGAAAGACAGATTAAGGGTTGGAGAGCCTTCCACATATACTGTTGTAGCGCAATAAACAAATCAGTATGCACTGATATCACGGTCAAGTTCATGTAAACAGTTGACTTCCGCAAAAGGACAAACGGTGCAATTTATGTAATCTGGACTGAAAGTAGGCGGAAGAAAGGGGGTGATGTGATCAGAAGGTGATATTATTTGAGGGCGACCGAAAGTGAAGTCATCAAGGATGGACGGATGAAAACATGGAAGTTCTTCATGTGTCAAGATGACGTTTTCGTGTGTAGAATTCAAGTTGCATGATGTTTTTGTTCTTCCTTTTTCCTAGTGAGGAAAAGATAAAAGCATTAATACACTGTCTTAAACCCCGCTCCAGTGTGTTTTTGACGCTCTGTCGGGCCCTTTGGTTTCCCCCTAATTGTGCGTGTGTGATGCTATCTATCTATCTATCTATATATATATATATATATATATATATTGTCACAGAAGGCTGGGGTTCTTATCCAGCCGGGACGCCTGGAAGGACCAGAAGATGGCATTTATGTCCTCCGGGCCATGAGGGGGCAACCGCCCTGGATCAGGAGAGGACCACAGGAGAGGAGCAAGGAGATTCCAACCCATTGGAACCCGTGGCCACCACCAGGGGGCACCTCAAGCCTCGTGAAACCCGGGAAACATTTACTTCCGCCAAACCCAGGAATATGGAGGAAGACCCTTCGAGGGACGCCCAGAGTGCTTCCAGGTACAAGGAAGTGCTGTCGGAAGGATGTTATCAGGCACAGGGAGCACATCTGGGTAGGAAAAAAAGGAGCCGCCTTCCTACAATCGAGGAGCTGAAATCAGGAGTGGGAGCAGGACGAAGCTCCCATGAGGAGAGGAAAGGCGGCCACAGACATTGAAAAGAAGCCCAGAAGAGGAGTGATTGGTGCTGGGAGCACTGTGTGTTGTGTATGGGACTGTGTATTAGTGCTTAATAAATGTGTGCTTTGATAAAGATGTGGTTTCCGACTGGTGGTGTCCGGGCATGTCTCACAATATATATATAGTAACAAAGGTGCTATATATGCGCCCGACCTGACACAGATTGGACACGGAGGCACACGTATAAAACAAATAAACTTTAATTTTTCTTCAGCTGGAGGCCATGTCTTCCCTGTGTCCCCAAGCCACAACACAGTCCCAAAAGTCCAACACACAAGTTAAACCCAGTATTCCTCTGTACCACCACTCCTCCTAGGCAACCTTGTCTACCTCCACCCAACTCTGGTGCTGAGTGGTGATTGCTGGCTCCTTTTATAGTGCTCCAGGTACTTGATTGCCGACATCCGGCTGCACTTCCGGGTGTGGTGAATATGCTGCCCACACAGGCTCAGGAGTCCCAGCTGCAGCACCCCCTGGCGGCACCTGCGGGACCCAACAGGGCTGCACCCAACTCCAGTTCCCATGGACCCCTGCGGGAGGCGGCCATCCAGCGTCCAGGGGGAGGCATTGCACTGTCCAGGGCTGCTCCCACTGAATATACAGTGAAGGAGCATCCCGACCAGGAATGGACCCTGGCTGTCCGCCACTATATTATATATATATATATATATATATATATATATGGTGGAAGACAGATGGTGCTATAATGCACTAATCTGACACAAACAAACGCTAGAGGCACAAGTCCAAAAAGCACACATAAATTTATTTATATACAGTGTCCCCAACAGCCCAATCACACACTTTCCTTTCTTTACTTTACTTTTTAATTCTTTTTCTTTATCTCTGCCTTTTTCTTTTCTCCTCCACTTTTCTTCAGGAAGCTTCGTCCTCCTCCTCCAGACTCTGGCTCCTGGAGTGATGACTGCTGGCTCCTTTTATAATGCCCCCGGAAGTGCTCCAGGTGCTCGTTGACCTTCTTTTTAAAGCACTTCCGGGTGTGGCGAAAACCTGCCCAAGAGGGCTCAGCAGCTGTTGCAGCACACCCGGATCTCAACAGGGCTGTAGATAACTCCAACTACCATGAAGTCCTGCGGGAGTCTGAGGCACCAGGGAGGGCTGCCATCTAGCATTCTGGGGAAGGTAACGTTCTGACCACACTTGCTTCCACGGTTCTCCCAGCAGGTAGGCGTCCTGGCTGGGCAAGGACCCCGGCCGTCCCCCACAATATGCATACTGACTACAAAAAGTATTTAGCATTTTATCAGTATACAACATTAAATCATAGAGGAATTAATTTGACTTTATTTACATTAATCAACAGAAAAAGACTCTTTGATCTCAAAATACAATCAAATCTCTTCAATCAGTGTCTTAATGATTGATTTATTGCGCCAAAACAACATTGTGTTAAAGTTTCCAAAAAGGTTATCACACCCTGGCATTTAAGGACATCCTAACTGGTTGAGCACCACAACTACTGACTTACTTAGCCCTGGAACTTTTGAATTGCTACTCTCTATAACCAACCACATTCCAAACTTCTGCAAATTCCAGCAGCATCTGGAGAAGACAACAACCCGAGCACTGTTGAACCAACAGTCAAGATGTGGTTTGTGGGTTTAAATGAGGTCCTTAGAGTGCAAAACTAATAAATAGCATCCGATGAAGCCAGAAAATTCAAAAGACAGGCAGAAGGTATTGTGAGTTTATTTATATAGATTATACATAAACAGATAAGTATTATCAAATTGTGTCAAAGTTTGTCCTTACACCTTCCTGAATTCTCCCTTAACTTTCCCTTCAGTCACTAGCTTTTAACATTTGACTTTATGGAGGTGTTAAGGAGAGTAGCACGGCATTGCTTCTTCGTGGCCTTTCTTACAGATTAAATCCCAGCCCTGATCTTGTGGAGATAGTTTGTTCTCCTCTTGTCTACACAGGCTTTTCCTTCAGTTTGCTTCTTTTCTTTCACAGCTATTGACCCATTTGAACTGAGTTTGCCCAGCAATAGACTTGCATCTCCTCCACCTTTGGTTTAGACTTTTGGGTTAGGCTCTGATCCCCACAGCCCTGAACCTGAAAGTCAATATTTGATAATAAAGGAAAGGGTGTAAAGCTTTTCTTGATTTCCAACCCAAATGACAAGAAAATGTGTGCAACTATTTTTTTCCAATACTCTAGTCCCTCTTCATGATGTCCTAGTAGACTATTAGCCACATAGTGTTCTTCAGTTTAACCTATAATATATTTGGGCAAGTGGCATATTAGATACTAGCCCATGTTTTGCTCATTTTCTGGGTCCATACCTTTTTATTTTATTTAATTTACTTTACTGACAGGTTGGAGTGGTGGCTAGAAGTGACTCTACTCCATTGGGCCCCTCAACAAGGCCTTGCTTTGTCCTGGGTATGATATTAATTTGTATCCAGCCCTGCAAACAGTCCTCCAACTTACAGGGAAAACTCGGGGATTGGTGGCAGAATTGGCACTCCAGCCACAGTAAAAAACCTCACACTATTCCAGCGTGGTGCTGAGGTGTCACCCACTGCACTTGGGTCCCAATCCAGGTGGTTCATTGTGTGGTGGGTGCATTAATACGCTATCATCACATGCTCCCAACCTTTACTTACTTTACATTCAAGATTAGTCTGCTCAGTCTTTACAAACTTGGACATATTGTTTCCCAAAATAACTTGCCTGATAAAAAAAAACTTATTAGAATTTTTGATATTTTTTTTTCTAAGAACAGGACCTCAAAACCCAAACTCGACATTTGTTAGGGAAATTGGAACGGTGCCTAGCAGTCAGCAACATTAAGGGCCTCTCATTTTGCCAAAGCTATTATCCTGGAGAAAGCGTAATGCATTAGCCTAAGTGCTCTGCAGTACTGAGATGGCGGCCTCGCTGTCAGCGATTTTCTAATGCACTGCAGCTTTTAATAATCACTGATGGTAACACTTGTCTTCGTCTGCAGAACCGCCCTTCTGCCGCTATCTCTCTGAGGTCTTTCTAATGTAAGGAGGAGCTTGATGAGCTGGGGCAGCTGCATGACCTTCCTGCCCCAGGACTCCACTAGCTAGAAGATGTTGCCCCAAGAAGTGGCACATTAAGCAGGATTCAGACTAACATACACATTATAAATAAGAAACCATGGCAAAGCAGCAAGGCAAAATATGAGGTGCTGGGAGACAGTAGTAGGTAATAATGGTGGGTCATTATTTCTGAAGGTTACAGGACTTTCAAATGCCTGATCTTCACTAACATTTTACCAGTATGTCGGTCAGTTTTAATCCTTGTAAGGAGAGTGACCAAGATCAGTTTATTCGAAATGGTTATCACTGCATTGGTGAATTAATATCACATATCAACACTGCCTGTTCTGATCAGAGTATATTTGGTGTAAAGAGCACACCACACATCAGGGAGCCTCAGGTCAGGTGAGTGACCATCCGCAGTATGCGTCATCTCACAGCTGTCAGATTTGGCCACTACAGTGCTCAAACACTCATGCGGTCAGTTTTCATTCAAATCTGGCAGTCCTGTTCTGCATGATCAATGGCACTTACAAACCTGCACAGCGGCCAGATTTCAGTCAAATCTGTGTACTGCTTATTAGATGTGAAATTGACAAGCCAGCGCTGCCTGGTCCAGTCACCATCAGTCTTCTGCTTGTTCTGTGTGAGCATTTGAGGCAGTTCTGGTCAGCCTTAGTGTCTTCTTAGTACTCTCATGCTTTATTTCTCAAGCAGTGAGCTTATTTGATGTAAATGCTTTGCTATGGGCTGGACCTCTTAGGTGACCAGCTGGACAAATCCCAGTAGTGTCAATTCCATTTAGTCTAAGCAGATGTGTCTTTTTTCCAGGGTCACTTGTTGGACTCAGATAGATGTATTTTTTTCCTGCAAAAGTATGCTTTTTCTTCCAAGAACCCGTGATTTTATGACTCTTGTTAGAAGAATGCATTCTGTTAATATGCCACACAATGATAATTAGAGGCATTGTACTGTGACAACGATCTTTAAAACCAATTTAATGTGAGCTGCTCTTGTCTCTCCCTGGGGCTTTGACAGTTGGCAAAAAAACTCACTGAGGGAACGTTGCACTCAGATTAATGCAGAAGGTATCCTGGATTGTCTGTGTTGTCATTATTTTTGCTGTTAAGCTTCTTTATACCAATCATTTCTAAACTAATACTTGTGATGAGATTTCACAATGCTTTTTTGTCAGCTTGTCCCCAGCCCTTTGTCATGTTTGTCATTTGATGGATATCATGGCATATAATCATCTATTTGTCAGAACTACACCCCTGACTGCCTGAGTGACCCTTGTGAACCCCCTTAATCATGCTAAACTTAATCTGTACTGTAACGCCTTCAAAATGAACTGTGGGTTGTGTGTGCACAATAAAAGGTGCTGAAGAAAATCTACGACTGATCATTATCCTATCAATGGTGTATATACTGCCTTGCATCTCTTTTTGCTGAAATGGGTTTCCTGCAGTTGTGATCATGAAAAAAGTTGGTATCTAATATGAATGGATTTCTGCACATTGCCATTTTTCATTTCTCCAAGAAAAGCCTGTCTCCCAGGCCAATGAAAAATGAAGAATATTAGCTGTCACTTCATAAAAGAGAATTCAGCTCCCTGTCTTTATCTATATGAAAATCAGATTTAAGGACAAGCCCCTGCTGCTAGACAGAGATAGATGTGTATGGCCCTGATGAAAATTTTCCAGGTTCATGACATACTGTATTAGTAAATTTTGGCATCAACTATCATTAGCCAAGCCATCTTGGGAGGTTGCAAATTCAGGCTTTACCTTTCTGTCCCTCTTGGTCAAACCTCCATCCAGATAATTACCCAGAATTAAACCTCTATAATTCTGGGCCAAAACCTCCCTCTTTATGGAAGGTTACCTATTTAATAGGGTTAATATGGCTGAATTTTGCTTTAAACCTTAAAATTAAACTACCTCAATAGGTGAGGTACTGCGCTTTAAATGTCTGTTATCTTCAATTGTAAGAGGATTCCCATAGTGCAGAATAGGAGTTGGTCTGTAAGATGCCCTGTTGGAACATAGATTGCAATGATCATACTTCCAGTGTAACTAGTCCACCAATAAAGAGTACTATACCACACAATAACAGATCGAGTTGTAAGAATAAATTCAATTAGGACAGGGACTTTGGGGAATAACAAAAGATGTAGGAATTGTAGGACATGTCAGACTTAGACCTCATCAGTTTACATGATTAAAAATCACTCACCCGTCACATTTAATGTCTGAGTGATGACTTTCCAGCGCAGTCATGCTCACGTTTTTTACTGACAGCCAATATTGTGCTGCCTGAAAGCACCAGTGCTTTTGAGGGGTTAACAAGAATGCCGAGTTCAGCTACAGTCTTGTCCTTTACTTTTTTCTATTTTGTTGTGATATGTAAAACATGACATATCAGACAGACAATCTCCTCTTGTGTTTACAAGTCTAAGACAACAACATTCATTGGATGTCAGCTCTCATACACAAAGAGTTGGCCAATGACCAAAAAGAAAATATAAACAGGTCTGAGCGAGACTGAGTGAGTTGCAGACAAGTTGGACTGAGTTTCTGAGTATGTCACATTATGTGACTGGCCTTTATGAGAGCACACCAACTGCCTCCAACTCACTAAGATTCTGAAAACAAAGACTACAACTGAAAAGTTCTCTAATGTGACATGGCCTTAAACTGCTGTATAATTTCTGCAAACTAGTAGGTCATCCTAAAACATGGTGAAAAAGGGCGTAGGCCTCCAAATGCTCCACAAAGTAGGCCAAGACATTCACTTGCCTGTCCAGAACGTGTTCATTCCAAGTCAGCCATCGCCAATTTCTAAATCAAATTTATCTCCCTCCCCTCCTGATCAGACCCTAAATAATGGTGTCAGCATATATTCACACCCGATCTGATGCTGTTCGTTTTCAAATAATATTGCATGTTTTCTGATTGGTACTATTTAGGTCATAGAATGATTTCTTCAAAATGTCCCACATATTTGTCTCTTTCTTTTTTGCCCAGTGCTGCGTTGACATCGTGCACCTGAAGGCGTGAGCTTATTAAGTGCAAGCAGGAAACGAAGGTGGCCGGTTGCTAACAAGCTTGAACTGGCTTCGATCAACACACATGTACTGTGCAAGGCATGCACAGGGGCCACTGAGAAAAGAAGAGTGTTCATGGCTCACCTTGCAGAGGAGCTTCGTCGTCGCTTCTTACAAGAAAAGGCAATGGAAAAAGAAAAGAAGAATGCAACATCGACAAGCTTCTGTTCCAAGACAGCCGCTTCCCCCAGGAAAGCAAACTCAGTCAGTGTCAGTAGTAGGAACCACAGCATAAAGAGAGGTGTGTACATTGCAACAGATACACATGTCGTAAATGTAGGAAGGATGGTCCTTGGGTGTGTGGGAACTGTTAACAGTTGAATTTGACGATTGCATGCAGTGAAGAATTGACCTCTCTGTACTTTTCTTCCTCTTCATGTTCTGGAGTACAAAAGAAACACCACCATGCACCAAAATGTGGAGACTGGGCAAGATCAGAAAAAAAAAAAAAACACGTGGCCACCGATTACAACCGCAAGATGGTATGCGAATGAATATGAGTAATATGAATAATGTTGCATCCATGCCACAATGTTTTCTGAAATGTACTATACAGGTCATAAAATGAATAATTTCAAATATCATATATACCTATGTCTCTGTTTTTTGTCAGTGTGGCTTTGACATCATGGACCATAAGGCGCATACTAATTCAGCGTAAGCAGGAACACTAAATAAAATTGAATACAAAAAAATAAAGTGACAATGAAATACAAAGAAGGCAGATTCACCAGAATTTGTGTGTCAGCTTTTATCCATCCAGATCAGAGAATCTCCAGTGGCATTGTCTCAAAACACCACTCACATCTACAGTTATTTCTAGTTTCAAATAAAAACTAACAGCGTCAGATCCCTTTTGGTAGTATGTATCGTGATCGTGACTGAGATAATATAAGTGAGTAAAAAATGCTAACTTTTACAAATACTATTAATTTACAGTGGCTGTTACAGACGCAGATCAAATGTATATTTTTATTGTATAATATTAACAATAAGAGCAGCTCACTACTTAAAACAGTAAATATACGAGACAGTCAGGATTGAACCGGAGACTCCAGATTATAAGTCAGCAATTCTTACCGCTGCACCACAGAAACTGTTGTGTCACTGTTGAACCTTTTGTGAAAGTGTTTATTTGATCTTTGGACTTCAGGCTTTACACATTATATAGTTTATGTCTACATTTTGTCATTTATTACAAAATTTTAAAATGTTTCTGTTTTAACGATGTGTTTATACAGATTATTGTAGAAACAGAAAACACATGAAATGCATGTGTTCCAAATAACGATCTATTATTTCCATTCTAAAACTCCAGCACTTCACTCCCAGATAATCAAGGCTGGAACTGGGAGAACTTCTTGCCTGTTCTGTGGCAGTGGAGGGATGGTATAGTAGGCTGCTCGCTGCTTGTCTTGATCGGCACATTTACAAGACAAAAGACGCTGACGGAGAGGTGCAAAGGGTTTTAAAGTGATGTCAAATCACTACCCTTTAGATTTTTTAGAAAGATATAGAAGCTCTAGAAAACATTTAAAGAGAAGAGAAGAATAATGTGATTAACACCAAAACTCAAAATCTTTGTAGACAGTGACTGAGTAACAAAACAAATACAGGTAGTCCCCATGTTACGGACATCCGACCTACGACATACGAACGGGGCCGCAGCTGCGACGCATGCGCCTCAGTAACTGCCGCTCCGTCATCTTCTGCCTGGGGAGACTGCAAGCGGCGACTGGACGTAGGCTGGAGGGGGGCGATTTTACTGCTCGCACAGTGTAGCGTCACTTTGGGCGGCTGCCGGCGGCAAGCGGTTTCACTGCCTACCTTGCACACACGGCTGCCTGTTCATTCTAGGTGGATGCTAGTAATGCTGCAAGTGGTGACCCGGTTGTGGCTGGACAGAGGCCACTGAGGATGAATGGGGCGGCGGGGGGTAGCATTGTAGTGTGCCTCGGATGGCTGCGTGTTGAATGGGGGTGGTGGTGCGGCAGACATTGCAGGCAGCATACTGTAGTGGAGGTGACTGTAAGGTGGGTTGGTGAACCACCCCTTGCTGCCCCCATTCATTTTAAGTAGTAACACAAAAAGTAACAGCAGATTGAATATTTGCACCTTGAAAGAGAAAAGAAGAACTGGTGATCTTAGGTTCCCAGGCCCCCAAAAATTGTGAACATGGTGATACATAATGAGTCTCCTGGCATAAACGTGAAAAAAGTAAAAGGAAAGAAAATGGTATAAACTTAACAATTTTATGCTCAATCACCTCCAAAATCAGACTTCATACAGAGCCTGGATCTGGCAGTTTATGAAAGGAAAATTAATATGAGAAGTTCCACTTTTGATAAAATGAACAGGGTGAGGAACGGTCTGAAGGGAGTGTACATCTTCTATTTAAACAGATGCTTGAGGCTGAGCATTTTTAAAATGTACTGTATCTTTAAAAGTTTCCACCAAGAAGCTTATAAATGTGTCTCTTCAGAACGCTGCACTTTGGGTTGTAATTTGTTTGAACACTTCGGGACATCATCGAGTGGAATTAGTTTGCAAATGAGGCTGTCTGGCTTAATGAGGCAGTGGAAGGAGGGAGGATGAGTGTTTCTTTTTTTTCTTTTCTTTTTTGTGACGCCTCACTTCCAGAGATAATTAGATTCTCCAAGAAAGACATTTCTCTTAATATATAGCTGCAATAATAACAGTGACTGCGGCCGCTGCTGCCTACTAAGTGCAGCTGATTATTTTTTTACTCGGCAGAAATGCAGCAAGAGAGCCCCTGTTTCATTGCCATTAATGGAAAGCTTTTTCCACCTACTTGTGCTACAACAATAAAGTCCAGAGCCACATCTTGAAAAAATAGTGGAATTCTCTAAACAAGATAATTACCATTGATAGCAAGAAAACAACACAATAATGAATAACTGTTGAGCAAATGCATATACAATGACCACCAAACAATGATTATCAATTTGGGACAAAGAAAGTGTTATCCATCTATCTATCTATCTATCTATCTTAGATGCCACACAGGAAACAGACCTGAAAGGAAGGACCTGAATGGACAGCCCATTAAAAAGAGAAGATGTGGATGGAGGTTTTTTATTCCCCCAACACACTAGATGGCAGCAGCCCCGGAGTTCGGTGCATAGTAAGGAACCAGAAGGGCATGCTGGGGTTACTGGGTGCCATGAGAGGGCGATGTAGGGAGACAAGCTCCCTATTATGGACTTCCATGCAACCTGAATGTACTTTTGTCGAGCAGACTCCAGGGTCTGTAATAAAATGGTCCGCACTCCTTTATTCAGGCAAGTCAGAGAGGCAACACTTGACTGGAGGAGGGCAGGGCGGCAGTGATAGAGTTATTGGGAGGACAGGAAAACCTGTTGATTGTGCTTTTTGAATCATATATGAGGTATTTTTTGGTTAACAAACAACCTTTATTTGAACCCGGGACTGTGATTTTGTGTTCATGTCGGGAGTTGGGTTTATCTATCTATCTATCTATCTACAATGAATGATCATCAAGAATGCTATGAAAAACATCCCACACAGCAGTAGCCAGAATGTTCACAAACAAAGATCCTCAAGAGCAATGAGAAGATGAAAGTAGCACAATGTGCAGTAGCTATGAAGACACAGACATCAAAAACTGTATTTATGGTGGATCACAGAAATAAAGACCACCACAAAAGTTCTCATAAAATGGCTACAAAGATGGGACAAGTTAAATAGAGTTCATATACTGTAGCACTGTTTACAAGATGGTAGAGCAGAAACACTTCCACCCAAAAAGCAATTCATACGAGGGATATCCAGAAAAAAAGGTTACAAGTGCCCTGGAGGGTGCAGGGAATTTTTTTTTTTCGAAGGTTGTGTGTAGGGGGGTCCTACCGGTCAAAATAAGCCCGGGACCGCGTCAGTCAGTTGTGAAATGTCATCACAGCAAGCGACTTCGTCAACATCTGCTGAGGCCGTTTGCTCCACCTACCGCCGATGCGAGATTTGTTCGGTCATCAAGTTCCTCACTTTGCATCGCGAATCCGCGGCCGAGATCCATCATCAGCTTGTGGAAACTTATGGACCTGAGGTAATGTCACGTCAGCATGTTTACAAGTGGGTTAGGTCGTTCAAAGAAGGTCGCACTGACACTCATGACGAAGAAAGGAGTGGGAGGCCGTCTCTCGTTTCAGAAGAGCTTCTGCAGCAAGTTAATGAAAAAATTCGCAGTGATCGTCGTGTGACGATTGACACCCTTCTTGAAATGTTCCCACACATCTCACGAAGTCTCATGGGTGAAATTGTCTCAGAAAAACTTGATTACAGGAAGCCGAGTGCAAGATGGGTGCCAAAAATGTTGACTCCAGAACATCGCCAAAATCGCGTTTTGGCTGCACGTGAATTTCTTCAGCGTTATGAAATCGAGGGTGAGGCGTTCCTTGACTCTATTGTGACTGGAGACGAAACTTGGGTATGTCACTATACTCCTGAGTCCAAAAGGCAGTCCCAACAATGGTACCATACCCATTCCCCATCAGCCAAAAAATTTAAAGTTCAGTTTTCAGAGCGGAAGATTATGGCATCTGTCTTTTGGGACAGAAAAGGGGTTTTGCTGGTGGATTTCATGGCCAAAGGGTCCACCATCAATGCTGAAACATATTGTGAGACCCTAAAAAAATTGAAAAAAAAGATTAAAGACAAAAGGAGGGGAATGCAGTCTTGTGGTGTGTCCCTCCTTCACGACAACGCCAGACCCCATACCGCTCGTGTGACTCAGGACCTGCTTGTGTCCTTTAGATGGGATATTGTTACCCACCCACCCTATTCCCCGGACCTTACGCCCTCAGATTTTCACCTTTTCACCAAACTGAAAGAATTCTTGGGTGGGAAACGTTTTTCCAACGATGAGGAGGTGAAGGAGACAGTGGAGAAGTGGCTTTCGGAGGTGGAGCAGAGTGTATTCGACGAGGGTATAAAAAAGCTGGTGCCCAGGCTGAAGAAGTGCATCGAAGTTGACGGCGATTATGTTGAGAAATAAACACATATTTTGGAACATACCCTGTAAATTTGGTTGAAATATATTCATTTTTCGATTTTTAACAGCTGTTGTAACCTTTTTTTCTGGATATCCCTCATAAAATCCAGCAAAATAATGGTTGTCTAGAAGCAGATTTCCAGGAAATATATCCATCAATGGTGGCCACCAAAATGCAGACCAGCAAAGATTGTTACATACCAGGGCTCCCAAATTGCTGGTGAAATCAGAGTTTAAATTCTGCATAGCAGTCAACAAAATGGAAATTATAAAAAAGTCCACTGCAGTGGTGCTTATCATACAGATAACCAGGAATGAAGCCCTGCAAGGCTCAGACAAGAAAGGTGTAATCATACCCATATAAGCCAAAGGAGTATATACTCAGTAAGTGATCTGGATTATCCATAGAAGCAGCAGACAAGGCATCAGGTTGGCAGACAGTGTAAAGACAAGGCGGAACACCAGAACGTCCTCCTGGCTGTTATGGCCAAATTTAATGGAAAAATTGTTGTCTTAAATGTGGCAAAAATGGGTTTGAGGCTAACAAAAAGTCCCAGGACCTTCAACGAAATATGAAAAATAATAATTCAAAAACAACAAAACCAACAAAAAATATATGTAGGTCAAGAAGGTAACAAAACAGCTATAGTGGGATTAGTGATCCTCTGTACAGGTTATGTAATAAAGATTCTACACTTGAGAATATGGGCACCCTTGGACCCTAAAAAGCATTAATCCACAGAAAGTGACTAAGACAGAGCAAACATCATGCAAACTGAGCTCAGGAAGCAAGACCCCTCTTCCCAGTCACCTGGGTGACTTAGATCACTGAAAAGAGAGTTCATTATACTTTTAACAATGCATCAGGTCATTCAGTGCTTTTGATTTCAGTGTGAGATTTGATTACATCATGACCTGGTGTGGTTGGTGGATTGGGGTCACTCTCCTTGATCATTTCAACTCACAGATTTAAAAGGGGAAGCACTTGGTGAAAAGAATACTCTGATGGTAGATCTATCCCTGTCAGGAAGCCACAATATAGGAAAAAGTATCATCTCATCATCTGAAACTGTCTCTCCAGGTAAGGGTCAGTCTGGATTTCTTTGTCCCAAGCTACAGATTCTAGCTCCTCTTACCCACCCAAGGCCTTTCACACATCAGAACTCTAGAGTAGGAGAGAGACTGCCCCGATCAAGACATTCTTTTCATAACCCCTCCTTAGTGTGGAGGTGATGCCAGCTATATTTACCTGGTACTTTTCCACCTCCTGCACCATCTTTCCTCCTTCCGTGTCAGAGAGATAATGTTCTAAGTTCCCAAAGCCAGTCTCCATTGCCAAGATCTAGTCTATTTTGGTTGTTTTTGCCTATACCTTCCAATAAAGTGCTAATTATGTGAAATTGTGAAGTGGCATCACAATCACTTTTCTCCCTTCATCTTGCAGTTGGTGAGAAAACAAGACAGCTCCATATTTTGGACTGAGCCCATCCAGGGTATGTAGGTTGTCAAACCACAAGGCACTTGCTGGCAAACACCACTTCTAGGGCTGGCTGAAGGGTAGGGTATCCCAGTCAGGGTACACAAGTCAAAAGGCACAATTAAATAAAAAGCCTTAGGGAAAAATATCAAACTGGGGCAGGCCCTCAGCTAACAAATATAATCTGGTCCAAACATCCACTTTGAGGCCTGCTGCATCATTGACCCAAAGATTGCCTCTGCAGATTAAAATCTGCTCAAAGACATCTACAATAAAGATGATGTCTCACCATGCACATAATACACTGCTTCATTGAATCTGCATCATATCAGAAGGGTGAACAAAGAGAGCAAATCATTGCATCATCCCATAATGCAACACAGCCAGCATTGTGTCTGCAGCACTGTACACAGTCAAGGGCAGGCATGCAGGAATAGGCTGAATCAGCAAACTGATTTAAGTGACTGATGGCTTAGTCAGGTTCAGTATGACATAAGTCTCATACCCCTGCATCACTGGAGTAAATAACACTAACTGTCAGACACAGTGACATTCATTTTAGCAAATGTGAAATGTGGCTGAAAACCACAAAAGGGTAGTAGTGTTCAAAGGAAAATACCAGCCATGCATGTTAGTTTGATTGGCTCATTCCTAGGATCAAATACTACATGGGCACAAGCTTTGGAGTTCCCAATAGTAGATGAATGTATGAAGTTTAATATATATATACACATATATACAGTGTATATATACACATATATACAGTGTATATATATATATATATATATATATATATATATATATATCCATCCATTATCCAACCCGCTATATCCTAACCACAGGGCCATGGGGGTCCGCTGGAGCAATATGTATATATATATATATATATATATATATATACACACATATATATATATATATATATATACATATAAAAGTATATAAATATGTGTGTGTGTTTCTTTAAAAAAGGTTGACGCAAAGCACTATGCCAATTTGCCTTCTGTGTGTCGTGTTTATAGAGTGGATTTATAAAGACAATTGTCACTCAGACCTCTTACCCACTTAGAAATTTAAAAGTATGCTAAAAGTAAAAATCAATTAAACATTATTCTGTATAGTTAGTTATACATATCACACACTCATAGGTTGCTATGCAAATTATTCACAAGTACATTTTAAAATAAAGCATGTTTGAGAATGTATTATATAAGTAAATGAAGAATACAAACTACTTATGAAATTCTGTGACTTTGTTTACCTGTGTTTTTTTTGTTTACAAAACGGTTGCACCATAATGACATCTTGTCAGATGCAGTGTATTTGCATACATAGGGGAGATGAGTGTGCATGTGTCCTGTTGTGTTTAGGGGCCTTCATATGATGTTGCATTAAAAGAATTTGAAGGGCTTAAGCAGGATGCTAGTGTAATAAACACAAGAACAGAGAATCAAATATATTTTTGTGACAGAGTAATGAATTAGTGATATTATGGATGTTTTATACATATATTTTTATTCAGTTCAGGGCTTTTTGGTCTAGGATTATATTTTTTATAGTCTTTGACAAAGTTTATTTTTAGTAATTGCTTCATCATGGTAGGGTCGTAGGTGACCTTATTTTCCCTTGTAGACTTTGTTATGTAGACTATAACAGAATTCCCCAAATCCAATACTCTTACCACACTGTCAGGCCTGGGTAAGTAATTTTAAGCCAGAACTATTTACTATGAATTCCATAAATGGTGTTTCTTAAAATGTACAACAAATTAAATTATTTTAATGTATTTCAGGGCTCTCCAAATCCAGGAGAAGACAGTGTCCTTAAAACTCACTATAATAAAAAAAGGTCAAATTTTGGGTTCGCATGTAGTCATGTGTCTTTTCCTGACAAAGTGGAATACAAGTGAAAAAAAATTTTAAGATTGGGCCAAAGCTGTGGAATTGTACAAACAACAATCACATACATTAAGCTATCTAATTTATATTAGATATACTCATAAAAGCCATCAATAAGCTACTAGTTGGCTTACTGTCTTATGTTGGTTAGTCTCTGGCCTAGAATGGCCCTTACCCAAGCATGCTGTCTGCTTAGATGAAACAGAGAATTTGAATGATGGCCCCTGTCTTCAGATTGGAATATTACAGAGAAAAGAGAGAATGCCTTTGCAAACCTCCTTTTATTATGGCTTTGAACAATGAAACAGCTCAGGCACAAACAACACCCTCCCAGTTCAGCCTATGCTTTCTTCTTGTGAACATTTTCTCCAGTTTCAAAGGATGCACACATTTAGGTTTCAGAGGAACAAGAAAGAAAGGATATAAAGGTACGTAAGTCGAAAACTGACCCACGCTGGTCAAAATTCCCCTTTCTTGTAACAGATAGTCAGAGTAAGATATTCTTATCAGTGATCACACTGCTAAAACCTAGGGATGTTACAAGAGTTAATTTTCAGAAAGTTGTTCCTTTCTTTTTAATATGTTAAATGACAATTTAGAAATAATTGTAAAAACATTAAAAATAAGTCTATGTTACAGTAGTATCCCTTTTTTTGTTTAAGTGATGTGCCAAGAAGTGTCACTTGACTGGGTTTGTTGTATTGCTGATGTCATGGGAAGTGAAGCTATTAATGTGGTAGTGGTTACATCACTCACTATCTCTCGGTGGATACATCTTTATGGCTCTTAGCAGTAGTTAGTTTCATTTCAAGTAGGACCCAGTGCTAGATTTTTAAACTCCATCTTGATCTTCCATTTTTGATTCTAGTTTTGCCCTTTGGTTTTCTTTTCACAATCTGTTTACCTTCTCAGTTATGACTTCTGCCTGTCTTTGGCTTCAATTTTGTTTTTTTTTTATCTCCTGTTCCTCTGTTTCTCTGGCAGTAATCCCAAGAGACTATATATATATATATATATATATATATATATATTATAACTTAATTAAAATAAAGAGCAATATTCAGAAGGACCTAATAGTCATGAAGTTCAATAGGACTGATCACTAGCAGTAAAATTTCATTTGAAATTTAAAGCCCAAGTTGTTTCCAGATGTTAATACTAAGCTAAGCCCTGACAGTACTTGATATGAAAAAAATGTTCTTATATATGATAATATTCTGCAATTATAAAGTTATGATGCCATGCATCAAGTGGCTGAACCCTCACATGGTAGTAACAGCAATCGCTGCCAAAAGCAACATGATGGTGCCCATGAAAACAATACAGTAAATGGCAATGCCAGTCAAAAAAATGGTGATGTGATGATGGCACAAAAGTAATGATAAAAAATATATGAAACAAAAGCAACAGTATTAATGTATTGAGAAAAAAAGTTAAATTAAACCAGGTGATTAGCTAGCTTATCCTGAGTTAGATACTGTTAGAGCACCATCACATGTATCAGGTGTTTCATGACACAAGATGGCAAAAGCGGGTTCAGGCAACAAAATATGTAAAAAGGCCAGACAAAGACCTCACTAGCAAGGCCCAAAATTGGCCTCACCCCAGATAGCCTCACCCTAAGCACAATAGACAGCCTTCAAATCCGACATAGGCCCCAAATGCAGATTAGGCTTTTAAAGTTCAAACATGCAATTTAAATTTCCCAAATCACCAAAAATGCCCTTCAAGGGAGATGAATCCGTAAAATCACTGACTTGAGAAGAAAATGCAAATAGAAAAATCTTTATAAGTAAAGGATTTTATCAAAATGAACAAAAATGGAATAAAGGACAGAAAACAAGTCCAAATCCGAAATCAAGAGCAAAACCCAAGCGTTATGGTTTCAGTCACAGATCCTCCCCAGATTGCGTTCAAATTCCTTTTTAATTTCTTTTTCCTTCACGTGTGATTCTTTTCTTTGTGTTAATACTGTTCTGTATGTTTATATTAGTTTTGTGCATTTAATTTCTATGTGTCCATTAATTCCATGTTCCTTGTGTTTTGTGGGTGGTTCCCCAAGAGACAAGGCCACCTAACCATCACCATCAAGGGACTGCCCTAAACCCTATTAATGGTGAGGGAACACTCAGTTCCTGGTTCATCATGCATAACGCCGTGCGTAGAATTCGCACTATAACATGACGTAAGCACAAAAGCCAAAATGTGCTTATACACAGAAAATTCCAGATGCAGGAATCTCTGCGTACTCCAACTTCCGCGTTCTTCCGCTACATAAATCCCAGTCAGCGTGAAAACTAATGCACGTACATGCACCTTCTGTCCCGTCCCATCTCCTCCCAGAATTACGCCTCTTTGAATATGCAAATCAATATAAATAGACCTTAAGCTCCGTTTTCTGTGAAAAGGCAATGGGAAAAGCAGGACAGAAAATAGAAGAATTTCAGCGAATACCAAGTGGAGGCAAAGAAAAACGTACTATTTATTGGTTTATACAGTGGAATAAACAAGAAAAGGAAGTTGATCGAGTGACATAGCGTGTCGGGAGAAACAAGCTCAAGTTCACAATGTCGCACAGTGCCCGACATAAAAAAGAAGTTGTCAGATATCAAAGTCGAGACGTGGCCCACCATCTGAGTGTCATATGGAAGCTTATTAGGGTACAGTGTGAAAAAAAGGCACAGAGTAGGAAAAAAGCACGAAATGTTAACTTCAGTCTCGAAATATCCACTTTAAACACGTAGTTTATTTTTTCAATAAAGTAGAACATCATAAACTTCATCTTAAATTCATTTAATTTACTAGTTTCTCTAATCCCATCGTAACTAAAATAGCACGTTAAATGCTTTGTTTTGTATTTGATCTTCTATGTGCTCTGTGTGTGAATTACTATGTGCATCTTAAACGGGCTTTCTCTTTCTCCGACAGGACACAGAATCCATTACATTCGTGATATTACAGCTCTCTGAATAATTAAAATACTGAGATGTATACGTGATATTTTCATGATGATTGGAACGAAGGCATGTTATTAAGAACACAATGGTGCAGTGATTGTTCATGTCTCATACAAGATTTTGCTGCGCCATGCGCTACCTTGAAATACTTTATTGTAGCAGTACTGTCTCTTTCAAACGTACTATCTTATAATTCCTGTTCTTACTTTTCTTTCCCCAAATACCCACTCGCCATCAGCTCTGTAATAGACGTTAAGCCATCTGTAAGCTTACAACGACGATTTTTCAAAACTTTTAAGGAACATTGAAATATCTTTATAGTATGTGTTTAATTATTCTATCCATCTATCCTTCCAGTGTCACGCCAGTTTTAGCAAATATACAGCGCGTGGCAGGAACAATATGTGAACTTGCTAGCGCTGCGGGACCGTGTCATCATAGGTTTAATTATTAACAATACATATTATTTAAATGAAATTAAAGTTTTATCTGTATAATATAATAAACATTTTGCTGCATTTCATCTTACAAATGATATCGTCATCATATGTAAATACGCGCTTGATAAAGTGGCTCAGGTTGTGTAATATTATAACTGTAGTGCAAGTTTACAGTGAGGTAGTTCTACTTATTAGTACAAACAGTTCTACAAGGAGCAATTGATTGAGTGCGTTTATACTTCTTGGGATGAAACTGTTTCTGAACCGCGAGATCCGTACAGGAAAGGCTTTGAAACGTTTTGCTGTGGCTTTGGCAGCTGCTGCTGTGATTCCCCACTCAGATACAATGATATAAATACTCCGAGTGGTGCAGTGAGAGTAATGTGGAAAAAGATGATCCGCTGTGGCAACCCTTAAAGGGAGCAGCTGAAATAAGTAAAAGAAGAAGGTGCAGTGAGAGTAACAACGCTAAAGCAGTTATGGTATTTGGAATACTATGACTAGTCCCTGGATCACTGTATTGTTACAAGTTAATTACAATCAGATGCATTACACTAATAAACAATATGCTGTTAGTTTCAGTGTATTTATAAAGCCGCAGCAGGAAAATAAAGAGTAACCACACAGGAACAGTAGCACTGCTTTGATGCTGGGTGCCGCCAGTCTGCAAAACCGAGCGGAGAACTTGCGTACGACAGGGTATGAGGTACCATGGAAATGTGTGTAGCTTTACGCCAAGTGTAGGTTTTATACATCGCGATTTGAACATGGAAAAGTTCTTACACAACATTTCTGTGCGTACGCACCATTTATACATGAGGCCCCTGGTGATGCATTGTATGCTGTAGGTGTTGGTGAGTTCTCTTTGATTATTGCTGTTTTTTTATTTACTGAATTTTTGGCCAATGTGCTCTGTTTTTTGATCCCTCACTGAATTTGTGTTTTTGTAACTTGTTTGCCATTGGATTCCATATTTTATGAAGGCACATCCTTCTGGGTGTTTTGTTTTCTGCTGAGCATCTTTTGCTATACAGCATATTTTGTAAAATAAATCTTTTATTTTATAAAGATTCTTCATTTGATATTTTCAAGCTGAAGGTTGATGGTGCCTCTTCATCTTGAGGGACTTGTCGCAACAGTTTTTGGAAGTTTAAAAAATATTAGCAAATTACCTATTTTGAGGGCCTGCTCCCCAGCTACTGTGGTAATTATTCAGATTACTAGGCTCACCCGCCTTTTAAGGTGACCGACTTTTAAGTTGACCACTTCTTAAGGCAATTCAATATGTAGATCAATTTGATATTTTATACAAACTCATTAATTTGGTTATATTGCATTTGAGCGGTATTACTTTAATACTCATAGTTTCTGTTATTTTTGTGATGAAATTTAAACTTTTTTTCTATATTGAGGTCGCCCTTTTGAACCCCCCTGATATTGACTACGCGGTGAGGCATTTGTACTCCATCAACATTAATTATTTCCAGAGACAT
>JANRMT010062827.1:34520438-34553134 GCA_026402145.1 Polypterus bichir lapradei | reverse complement strand
AGCCTGCCAAATTTCAGCCTTCTACCTACACGGGAAGTTGGAGAATTAGTGATGAGTCAGTCAGTGAGTGAGTGAGTGAGTGAGTGAGTGAGTGAGTGAGTGAGTGAGTGAGTGAGGGCTTTGCCGTTTATTAGTATAGATGACACCAACAGCAAAACAAAAATAATCAAAGCCAAAAAATCCAAACAATAATTACATAAAGATCTTAACACTTTAACACTTCTATAAACCCCTGAGGGATTCCCTCCTCCACCTGAGTATTAAAATGGTGGGTGGTCCATCAGTGGTGATCTCAAGATGACCCCGTCCCTGAAATGCTATTTTTATGGAGATATGGCACATAACTAATCATACTACAAATACAGCAAATACTCAAAGTAATATTCAATACATAATGACAAAAATAATTAATACTGACATAATATACAAAATAATATCTAACAAAGCATAAAATAAAATTTTAAATGAGCTAGGAATTAAACCTGGCAAAACTAATACAAGCCGCAGTTTTATTATTTCCCTGTTGCACAAAAAATATCAGAGTCAGTGGCATTTGTGTACTGCTCTGAAACACATTTTATGCTTCTTTGATGCTATCTGAGCCATAACTCTAGAAAATGAAACATAAAGATTAGTCTGGTCAAAAAACACAGCGGTGTTAGATGTCTCCCCACCAACTTAATTGAAAAGTTTTAGAACAGGAAAAACCCACAGCTTTCTTTTTACTTCCAAACATCCACCTACATGTTTCTGTATCGACTTTTTTCTAGGGAGGTGAGGTGAATCCCTGCACCAGAAAACAAAGTGTATTTTATAATAAATCACGAGGATAAACAAGATGTGACACCAATCAGAATGAGACAGAAAGTAATTAATATATGGACTCCGAAACAAAATGAAAGTATAAGAAAACAAAGAATGTTAGCGTATATACACCCCATGATTAAATATTAATATGTATGACAAGAACATTATTAGCTGTCATATATTTGATGGAAGGCAGAAGTGGAAACCTACCTGATAGAAAATCATTAATGACCAAACACCATATTTGCTGTTTGTAGAATAAATTCTTACACTTACCCAAACAGTGCCTCAGCCCTCAAATTAGAGCTGGATGTCTTGCATCAGGTTTTCTGAGAACAGTATTAGATTTATTCTGTGAAATTTCATTTCCACATCGTCTTTGATGTTCTATTGAATTTACTGCCTGTTGTGTGCAATATATGAAATATCTCATTTTATACTATTCTAGTGTGAATACCTCTACTGTTTGTCATATAAATTTTCTGTACTTTAGATATTATGAATAGAGGCTGACAGGCAGCAAAAAGCACCACCAGGATGGCACATGACAGGCATAAACCCCTCAGAAGGTTTCCAAGGGAGAAGGGAAAGCCACACAGGAAGCACGTACTACTTGGCAATGCCCTATTTGTGTGTATTTAGAGCCCAAGAATGACAGCAGGCAGGGACAGTGGCAGAAATCAAAGTAAGACACACCCTGAGTGGAGTCTGTGAGAGGCCCATCACAGGGTTTGGATTGTTATTGATATATATAACTATTTGTAGCCTTAATTTCCTTGGTAATATGGGGTTGTGCAAAAACAGGCTGCACATGAATATGTGCCCAAGGCTCTCATGGGACTTGGGGTGCTGATAATGAATAAAGGCAAAAAGAAAGGCAATACGAAAGGCTGATTGCTGGATTGTCAGAAAGCCGTAAGGGAGTTAAAGGTCCCAAGAAAAGAGTGTAGGATTACTCACAGGAGTAGGGTGATGATTCTTGTATCATGCACCTGTAAATCTGAATCATCACCATATAGAATTCTTGCAGGAGTAAGAATGAAAAATAGCAAGCATCATGAAAGATTTCAGTCAGTGTGGTGGCTACTGGTCTTGACTTATGGCTGCAGAAGACTGCTTTCAAGTCCAGGTCTAGTTATATTTCAGCCAGGATTCATTCACTAAATGGAGTTGAAATGTTGTATTAATTTTGTTAATTGTTTATGTTAACATTGGTGATTGTTTAGTTTCTTTATGCATTTTTTATTATGTGCTATGTGTTTTGAGGATGGTGTCCCAATAGGCATGGCCACCTGCCTGTCACTATCAAGTGACTAAAGGTGGCGACAGTCCTCGGTCCCTTGCGGTTAATTTTGAATGCACTTGGTAGGTGGTGAGTGGATTACCTTGTGTTTTCAGGCAAGTTCTTTTTGAATTGTGTATTTCACAGAGCTTACCATTTTGAAGAACAAATCTTTTTATTTATAAAAATTCTGTGTTTTTGCCATTACCGCTAGCTGGGGTTTGATGGTAATTCCTCTCCTAGTGGTCATTTTGAGTAATTACTGGAATTTTCATGATTTGAGATTAACAACTTTATAACACTGTCATTTTCGGTGTAGAATATGTTCATTCCTCAGATGTGTTTGTAGATTTTTCTTTCGCCTTCCAAAGATGTTAGGTCATCTAACATCTCTACATTTGGCCTCATATCTCTTATCTACCTTGAGATGAACTGCAGCCTCATCCACATTTAGTTCATTTCCTAACACTCGAATCAGCTTGAATAGGCAGCAATATCCCACAATCATGAGTTGGACATTAGTTGATCTAAACATAGCTGGATGATTATTATTTCATTCACGTTCTTTTAAAAGCTAAAAGAGACATGTGAAAAAAGCACATTCTGTCCATATATAGACATTGACAAATAATCCTGTTAAATTAATGGTGTTCCTTATGAAAAGTACGAGTTTCCAAGCAGTATGATAGATCTGCAGAATATATCAGATTCATATCTGTTAAATGAAGCAACACAATAACAACGAGGAGGCCTGAAAAGTATGTCCGCTGCTGTTTTAAAATATACCAGTGTTGATTTAATGATGAATGTTTGACAGGTCAGGGCTTTGGGCTATAAACCACAAGGTTACTAATTTAGTTCCATGCCACTTAGTGACCTTGAATAAATCACTAAATCTGCCAGCCGGCCATCTGTAGAAATAAAGAAGCCGTTATCTATATATTTGTAATGTGTTCTTCATTTTGAATAAAGCAAATTTAAAACAAACCAGTCTGTTACTGTAAGTCTCTGTTAAAGTTGCTTCTTTGGCTCAAATTTAAATCTTGTTTGCTTCATATTTTTGTTGTTGCTTAAATATAATTTTGTATATTGTGTTATTAATTCTGTTTTTGTGTATTTTATTTGCTTGTTTCATTTCAGTTTTGCATCATGTCAGGTTTCAGTGTTTTAGTTTTGCTCATCTGCCCTGTCTCCATTATGCTGAGTCAAAGGAGTTGGGGCTGTGTGATTATGCAGCTTGCGCAACTGGTACTGTTATGATTGGCATGTTTCATAAATTGGTTGTGCTCTTTCTGAGCTGCATACTGAAACTATTTATACAGAGTTAGGATTTTTCAAATCAGGAGTTTTAGATATGTCCTTATTTTGCATCCAGAAAGTGAGATTTAAAAGATGAATTACTGTACTGACAGAGATCCTCACCAGGGGCCTCACGTATAAATGGAGTGTATGCACAAAAATGTTGCGTACATCCATTTCCACGTTCACATCGCGATGTATAAAAACTTGCTGTAAAGCCATGCACATTTTTACGCCAGCTCAATTCCTTGCATACTCAAGTTCTCTGCTTGGTTTTGCAAACTGGCAGCACCCAGCGTCAAAGCAGTGCATTGTTCCTGTGTGATTTCCCTTTATTTTTTAGATTCACATCCCTGACGGCAGCTTTATCAAATACCCTGAAATTAACCACATATCGTTTTTTAGTTGAAGGCATCTGATTGCAATCAACCTGTAACCATATAATGGTGCACTGAATGGCCAAACTATTCCAAATACCATAGCCACTTTACCATTGTTACTATCAGTGCACCACTCAGACAGCTCTACGGCAAATTGTGTCAAGAGCGGATAGAAATATCTGGGTACAGCATCTAGCACGCGCTGCCTCAGCCATGGGCACAGTCTATATGATCTTCTCCCATTCGACAAACACTTCAGAGCCTTTCCTGTATGGACCTCGCAGTTCAGAAACAGTTTCATCCCAAGAGCTATAAATGCACTCAATCACTCCATCAAGTGCCTCCGGTAAAACTGTTTGTACTTTAAGTACAATTGTCACACTGTAAACTTGCATTAAAGTGGTAATATTGCACAACCTGAGCCACTTATGCTTTCATATTGTATATTTTTCACAGATTTTTATCCTGTTATTATTATTATTATTATTAGTAGTAGTAGTAGTAGTATTAGTATTATTATTATTATTGTTGTTGTTATTTTACCATTTTATAGGAAAATAGGTTGATAGAAGATTTCCATATTAAATCTCATTGTTCCATGCAATAACAATAAAGGAATTCAATTCAATTGAGAGTGCGTATTTACAGATAACGACTGGCTTCTAAGTCAATTTAGATTTCCAGGTGCTATCTTGATATCATTTTAAAGATGAAATGCATTAAAATATATATGCTGTATTACATTATACAGATACATTTTTAACTTCATTTGAATAATGTATATCGTTAATGATTAAATATGTGAGCAGAAGTAGCGATGAGCTGATGCCCTATTCAGGGATTGTTCCTGCCTCACATTGTATGCTTGCTGGGGCTGGTGCGACCCTGGATGGATAGATGGATGGAATCATTAAACATGTACTACAAAGATATTTCAATGTTCCTTAAAGGTTTTGAAGAATCGGCGTTCTAAGCTTACAGATGGCTTGACATTTATTAAAGAGCTGATTGTGTGATGATTGGTCAATTGGAGAAAGAAAAGGAAGGACAGGAATCGGGGGTTAGTACATTTGAAAGAGACAGTAGTGCTGCAATAAATTATTTTATTGAGGGTCGTGCATTGGGCAGCAAGCATCTTGTGGGAGGCAGGAACAATCTCTGGAAGGGGCGCCATCTTTTATACATGTTTATACATGTTTTAATTTCTATCATCGTGAAAATATCAAGTATACAGTACATCTTAGTATTTAAATTGTTCAGAGAGCTACAATATCACAAATGTAATGTATTCTGTGTCCTGTCGATACCTGTTAAGAGTAAGAGTACATAGAATACAAAGCATTTAACATGCTACTTTAGTTACGATGGGATTTGAGAAACTATTAAATTAAACAATTTTAAGATGAAGTTTATGACGTTCTACTTTAATGACAAAATAAACTACATGATTAAAGTTGAAATTTCAACCTTTTTTCACACTATGTCCCAGGTTTTTTTTCTTTTCTCTGTACCCTAATACACTTCCGTATGACACTCAGATGGTGAGCTACGACTTGCCTTTTCATGGCAACTTTGACATCTGACCACTTCTTATTTATTTCAGGCACTGCGTGACTTTCTGAACTTGAACTTTCAAGTTTCTCCGCCACTCTGTTACTCGATCAGCTTAATTTTGTTGTTTATATCACTGCTTAAACCAAAAAATAGTACATTTTTCCTTGCCTATACTTGGCATTCACTGAAATTTTTCTTTTTCCCTGTGCTTTTGCCATTGTCTTTTCACAGAATGCAAAACATAAGGGGCTATTTATATTTATTTGCATATTTAAACAGGCATAATTCTGAGAGGAATCGATGTGGAGCGACAGGCGCGTGCAAGAGAGTTACTTTTCACGCTGACTGGGATTTATGGAGCAGAGGAACATGGAAGTTGGCTTACGCAGAGATTTATGCATCTGGATTTTTTGTGGGCATGCACATTTCCACTTTTGTCTGCCATGTTTTAGTTTGAATTTTACGCACGGCGTTATGCATGAGGCCCCAGGAGAGGTGGTTTCAGATGATGAGATGAGATTATTTTACTGTCTTTTTCAGAACACCAATGTGATTATCACGGGCACTGCCATTTTATTGAGTAGTTGTTGCTGTGTTGCTAGAGAAACTACCCATTTGGGACACCACAGGTTTGTAAGTATAAAGATCATGATGAGCACTTTTATATTGTGAAGAGAGGGGCTGAACGCACCCCTAGAAGACACGGTCGTTCCTCCGAAACCCCTTCTTAAACGGTGATACAATGGGAAACAAACACATTTTTTTTACCTCCTCTTTGCTTGATTAGCTGCTGGCTTGCTGCTGCTGCTGCTGCTGCTGCTGCTGCTGCTGCTGCTGCTGCTGCTGCTGCGTGATATGCATCTCGCGCGGCACTTCAAACATTTAAAACCCTGTACAGCAGCTGTCTTTTTTGTCTTATTTCCTTGTCTCTTTTCTCCCCTAGACATCCTCTGCTTTATTCTTTATGCTTTATTATGCTGTTTACTAATAAAGTTTATGTTTCTTGAAAATCCTGAATGAACCCGTGCAACTGTGTGACCCAAGCCTGCCAATATTTATCCGAGTTTGTGGATAAAATTTAAACACATAATTTGGTGTTTATTTTTTCTTAGCTATCCTGGTTAAAAATTTAATGCTACAGATTTTTGACATTAATCTAATGTTTTATTTTGATTTTGGTGATCTGGTTGGTGACTACCGGGTAATGAATGTCAACTGACCCTTGATTCACGTCTTATCTCCTGGTTATTTTTTAAAATAACTGATTACTTTTTCATTCTGTCCAGGTCTGCTGGGGTTTCAGCATTGTGTTTTTGGCTTTGATTCTTGTCTTTTGGGTACAATCTGGTGACGCAGATAACCAGGAAGTAGTAAAAAAAAAAGACCACAAGATGGAAGAACAGTGAAAGAAAGTTTAGAGACAGGTTAGAGTCATGCACCAAGAATTTGTAAACCAAAATTAATCTCAAAATTGATGTGCTAGAATTTGTTGCCAAATAATAAAAGGAAACTCTTAAAACCACTTACACAGCTACTGCAAATCCAGATATTTGGACAGTGAAAAGTGGCCAAAGCTGATAGTTACACTGCCACATTGTGACGCAGTGAAAGTGCACAGATAGGAAGAAATTACAAATGGCAAGGGCACTGCCAAGATAAGACCAGGAAGGCCAATGACACTTCTCCATAGTAATGAACTGGTCTGTGCTGTGATGGTGGGAGAAGTAGAAAAGAGGCAGTTTAAACCTCCTGATGCTCTAGACTTTGTCTTTGTTACTACTATAAATATGAAAAGTGAGAGATACAACCTTAAGATCAATTTTTAGAGGTCCTGTAATAAGGTTCTTTTATGATAGCCATTTATTGTATACATACATGTATGAAAAATACAAATTACCTTATGCACGAAATAGTTTCCTACAAAGCACATGAAAATTAGAGATAAGCAATCTTTGCTGTTAATCAAATGCACAAAAGTTCTTGGACAGAGAGAGCTCTAAATTCAGACGCTGAGGTGACAGTTAAACATACACCAGTAGCAGATCAGAGTGCCTTAATTTATTTGTTGATTAATTCAAAGCAGATTTTATGCACTCCCATTCCTGACAAATTAGATTTAATACCTTTCAGTAATTCTTTAGGTCATATTCCCATAATTTAGTAATTTTATTCTGAAGTTAGGTGTCATACATAAATATGGATTTAAAATTAGACAGTGCTCAGTGGATTATAAGCCTAAGCAGCATTCATTTAAGGGCCTGAAAGCACATCCGCTGCTCATCAAATGAATTCAGCTCTGGCAATGTGCTGTATAATTTCTTGAGGACTAATGTAATAGCACTTAACACTGAAGCTATTTATTAAAAGACGCAGTCACGCCATTATTAGCTTTTCATTTTCTATTTCCATCCTCCACACCACATTTCTGCTATTGTGTTGATCTTACTGTGGGCACTAAAATAAATGCTACTTATTTTCAACTTCAAAAACTAGCACACAAACCATTGCTTTTCAAAAATGTATTTATTATGAACTTCTTTTCTATTGAAAATGAATTATATCTGATGCACATATTCATGAGGAATCTAATGAATTTCCCTTGATTGTTTTTGTAAACTCAGTTACATAGGTGAGTAGGTTTTAATTATTTGTTCATATTGATTAAAATATTACATCATTCAATTACTTAGTTGCCTCACTTAGCATCAGCATCAGTCAACTATATTTCTGATCTTTTATAATATTCTTTATAATTACTTAGATCATTAAGTCCTTAAAATATCCATCCAATGACTAAACCCCCTTTAATCTAAATAAGTGTGGCGAAGATCTTGATCTCACTCCACCAGCTCATGATGCAAGGGTAGACTCAGTCTCAGATTTTGTTCCAGTCCATGGCTCTGATGTTCCCTCAAATGTTAAATTTGACATTTAACCTAATCGTCATACCTTCAGGAGTTGGAAAAAAAAGTTAGAATGTGGGAACTCAGAAGGTGAACAAGGCTGGCTTTAAACTCAGTCTTTTGGAACTGTGAGACAGTAGTGGCAACCATTACTTCACCATGCCACCACTAAATAAATTGCACAAATTTGTGAAATAAATAAATGATAGATTAGATGTCATCGGGCCAGAACCGGAATTTACGTCATCGGAATAAGGCAGAATTTTCCATGTCTGGTGTGTAGAGATAGAAGAGAAAGGTTTATTGCACCCCTCCACCCCCTGGCCTGGCGTGGAATTACCTTCTTTTGGTCCTTCTAGCTGCCTCCTATGCACACGTGTGAGACAATAACATGATACAATGTTTAGGGTCAAGCATGTGTCTATTTCACTCCCTCCAGAAACATTTGCCATAAATCCCAAACCAGAGAGAGCTCATCTAAATGATTTAATATTGTGAAGTACTTCATTAGTATACAACAGCATGTAACAAGTTGTCTGTATCTCTACAACTAGAATCCAGGAATAACAGCTGTAGGTGAATTACTTAACATAATGCAGTCGTGGTTTTGGCAGGCTTAGCTGTGTAGACTACAATCCAAGGACTTGGACATTGGACCACAACCCCACAATGCCTAAGAGGTATTCTTTCTGTAGGTTAAAGCACTAGCTGTCTGGATTCTTTCAGAACACTTTAGCATATTAAAGGTGGGGAGAAGTACAATGGGACAGCAGTTACTATTGCTGACTTCAGGATTCTGGGAATAAATGCTGGCATATTCAGTGTCTACATTTACTCCGTTACATTTACTTGAGTAACTTTTTTAAAAAATTGTACTTCTATGAGTAGTTTTACTGCCCCATACTTTTTACTTTCACTTGAGTACATTTGTGAAGAAGAAACGCTACTCTTACTCCGCTACATTGGGCAACACTCAACTTGTTACTTTTTTTCATTTACACATTTATATATGCTATATTTTAGTAGAAGAGAAGTTGCCAGTGGATCTACTGAATGACTGTTTCACCAAACAGACACAGCAACAATAATCACATGACTCACTGTTTCACTAATCAGACGTAGCCATGCAGTCACATGACCACACACAAAATTCCTGCGTCTGCAGCCTGTGAGAGACTTTTTAGTCATACAGGGCTCCTGATCACTGCTAAATGGTCACAGCTTCACTGCAGGACCCTTGAGAGCCAACTCCTGCTGAAGCTTAACCATCACTTCACTGAGTGAAGAACAAGCACGTTTTAACCAAACATGCGCAGACACACACAGTCAAGGTAAAGTGAGACTTCTTGTACGTGCACAAGCTGCCTTATTCTAATGTTATTTTCTATCAGCTGTGCTATTTGGAGGGCAAGTGAATATGCAGTATTATACTGTCAGTGTACTGTGTATCTCGTCACTGTAAGTAGTTTGCACTGTTCAAACATACATGTTACCTACTGTAGGTATCGGCTTCAAAAACTTTGTTGTGAAAAACTGAGATTTGGAACTTTGTGTTATTTGTGCATCTTTATTTTGTAAAGATGTTATTTATTTTTACTCATTTTTTATTTTGTTATTTGGAAATGGCAGAATTTGCACATTATTTTATATTTTTATCTGTCTTATTTCATTTCCAAAAAAGAAATAATTTATTATGGTCAAACAGTTACTCAATACTTGAGTAGTCTTTTCACCGAATACTTTTTTATTCTTACTTGAGTAATTTTTTGGATGACTACTTTTTACTTCTACTTGAGTAATATTATTTTGAAGTAACGCTACTTTTACTTGAGTACAATTTTTGGCTACTCTACCTACCTCTGCTCACTGGTCAAATTCATCAGAACGCTATACTAGTAATGGATAGTTTATTCTTTTGCACTCAGTACAGCCTCAATTCTTCATAGCATGAATTTTACAAGATGTTGTAACCAATCCTTTGAGATTCTGGTCCATGTTGACATGATTGCATCACATAGTTACATATTTGTCAGCTGCACATTCATGCTGTGAATCTCCTGTCCTACCACATCCCAAAGGTGTTCTATTATATTCATACGCAGTTACTGGGAAGGCCTCTAAACAACACTGAAATCATTGTCATGTTCATGAAACTAGTTTGAGATGACTTTTACATTGTAACATGGTGCACTATTATGCTGGAAAAAAACATTAGAGGATTGGTAAATTGTGGCCTATGAAGGTGTGCATATGCTCAGCGGTAAAACTCAAATAGGCCATGGCATTCAAGTGATGACTGATTGTTATTAACAAGCCCAACATTTTCCAAGAAAACTTTTCCAAGCCATTAAACCACCACCATGAGCCTGGACTGTTGTAACAAGGCAGTCAGGGTTTAAAGATTCATGCTGTTGCTGTCAAAATCTGTCTCAGCAGAAACTGAGATTAATCAGACCAGACTTTTTTTCCAGTCTTTATCAGTCCATTTTTGATAAGCCTTTGCCCACTGCAACATCGGGTTTCTGTTTTTGGCTGACAGGAATGAAACCTGATGTTGTTGTTTGCCATTATAGGACATCTGCCTTTTGTCAGCTCGAACCAGTCTGGCCATTCTCCTCTGATCTCTGTTGTCAACAAGGCAATTTCTATCCACATAACTGCCTTTTTTTCGCAATATTTTAAGTAAACTGTTGTGCATGAAAATCCCAAGATATCAGCAAATACAGAGATGCTCAAATCAGCTTGTCTAGCATCAACAATCATGGATGATATCAGTGAGATCACAATTTGTCTCCATTCTGATGTTTGATGTGAATAGTAATTGAAGCTCCTTGATTTTTGTCTGCATGATATTCTGCACTGCATTGCTGCCAAATTATTAGCTAATTAAAAAATTGCATGGCTAAGCAGGTGTACTGGTGTTTCTAATAATTTATAAGTGAGTGTAAATGTTAGGCTTATCATTCACTGTAGTTATGCCCTGAATGGGATTGGCATACTATCCAGGTTTAAATTCTGCATAAACTATGCTATATCTGGCATTGAAAATGGGCAAGCAGATTTAGTAAATAGAAAGACAGACATTCATATAACTGAAGTAGTGGATATATATAGTATAGTATAGTATATATATATATATAGTAGTGGATTAGCATATTTGGAAATAAAACACAGATGTCCATCTTAGTTCATAAAGTACCGTATTTACTCATGTACCACACGCACTCGTGTACGACACGCACCCTAATTTTTACAAAGAAAATCGCGAAAATTGTTTTGCCCTGTGTACGACGCGCGTTGTGATTGCATACGAAGTGTTTAGAGAGAGAGAGAGAGCGCGCAATCGAGCGAGAGAGAGAGAGCGCGAGTGCGCAAGTAAACGAGAGCACGAGCGAGAGAGAGTGCGAGTGTGTGAGCAAGCGAGCGAGAGAGAGTGCGCGAGCAAGCGAGTGAGAGAGAGAGAGCGTGAGTGCACGAGCAAGCGAGTGAGAGAGAGAGCGCGAGTGCGTGAGCAAGTGAGAGAGAGCGAGCGAGCGAGCCCAAGCTGAAGAAGTAAACATTACAGAATTACATTTCCTCGTGTATGACATGCACCTGATTTTTCTAATGCTAATTTTTGGGAAAAAATGTGCATATGGTACACACGTAAATACGGGACAATAAACACTAAACAGTAAAAAGCAATATATATTTGTAAAAAGCAAAATGCCATCAAAATATTCCAAGATAAAAATTATACAATTGCATCAGTTATCAATAGCATACTTCACAGCAAACGGCCAACCATCATTCAGATTTTTTGAGTTCTTTTTGAGAGAAACTTTGAAATAATGTCAGTTATGCTGGATACTCATCATAAAGGTTGTCAAGATTTCTGCTTCAACTTAATGTCTCTGCAGTTTGTTCCAGATTCCTACATCTCTTTGTGTAAAGAAGTGCTCCATGGCGTCGGGTTTAAATGCATGTCCAATTATTTATCCACTGATGTCTTTGAGTACGTGGTTCACCCTTAAGATGAAAGAATTCTGCTGGATCTACTTTATCAAGGCCTTTGAGGATTTTGAAGACCTGGATTAGGTCCCCACACAGTCTCCTCTGCTAAACAGGATTAACTCTCTGAGTCTGTCACAGTACGACTTGTCCTTAAACACGGGGACGCACTTGGTTGCACTCCTCTGCACAGCTTCAAGTGCTGTTGTGTCTGTCTTTTTGCGTGATGACTAGAATTATACTCAGTAGTCGAGATGTTGTCAAATTAGTGCATTATATAGTCTGAAAATAACATCCCTTGATTTGTGCTTTGAGAAACTGGTGCGAAGTCATATCATCACCTGCCTGCCAGCAGACCTGGACCCATTTCAATTTGCTTACAAAGCAAAGAGATCCACGGAGGACGCTGTGGCCACAGCCCTTCATGCTGCCCTGACCCACCTGGAGCAGCAGGGTAGTTACACCATACTGCTGTTTGTGGACTTCAGCTCAGCGTTTAACACCATGCTCCCACAACGACTGGTTTCCAAACTGGCAAATCTGGGACTTCCATCACTCACCTGCAGTTGGATACTGGACTTCCTGCTGAAGAAGGCACAGCAGAGACTGTATTTTTTGAGAATACTCTGAAAGAACTATCTCCCCAAAAATCTGCTCCTTGCCTTTTATCACTGTTCCATCAAGAGTGTGCTTATGTACGGACTGTGTGTGTGGTACGGCAGCTGCACCTCCTCAGAAAGGAAAGCTCTCCACAGGGTTGTCAGGACAGCGGAGAGAACAACTGGTTGTACCTTCCCCACTCTGGAACAAATCTACACCTCCCAATGGCGCAAAAAAGCAATAGACATTTCTCAGGATTTATCACATTCTGGTCACTGCCTCTTCTAGCTTTTGCCATCGGGCAAGAGATACAGAGCAATGAAAACCAGGACAAACCGCCTTAATAACGGCTTTTATCCAAAAGCAATCATGGCCCTGAACTCAGAATAAAACTGCTCAATATCATTCTCCCAATGTGCAATATAGACCTTAAGTCAACCAGTGCAATTTCTATCTATCTACAGTATATTCAACAGTTTTTAAGATATGGCCTAACATTTTATTTGCTTTTTGATCACTTCTGCACATTGCTAAAATGATGAAAATGTTGTGTCAACATAAACCCCTAAATCCTTTAAGAAGCTGCTTCTTTTAGTTCAGTGTCTCCCATTTTGTATTTATAATTGACATTCCTTTTGCCAACATCTAGTACTTTGCACGTTTGTACTTTAAGCTGCATTTTCCAAGTATTCTCCCAATTCTAAAGCTTGTCCAAGTCTTCTTGAATTGTTTTTCCTGCCTTCCCAGTGTTTGCTATTTCTCTAATTTTAGTATCTTGTGAGAATTTAAATTTGCTAACTATACTGAGATCTATGTCATTAATATAAATCAGAAAAAGTAATGGCCCCAACACAGAGCCCTGAGGGACTCCACTGATGATCTCACTCCATGTGGAGCATTCTCCCCTTATCTGTACTCTTTGTCTCCTGATGGTTAAACAACTTGAGATCCAGTTTCTGTAGGTTAACATAAGAATAATTTTAACCTGGATTTCAAATTTATTGTCGATCACCCATAATATTTTGAAATTCTTAGTTGCATGTCATCATGCACAGTCTGGGACAGTAGCACAATACCAACAATGCACAGTGATTACCAGTGCAGATAGTCCATTGTTGTCAGTATGTGTGGTGGATGAGTAGCCATACGACCTGCGAATAAATATCAGTATGTGATTCTCTATCACCATGTCCTTCCATTCATTGGACTAAGCTTGTTGAGACCTTGACTTGAACTTCTAACAGAAGTATGTGAGACATACTAGGGGTCAATCCCTCCATTGTTTGTTCAGAGGAAATATAACCTGGGATGGAAATGTAAACATCTGGTCTCACCCCATCCAGAGGAACAATAGTGCATACATTTTTGTCTTGTTCTTTATGTGCCTAGTATGTGAGTATTTCCTTAATTTAGTTGCATTTTTACCTTGGCTGCATTCCATAGTATTTCTCGTGTCTGTTAAAATATTCATTTCAAGATGAGTAAACACAATAAATTTTGAAAATCATGATGTTTGAAATTTTTGCTACAGTTAAACATACTGTCTATCATAATTTATGTGAATTAGAGAAAGAGCATTGTAGTGAAGTGTAAGATTTATGGACATATTACTGCAAAGGCATATGGGGAAACAATTCATTATGAGCTTCTAAAAAGCATTTTTCATTTATCTCCTTACTATGTGGTGGGTATTTAGATGGATTACGGATTTGAAGTTCAAGGTTATTTCCCATATGTAACAAGTACATTGAAATTCTTGCTTGGTTTTGTTCTCTCAGTAACCATAAAACAAAGAAAAGAGATAAAATTGAAATAAATGTTCTGGGAGAGTGTAGAAAAGAAAATAGAAAAGTAACATAACATAGAGCAGTATACAAAAATATTCAAGAAGAAGAGATGGTTGCTGCTGCCTCAAACCTTCATAATTATCGATACAATTTTCAGCCTGGTCGCTGTGTACATGACATTTCCATCCTTGCCCTCCACAGTTTTTCTCTGGGGCTCTATGCTTTTCTCCAACATCTTAGTTGGGCTGGTATAAATGAGTGCTGTAAGCCAAACATGGCATATTATCAAATACACACCATCTATTGTGAAATGTAGTGGTGGTGGCAGCATCATGATCTGGGGATGCCTCTCTGCAGCAAGCACTGTTGTGGGTAAAATGAATGCTGCGAAACAGAGAGAAATCCCGGAAGTCTGAAAGGGACCTGTGACTTGTTAGAAGATTTGTTTTAAAAGCAGCAAGCATAAAGGCAAAGCTACACAACAATGGCTTAAAAACAACAATGTGAATGTCCTGGAGTGGACAAGTCAAAGTTCAGAACTCCAATCCAATTGAAAATTTGTGGCTGGACTTGAAAAAGGATGTTCATTTATGATCCCCATGCAAGGATGCATTTACTAAACACTGTGACCATTTATTTTATGTTTTACATTTATATTTCAATTAGATCACTTTAACTCAGCCACAGGGGATACACAAACCAGCACGTTTGTTCGTGCTGGTCCCAAGTCCAGATAAATGGGCAGGTTTACGTCAGGAAGGGCATCTGCTGTAAAAGTTTGTCAGCTCAATATGTGGACAACAACACAAATTTCCATACTGGATCGGTTGAGGCCCGGATTAATAACGACCACCACCAGTACTGTTAGCCAATAGGGTGCTGGCGGAAATTGGGCTAATGTCCGCCAAAGCCAAAGAAGGAGAAGAAGAGCGGGGAGATGTGTTCAGAGGCAGGATGAGAGGAGGAAGGTAAAGAGAGTGGAACTAAAGGTAGGAACTTTGAATGTTGGCAGTATGACTGGTAAGGGGAGAGAGTTAGCCAATATGAAGTAGAGAAGGAAGGTTGATATATAGTCAGTGTAAGAGACTAAATGGAAGGGGAGTAAGGCCAAGTGGATCGGAGGTGAATTCAAACTGTTCTATCATGTTGTGGATGGGAGGAGAAATGGAGTAGGAGTTATTCTGAAGGAGCAGTATGTCAAGAGTGTTTTGGAGGTGAAAAGAGTGTCAGACAGAGTAATGATTATGAAGCTGGAAGTTGAGGTGTGATGATGAATGTTGTTAATGCATATGCCCCGCAAGTTGGGTGTGCGATGGATGAGAAAGAAGATATCAAAGTAGTGATTGGAGCAGATTTCAATGATATGTTGGTGAAGGGATCATTGGAGACTAGGAGGTGATGGGTAAGTATGGTGTCAAGGAGTGGAATGAAGAAGGTCAGATGATAGTGGATGTTGTGAAAAGGATGGGCGTGGCTGTGGTGAATATGTATTTTAAGAAGAGGGAGGGACATAGGATGACGTACAAGAGTGGAGGAAGATGCACACAGGTAGATTATGTTCTATGTAGGAGGGTCAATATAAAGGACATTGAAGACTGCAAAGTGGTGGCAGGGGAAAGTGTAGATGGGCAACATATGATGGGGGTCTATAGGGTGATGTTAGAGATCAAGAAGAGGAGGAGAGTGAGAGCAGAGCCAAGGATCAAACAGTAGAAGTTGAAAAAGGAAGACTGCAAGGTTGAGTTTAGGGAGGAGGTAAGACAGGCACTGGGTGGTAGTGAAGAGTTACCAGACAGCTGGGCAACTACAGAAGAAGTAGTAAGAGTGACAGCTTAAAGGGTGCTTGACGTGACATCTGGACAGAGGAAAGAGGAAAAGGAAACCTGATGGTGGAATGAGGAAGTACAGGAGAGTATACAGAGGAAGAGGATGGCGAAGAAAAAGTGAGATAGAGAGATGCAGAAAGTAGACACGAGTACAAGGAGAGAAGGCATAAGGTGAAGAGAGAGGTGGCAAATGCTAAAGAAAAGGCGTATGAAGAGTTGTATGAGAGACTGGACACTAAGGAGGGAGAAAAGGACCTGGCTAGACAGAGGGACCGAACTGGGAAAGATGTGCAGCAGGTTAGGGTGATAAAGGATAAGGATGGAAACGTACTCTCAAGCGAGGACAGTGTGTTGAGCAGATGGAAAGAGTACTTTGTGAAGCTGATGAATGAAGAAAATGAAAGAGAGAGAAGGTTGGATGATGTGGCAATAGTGATTTAGGAAGTGCTATAGATTAGCAAGGAGGAAGTAAGGACAGCTATGAATAGGATGAGGAATGGAAAGGCATTTGGTCCAAATGACATACCTGTGGAAGCATGTAGATGTTTAGGAGAGATGACAGTGGAATTTTTAACCAGATTGTTTAATGGAATCTTCGAAAGTAAGAGGATGCCTGAAGAGCAGAGAAGAAGAGTACTGGTACGGATATTTAAGAATAAAGGGGATGTTCAGGACTGTACTAACTACAGGGACATAAAATTGATGAGCCACAGCATGAAGTTATGGGAAAGAGTAGTGGAAGCAAGGTTAAGAAGGGAGGTGATGATTAGTGAGCAGCAGTGTGGTTTCATGCCAAGAAAGAGCACCACAGATGCAATGTTTGCTCTGAGGGTGTTGATGGAGAAGTATAGAGATAGCCAGAAGGAGCTGCATTGTGTCTTTGTGGACCTGGAGAAAGAAAATGACAGGGTGCATCGAGAGGAGTTGTAGTATCGTATGAGGAAGTTGGGAGTGGTAGAGAAGTAAGTAAGAGTTGTACAGGCTATGTACAAGTGAAGTGTGACAGTGATGAAGACTGCAGTATGAGTGATGGATGCATTGAAGGTGGAGGTGGGATTACATCAGGGATTGGCTCTGAGCCTTGTCTTATTTGCAATGGTGATGGACAGGTTGACAGACGAGACTAGGCAGGAGTCCCCTGGGACTGTGATGTTTGCCGATGACATTGTGATCTGTAGACAGAGTAGGGAGCAGGTTGAGGAGACTCTGGAGAGGTGGAGATATGCTCTAGAGAGGAGAGGTATGCAGGTCAGTAGGTACAAGACAGAATACATGTGTGTGAATGAGAGAAGGGTCAGTGTAATGGTGAGGATGCAGGAAGTAGATTTGGCAAAGGTGGATGAGATCAACAGTACAGAGTAACAGGGATTGTGGAAGGGAAGTGAAGAAGGGAGTGCAGGCAGGGTGAAGTAGGTGGAGAAGAGTGTCAGGAGTAATTTGTGACAGACGGGTATCAGCAGGAGTGAAAGGGAAGGTCTACAGGACGGTAGTGAGAGCAGCTATGTTATATATGTTGGAGATGGTGGCACTGACCAGAAAGCAGGAGACAGAACTGGAGTTGGCAGAGCTAAAGATGCGAAGATTTGTATTGGGTGTGATGAAGATGAACAGGATTAGAAATGAGTATGTTAGAGGGTCAACTCAGGTTGGACGGTTTGGAGACAAAGTCAGAGAGGTTAGATTGCGTTGGTTTGGACATGTGCAGAGGAGAGATAAGGAGTATATTGGGAAAAGGATGCCAAGGATAGAGCTGCTAGGCAAGGGGAAAAGAGGAAGGCCTAAGAGAAGGTTTATGGATGTGGTGAGAGAGGACATGCAGGTGATGGGTGTAATGGAGCAAGATGCAGGAGACAGGAAGATATGGAGAAAGATGATCCGCTGTAGCAAACCCTAATGGGAGCAGCCGAAAGAAGAAGATTTCATTTAGATCACTTTGCAGAGATCTGTTTTGACTTTGCTATTAAATGACCTTCTTCTGTTGATTGATGTATAAAAAATATAATTATATACATATAAAAATGAAATGGGACAACTTCCAAGGGGTGAATAATTTTTATAAACACTCTATATGTTAATAATATCTAAATACACTGTAAGTGTATAACTAACTAATTACAGTGTGTTAAATCTGTAGAGGACTGAAAATTAAAGTCCAGTCAAATGACTTTATTTAAAGCACGGCTTAGAGGAGCAAATGTTTTTAATGACATCAGGAACAGGCAATGTAATAAAATCTACAGCAAAAAGCAAAATGGTAACCATACTCAAAAGTCGAGCCAAACTGGAAATGCTGAACATTGAAGTATTATCTGTATATACTTTGTATTTCTTTTGAGTGCATGAACAATAAGTTTATGTAAGGCATTGCTATAAGCCAGCTTTAAGCTTTGATATTTCTGTGGCATGCAGCTGTTTCTTCATGAGGTACCATATTAAGATGCATCTGAAGAACAAGACCATAAACAAACCTGTCCAGGTGTGTCAGTTAAGTCAGATTCCAAAGAAGGACCATGTTCCGCTGGTTTCCCTTCCCTTAACATCCCATTTGAGCATATATAGGTTGACATCGTAGGACTCCTTGATCCCTCAGTATGACGACAATAAATATATCCTCATCCTCATAAATTATGTTACCTGGTATCTCAAGGCTATCTTGTTCAGAGTATGCAATTTAAAAGCTATCACGTGGGAAATTAATAGTCTGTGCGCAAGTTGGCATGCCTAAAGAAGTCTTAACAGACAAAGGGACACCTTTTACCTCGGGGATGTTCGGGGAAGTTGCCAGGTTGCTCAAAATCAAACATTAAAAGACCGCAGTATACCACCCACAAACTGACTGTGTCATACAGAGGTTTAAACAGAATCTCAAGCAAATGTTATGTAAGGTGGTCAGCAAGGATGGGAGGAACTGGGATAAGAGAATATGGAAAAGGCACAAGCAGCGCAGGCCTAATGTTACGATCGTTGTGCGATACTTAGAGACCGCATCTCTAAGTACTCATTCCTACCTCACATTCCAAATGAATGGCTCATTAGGCTTATACGTACGATGTTAAGGAGCAAAAACGGCTTGTTGATTATCTGGTTAAACAACCAAATTCTTGACAGAGTGAACAGATTTATCACATCAACCTGCTGGAGCCATTGAGGTACAGGGAGCCCGATCTTTACTCCATCCAGCCCCCTTCTGTTTTCTCCTGTAAAATGACCATAATTTTGGTCCTAATTTGACGCCCTGACAGAAATAGGAACTGAAAGCAGTAATCTTGTCTGTCCATGAGGTAGTGAGTGAGAAAACTAGTTGGACCTTGCCGGTAAAGCATGATATTTAAACAGGCCCTAGGCTGATTGTCTGGGAGCGCCCTTACCACGTCCTGGAGACAAAAACATGATGAAGTGGAGCTTGAGATCAAATGTATGCTGTATGAAAGATAGCCCGGACACAGACAGACACTGAGGCTCACAATGTCCAAAACACGCGCTCTTTAATTGCCATTTCTCAGCTACACACAATACCTTGCACAATCCACAAAGCTCAGTCCTTTGCACGTCTCCTCAGCTGCCTCCACTCCTCCCTCAGAAGCTCCGTCTACTCCCAACAGACTCCTGTTCCCCGAATGGAGTGAGGCGGCCCCTTTTATCCAACCCCGGATGTGCTCCAGGTGTTCTGTGATGGTTTTCCTGGTGTGGCAGAAGTGCTGCCCTTGCACCCAGAAGCACTCCAGGCATACACAGTTCCTAGTTCGGCAGCAATTCCAAGTGTGGTGGGTGCTGTCCTCCAGGGCTCAGGAACCATCCAGGCGCCCCCAGGTGGTGGCCACGGACTCCCACAGGGTTTATGTAATCCAGGGGGGATGCCATCTTGCACCCAGGGGAGATATTGCTCCTCTCCCAGTCCTTCCCTGCTCCATGCGTGGGGCAAGGTCCCTGGTCTTCTGCCACAGCTGGAACTAGGTGTAACTGAAGAAAGTCATAGTCCCTGGTCAAGACCAGTTGTATTGGTCCCTAAGCCCGACAAAAGTTGGAGATTCTCCAATGACTTCCTTCCCCTTAATCAAGTCTCCTGATTTGATGTGGACGATTTCCTTGTGTGGCTTGGAAAAGCAAAATATTTGACCACTCTTTACATGACGAAGAAGTACTGGCAGGTTCCTTTAATGGATTCTGCAAAGGCCAAGACAGCATTTAGCAACCTTAGTGGACATTGGCAATACTGTGTTCTTCCATTTGGATTGGATGGGTCACTTGCCACTTTCCAAAGTCTGGTGGATAAAGTGCTGTGGCCCCACAATTCCTATAGTGCCACCTACTTGGATGACATAGTCATCTATTCCAGCATGTGGAAGTAACACCTAGAGCAGGCACAGACTGAGCTCCAGGCAATTGTAAAAGCTGAGCTTTGATTCAATCCTAAGTAATGTTTCTTTGGATGGGTAGAGGCCAAGTACTTGGGCTACCTGGTGGGGAGGTTCAGTCAAACCACAGTGTTTCAAAGTAGTTGTCACATTGAAATGGCCCCATCCGAAAACCAATTGACAGATCCAAGCCTTTTATTGGTTTAGCTGGGTACTACCACCAGTTTGCACCCCAGTTCTCCAAGAGAGTTACGGTCTTAATGGATTTAACAAAGAAGGGGGCTCCTAAAAAACATGGTATGGAATAGTAAAGAAGATGCTGCCTTTTGTGACCTGAAGTAGACCCTTACGTTGACATCTGTTTTAATGGGTCCTAACTTTCTTCTGCTCTGCTGAAGCTTCGTCATGTTCCTGAGCCAGAAACTGCTGGACAGGGAAACCAGGCATGCAGCGGTGGAACAAGAGGGCTTGCCACTGATCATGCCGCATTACAGTGGATGGCAGTGCACAAGGAGTCCAACCTGCACATCACTCACTGGATTTTGGAACTCCAGCCTTGTGGGTTTTCTGTCCTATATCATCAGAGTTCTCTCCAGGCCAACACCAATGTTCTTTCTCAGGATCCCGACCTCTTGGTGTGGGATGTCTGACCTTACAAGTCTTGGCTTGGGGTTGGGCTGTGTTACACACGTGCACATGGGAGATGGTTATTAGTGTTATTTCTCAGCCAGACCAGGGGTTGGTGATATCATCTGATCCTTTCTCCTCTTATTCCTCTGCAGACTAGGCGAAGACAATGCTTCTTAGTGACATCACGACCAGTCTTCCCTGACTCCACCATTTCCACTAATCCACCATATTTAGTGCCCAGATACACCCTGTTAGTTAGTTCAGTTTTGAACTTTTCATTGTAAAGATATGTTTTCTTTATTTTGCTGATTTTTCAGCATATTGGTGGCCATCCCCAAACCTTTTTCTGTCTAATGCCTGTTTTTCATTACTAAATATATATAGTGACCCGTAGGGAATGCCAGTGAGCTCCCAAAACCTCCAGCACACCAACACCAACACAAGAATCAGTTCAAACAGTGATTTATTTTCACAAGTACCTCACAGATGATACACGAATATTGCACAACCTCAATTACTCAATATTCTCTGTGTCTCTCTCTTTTGTCTACTCCTTTCACTCCTTGAGGCAAGCTTCATCGACATCCACCCGACTGTAGCTCAAATGATTGAGGATGGATGGCTTCTTAAATGCAGGACCCAGGAGCACTTTCGGTCCGCATGGTTGCATTACTGGATTACACTTCCTTGCTGCCCCGTGTGTATCGATAAAGGGACTGTAGTCCAGGAGGACTTGTACCCATTGTGTCAGGGGGAAAAAATAGTCTGTTCAATAGGTTTCCAACTGTCCTTCCATCAAACTGTCCTTCCGACTGGGTAAAGGACCTTGAGCCGTCACCCATCAGCCCAGGCCATGCCTGATGACCATCACATTATACACATATATATACATAATGTCACACACGAGTCCTTGGGGAGCAGCTTAAGGACCTGACGTGCAACACAACAAGTCGTGCTAGGGGACAACGGCGGGGTAATAACCTCTCTCTTTCTATTTCCTCAGAAAAGACGAAGTAACACCACCATAATCTCGCCCGGATGACTCAAAGAACTGCAACACTTCTGGGTCCCTTTTACCCTCTGGTCCCCGTTTGATGACATCATTTACCCATCCATCACCACGTTTTTCCCAGCAACCCACTGTTTAATTTCCGGTCTACCTCCATAAATTGTTCGTCTACCCATCCTTGAATGTCTGATGATTTTGTTTAAAACTTCTGACCTTTGTTTACAGTATACGGGGCTAAAAACCCCAAATCTTTATAAGTATTCTTTGTCGTTATTACAGTATATAATACAATACAGTTTATTTTTGTATAGCCCAAAATCAAACAGGAAGTGCCGCAATGGGCTTTAACAGGCCCTGCCTCTTGACAGCCCCCCAGCTTTGACTCTCTGAAAAGACAAGGAAAAACTCCCAAAAAAACCTTGTAGGGAAAAATGGTAGAAACCTTGGGAAAGGCAGTTCAAAGAGAGACCCCTTTCCAGGTAGGTTGGGCGTGCAGTGGGTGTCAAAAAAGGGGGTCAATACAATACACAGAACAGAACAAATCCTTAATAGAGCATAATAATACAAATTTTAGAAGCACGGAGCAGAATTTAACTGTAGATGATATCCCATAATAAGATTTGGATATTTTTAGAGTCCTGGAGACCTCATCCATCAAGCTGCCTCCCCATTTGGCCATTCCACAGCTGAAACATTGCTCGGCCAGCCAATCCGATGAAAGGACCCCTTTTTCCCATGATTCCTGTGATCCTCCATCAGTGATGACTTTACCATAGGCAGGCAACAACTTGTCAGGTGGGTCGTGGCACCAATTGCCACATTTGAGTACCGAGAACAGAAACAGAATAGGTGAGGGTTAGTAACAAATTATAACAATCATGTTACTTATGTTTTAGTGTTAATGACTAACAACAGAGATGCAGTATGTACAGTTAATCAGCAGCTCTAGTCAGAATATGCTAAACTGAAGTAGTGAGTCTTCAGCCGAGATTTAAAGGCTGAGACCGAGGCGGCATCTCTTATAGAAGCAGAAAGACCATTCCACAATTTAGGGGCCCTGTAACTAAAGGCTCGACCTCCCACTGTTATTTTATTAATCCTTGGAATCATAAGCAGACCGGCATCTTGAGATCTTAATGTGCGCTCTGGTTTGTAAGTCATGATAAGTTCAGACAAGTAAGCCAGACCTTGGCCATTTAATGCTTTATATGTTAAAAGGAGGATTTTGAAATCTGCCCTAAACCTAACCGGGAGCCACTGTAAGGATTTAAGAACTGGTGTTATGTGTTCATATTTTCTTGTTCTTGTAATAATTCTTGCAGCTGCTTTTTGTATTAACTGGAGGCTGTATAAAGAACAGTTTAAACAGCCAGTGAACACCGCATTGCAGTAGTCAATCCTACTAGAGATAAATGCATGAATTAATTTCTCACAATCCTGTTTATTTAGAAAGCGCCTTAATTTCCTAACAGTTTTAAGATGGAAGAAACATGTTTTGGACAACTTTGTAATATGTGCTTTAAATGACATGCTAGAATCAAAGATAACTCCTAGATTGCGGGCTGATTCAGTAAAATGAATTGGGATTCCAACTGAGTTAAATGATGACAAAATATTGCTGTGATCAGCGTCATTCCCCCCAACAATTAACATCTCTGTTTTATCTGTATTTAAAGACAAGTAGTTCTCATTCATCCACTCCTTTAATTCACTAACACAACTAATTAAAGACAACATCGGAGATACTTCATTTGATTTAAATGAAAGGTATAACTGGGTGTCATCTGCATATGAGTGAAAATTAACATTATGTTTCCTAATGAGAGATCCCAGTGGAAGCATGTAAAGTGAAAACAGTAAAGGTCCCAGTACTGAGCCCTGTGGGACACCATATTGAACTTCTGTGTATAATGATGGAGTACTGTCAGCACATTTCTGTACGTATTGGAATCGATTTGATAAATAAGAACTAAACCAAGCGAGCACGGGGCCTGTAAGCCCGTTTTCTAGCCTGTGCAGTAAAATAGAATGGTCAATGGTGTCAAATGCTGCACTTAAATCTAACAACATAATTACAGTGGAGTTTCCTTCATCAGAGGATATCAGAATGTCATTTACAACCCGTGTTAGTGCAGTTTCTGTACTATGACCAGTGCGAAAACCAGACTGGAATTTCTCAAATAAATTGTAATGTGTAAGGTGTGACTGAAGCTGACTGGCGACTACTTTTTCTAGTACTTTAGAGAGAAATGGTAAATTTGAAATAGGCCTATAATTATTTAGTATGTGTGGGTCTAGGTCTGACTTTTTAAGTAAAGGTTTAATGACTGACACTTTTAGTGCATCAGGTACGGTGCCATGCAGTAATGAACTATTGATAACGGTTAGAATAGGTGCTGCAAGAACATCCATGGCACGTTTTACTAGTTTTGTTGACACTGGTTCTAGGGAACAAGTAGTGGGCTTCATTTTAGTAATTAAAGTTAAGACTTCCTGCTCAGTTACAGGATTAAAATTACTAAAGTGCTGAATGCGATGTATGGCAGGGTCTGCTAAGCTAGTATTTGGTTTGTACTGTGATGCTGAGATCTGGGATCTTATATTTTTAATTTTCTCATTGAAGAAGTTCATAAAGTCTGTACTGCTAATATCTGTTGGTATTTTGCACTGTTGATCTGAATTCCCATTTGTTAATTTAGCCACTATTCTAAACAGTACCCGAGGATTTTTATTATTGCTATCTATTAATGTAGAATAGTATTCTGAGCGAGCTTTAAAGAGGGCTTTTTATATTTATTAACACTCTCTGTCCATGCAATTTGAAAGACATGTAGCTTTGTTGTTCTCCATCTGCGCTCCAGTTTTCTACACTCTAATTTAAGAGCTCGAGTATTTTCATTAAACCAGGGAGAGTTTCTATGTGCTTTGATCACTTTTGCTTTAAGGGGAGCCACTGTGTCCAGAGCATCTCTCAATGTCACATTATAATGTGATGTTAGCTGATCTAAATTGTTTTCCACGTTTACATTTGATGTTAACTGATCTAAATGGTTTTCCACAATTACACTCGACTTACTCAAGGTATCTATAAATTTTGAAGCAGAATTACAATCTAGATGTCGCACTGTCTTTGTTTTAATCTGTGAGTGCGTTGGCATGGGCAGAACTAAATCAAATGTAATTAAGAAGTGATCGGAAATGACTTCATTTAATGGAGTAATATTTAAATTTTGAATTTCAACTTTGTAAGTTATAATTAAATCTAATGTGTGGTTATGATTATGAGTTGGACCTTTGACAATCTGACAAAATCCTACTAAATTTAACAAATAAGTAAAACATTTGCTAAAAGTGTCAGTTTCCACATCAATGTGTACATTAAAATCCCCCATCAGTACTACGTGATCATAATTTATAGCCAAATCAGATAGAAGGTTGCTAAATTCAGTCATGAACAATGAATATGGCCCTGGTGGTCTGTAGACTAGCACTATAATTGTGTTGGAATCTGTTTTAATATTTAAAATGAATACCTCAAAGGATGTAAAGTTGCCTTAGATTTTTAGAAGTGATTTGCATTTTGTTACAATGAATTATTCCAAGGCCTCCTCCTCGACCAGACTCTCTAGACTTATGAAGGAAAGAGTATCCATTTGGTGACGCCTCTGCTAGGGGAACAGTGTCACATTTACTAAGCCAGGTTTCAGTGAGAAGACACAGATCAGATTTTGTACTTAATATAATATCATTTACCAAAACAGCTTTAGTGCCAAGAGAGCGAATGTTCAATAAACAGCATTTAAAACTGCATGTTTTTTTCTGAACTGGTGATATATTTTTTGTTTTAATTTGAAGTAAATTGCTATTACAGATGCCCCTGGTGGAGGGTCTGGTTTTATCCCTTGGTCTAATTATACACCTTATTTTTTGGTTATCAATTAATTTAAGGTTTGTATTAAGACTAAATTTAGTGGGTGCCCCACAACAGGGATTATGGGTAACAGCTTCAGGAAAATAACAGGTGGGATAAACAACAGCCTGTGATTTAAGATCACATGACTGCGGCCTGGATGGTGCTCTAATCAGTCAACCAGGCAGTTTTGCTGCCATATTTTGGGATAATACATAAGATCCCCTCCAGTTAGGATGAAGACCATCTCTTCTGAAAAATCCAGGCCTTTCCCAAAAATCATCCCAATTGTTCACAAATGCTATGCTTTTATTTGCACACCAGGTTTCTAGCCAGCAGTGAAAGGAATGCAATCTGCTATAAATCACATCCCCTCTATATAATCTTGGTAAGGGACCAGATACAATTAAATTCCAACATTTTCTTTTAGCTTTGGTGCATAGAGAGATGAAGTTCTGCTTTAATACCTCAGATTGCTGTAAATAAATATTATTAGTGCCGACATGCAGCAATAAGGTAGATACTTCATCGTTTGGAATTCTAACATTCCGCACTATAGAATCGCCAATTATGAGCACTTTATTATTCTCAGTTTCCACAGGCGCGCTGCGGAGAGCTGAGAATCTGTTCTGGGTCCGAATTGGTGACCTGGGTGCCGGGGGACTATATTTTGGATTCTTAGACCCCCGTCTTACTGTTACCCACTCGCCCTGTGGCTGAATTGGTGCTGCTGATTTCGACCGCGCACTGACTACAGTGGGACCTGGAGAGACTGAAGCCGAATCAGAAGTAGCAGAATTGCCTAAACAAACCGAGTCGATCCAATTTTCAGTTTGCCTAATCGCTATCAGATTTCTAACGCGGTCCTCCAATTCGCGTATTTTCCCGACCAACTCTAAATTAACTAAACACTTTTGGCAGGTGAAGCTATCTTCACTGTCGGCCGGAAAACCTGAACTGTACATACTGCAGGACACACAACATATAAACGCGCTCTTGACGGGCAGAGAGCAGATAGAACTTACGTTAAATGTTGAAGTCATCTTTTCCGTTTTTATAGGTGCTTCGGCGCTTTCCGTGTTCAGCTGAATCGCTACGAGACCGTCGGCTTTAAGTCTCCATCACCCGCTGAGCGATCGACTTTAATTTCTCACTGCCGGTTATTTCTACTGGTCAGCTGCCGGCTTTACCTCTGGTGAACTTGCTCGGGTGCTTGCGAAGGCCTATGTGCCTGTGGGAGATGCCGCTACTCTCTGCTTCCGCTCGCTGATCCGCTCTCTGCTTCCGCTCACTGATCCGCTCTCTGCTTTCACTCCACAATATATATTGTGGTACATGGCCGGCCATTTATCCCGGCCAATACCCCCAGGGCGTCAGAGGGAGCCCTCCCTGCGACATTGAGATGCCCCAAATTCCAGCAGGGCATCATGGACTACGGAGTTTTCCTGTAAAGCCCTGCTGGATAACGTCGGGACCACCAGATTTCACTCCACAGAGAACCAGGGACTACTATTTGCCCTATGCCCCGGAAGTACGTCCGAGTCACATGGACAGGAGGAATGACGTATTTCCGGGGTGAAGAAAAGGACTTTGTATCTGACCCGGAAGTGATAAGGAATCATGGACTGAAGGATGGGAAACACTTCTGGGTCAGGAACTATAAAAGGACTCTGGGAACTACCAGATGACGAGCTGAGCTGGGTGGAAGGGTGGCAACGCGTCTGGGAGTGGTGAATTGAGTATTGACTTCTACCTTGTGTCTGGATTCTTGGACAAGGGTTCAAGAGAGTGATAGCGCCCCCTATCTGTCACTATATATATACATATATATATATATATATATAGATATATATATTTATATATATTGAAGCGAAGGTCTGTGATACGGTTTGCATATTTGCAGCTGGAGATCCACAAAGGGAGAAAATGAATCATGTATCATAAAGTAGTTTTTATTTCTGAGCTTTCAGCTCCTGCCAGGAGCCATCATCTGAATCTTGGCTATCCAGTGAAAATGCCATTAATAGACATTTGGACTGCATATGCAAACTTAACAAGAACATATTCATAATAAATAAAACTTTACTACCAGTACTCCTCCCAACCCCCACCTCACTACCCCCAAGCCCCCCACACACCCACCTACCCACCGCCTTATTTTGCTATATATTGCCTTTGATTCTTTTATGTCAAGTATTATCCTCTGATGACGGCTCCTGGCAGGGTTTGAAAGCTCAGGAATAAAACTACTTTATGATACGTGATTCATATTCTCCATTTGTGGATCTGCAGCTGCAAACGTATACATATATATGCACACACACACACACACATATATATATATATATATATATATATATATATATATATATATATATACAGTCATATGGAAAAGATGGAGATCTCAGCCTGCATAATAATTTACTCACTTTCAACAAAAAAGATAACAGTGGTGTGTCTTTCATTTCCTAGGAAGATCTGAGTACTGGGGTGTTTTCTGAACAAAAATTTTTAGTGAAGCAGTATTTTGTTGTATGAAATGAAATCAAATGTGAAAAACTGGCTGTACAAAAATTTGGGTACCCTTGTAATTTTGTTGATTTGAATGCATGTAACTGCTCAATACTGATTACTTGTAACACCAAATTGGCTGGATTAGCTCATTAAGCCTTGAACTTTATATACAGATGTGTCCAATCATGAGAAAAAGTATTTAAGGTGGTCAATTGCAAGTTGTGCTTCTCTTTGAATCTCCTCTGAAGTGTGACAGCATGGGATCCTCAAACCCACTCTCAAAAGATCTGAAAACAAAGATTATTCAGTCTCATGGTTTAGGGGAAGGCTACAAAAAGCCATCTCAGAGGTTTAAACTGTCAGTTTCAACTGTAAGGAATGTAATCAGGAAATGGAAGGCCACAGGCACAGCTGATGTTAAACCAGGTCTGGCAGGCCAAGAAAAATACATGAGCAGCATATGTACAGGATTGTGAGAATGGTTACAGACAACCCACAGATCACCTCCAAAGACCTGCAAGAACATCTTGCTGCAGGTGGTGTATCTGTACATTGTTCTACAATTTAGCGCAATTTGCACAAAGAACATCTGTATGGCAGGGTGATGAGAAAGAAGCCCTTTCTGCACTCAATCCACAAACAGAGTCACTTGTTGTATGCAAATGCTCATTTAGATAAGCCAGATTCATTTTGGAACAAAGTGCTTTGGACTGATGAGACAAAAATTGAGTTATTTGGTCATAACAAAAAGCACTTTGCATGGTGGAAGAAGAACACCGCATTCCAAGAGAAACACCTGCTACCAGCTGTCAATTTTGGTGGAGGTTCCATTATGCTGTGGGGCTGTGTGGCTAGTTCAGGGACGGCCCTTGTTAAAGTCGAGGGTCGGATGAATTCAACCCAATATCAATAAATTCTTCAGGATAATGTTTAAGCATCAGTCACAAAGTTAAAGTTACGCAGGGGTTGGATAGTCCAACAAGACAATGACCCAAAACACAGTTTAAAATCTACAAAGGCATTCATGCAGAAGGAGAAGTTCAATGTTCTGGAATTGCCGTCAAAGTCCCCTGACTTGAATATCATCGAAAATCTATGGGATGATTTGAAGCAGGCTGTCTGTGCTCGGCAGCCATCAAATTTAACTGAACTAGAGAGATTATGTGTGGAAGAATGTTCAAAAATACCTCCATCCAGAATCCAGACACTCATCAAAGGCTATAGGAGGACAGCGTCTAGAGGCTGTTATATACACAGAAGGAGGCTAAACTAAGTATTGATGTAATATCTCTGTTGGGGTGCCCAAATTTATGCACTTGTCTAATTTTGTTATGATGCATATTGCATATTTTCTGTTAATCCAATAAGCTTAATACCGTACTACTGTTTCCATATGGAATGTCATATATTAAAAGGAAGTTGCTACTTTGAAAGCTCAGCCAATGGTAAACAGAAATCCAAAGAATTAAGAGGGGTTCCCCAACTTTTTTTATATGAGATATATATATATGAGAGGTAGCCTTAGCCAAAAGACTGTCAGGAGATACCAGTACACAAGTGTGTACACTGGCATCCCAGTAGGGCTGGACTGAAGATCCTTATTCTGCTGGCAGGGAGGGAGGGAGACAACCTGCCAGGCTTATATGCTCCCTAGCATGCTAAATGGCAGCATCTTTGGGCTGCAGTATCCATATGCACACCCTGAGAGCATGCTGGGAACTGTAGTCCCATGGGGCAGCCCTGCTGTGTTTTGTGGATGCTGCCAGGGTAAATATAAAATCCCAACTCTGTCATCTTTTTCAGCAATATCAGCTTTAAATCTTTTGGGGTAGGTCACAGAGAAGAAACCTTCTGTGTAGGATTTGATTTTCAAATTAAAGATAAGAATACTTAATACATAATATACAATACTTTTGTAAGGTATTGTATATTATGTATAGTTTTCAGTCATCTGAAGCCAACATCAGACAGTCTTTACATTATTCTACTAATAAAGCCAAACACTAAATCATTGCTTTCTACTGTATGTAATACCAACAGTGTAACCATACTGTAGTGACTAGACACACACATTTAAAATTGTTTGTTTGTAAATTGTGACATTTTATAGACACAAAGCTCATTGTCTCCATGATCTGAGCAAAACAAATTATTTTATCTTACTGTAATGAGTTGTTTTTTCAATGTAAAACTGCATCAGTGCCTATTCCATGTGACCAACGCAGAACTCATTCTAACAATTTTCTGTGTGGAGCAGATTTAGCCAAAAGAAGCTTTATAGTCATTTGGTTGGCCTAACTGTCACTCTTACGATTTACTACAAAGTACTAAAGAGAAATATATATTTTAATTTAAAAACTGAGTTGCACATTCATAGGTGAACATATAATTTATAAACCATACATCATGATCAGATGAATTCAGTCTGGCATATGACTGAATCCAGGAGCTGTTCTGCTGTTGAAAAAGGCAATTTAAAGAAAGTACAGGACTGAAAGATTTAAAGTTAGAAATCAAAAACCTTTATATGGGCAGTGGTCAAAACCAGAATAACTTATTAAAACAAACGACTAATAAAAGTAAACACTCACAATATTTTAATTAAACTCACAGTCAAATATCTTTGAAAAATAAAATTCAAACCCTGATATTATTCAGAGAAGCACTCAGTAACACTGTAAACATTTGTGTTTTTAACTGAAGTCTTGAACAACAGTCAGTTGCCACCTCACAAAACTTGAAAAAAGACTAGATAGATAGATAGATAGATAGATAGATAGATAGATAGATAGATAGATAGATAGATAGATACTTTATTAATCCCAAGGGGAAATTCACATAATCCAGCAGCAGTATACTGATACAAAGAAACAATATTAAATTAAATAGTAATAAAAATGAAAAAAGTTAGCATTTACTCCCCCGGGTGGAATTGAAGAGTCGCATAGTGTGGGGGAGGAACGATCTCCTCAGTCTGTCAGTGGAACAGGACAGTGACAAAAGTCTGTCACTGAAGCTACGCCTCTGCCTGGAGATGACACTGTTCAGTGGATGCAGTGGATTATTCATGATTGACAGAAGTTTGCTTAATGCCCGTCGCTCTGCCACAGATGTTAAACTGTCCAACTTTACTCCTACAATAGAGCCTGCCTTCTTAACAAGTTTGTCCAGGCGTGAGGCGTCTTTCATCTTTATGCTGCCACCCCAGCACACCACCGCGTAGAAGAGGGCACTCGCCACAACCGTCTGGTAGAAGATAGATAGATAGATAGATAGATAGATAGATAGATAGATAGATAGATAGATAGATAGACCAGTTCAGCCTGTCATTGATGTGGACCCCCAAGTACCAGTGCCCGATCACCATATCCTCTCCCTGATTAGTGACTGGGTGTAGAGTCTCATTGGTGCTGTTCTTTCATTTTGCCCCACTGAGGCCTAGAAATAAAGTGAGCCTTAATCTAAATTCAAGGCTAAGGCATATACTGTCTTTCTGAAAATAATATTAAAAGTTAGTGGCAAGCACTAGGAAGGCAAGAAAAACAATTCAAGAAGACTTGGACAAGCTTTAGAATTGGGCGAATGCTTGGAAAATACAGCTTAAAGTACAAACGTGCAAAGTACTACATGATGGCAAAAGGAATGTCAATTATAAATACAAAATGGGAGACACTGAAATAAAAGAAGCAGCTTCTTAAAGGATTTAGAGGTTTAAGTTAACACAACATTTTCATCGTTTTAGCAATGTGCAAAAGTGATCAAAAAGCAAATAAAATGTTAGACCATACCTTAAAAACTGTTGAAGATAGATAGATAGATAGATAGATAGATAGATAGATAGATAGATAGA
>JANRMT010062827.1:34486107-34500899 GCA_026402145.1 Polypterus bichir lapradei | reverse complement strand
ATCTATCTATCTATCTATCTATCTATCTATCTATCTATCTATCTATCTATCTATCTATCTATCTATCTATCTATCTATCTATCTATCTATCCATCCATCCATCCATCCATCCATTTGGAATGCTGAAAGGCTTTGCAGTAAAAGAAACTCAGTAAGTATCCAAATTGGATGTGGGATGCCATTACCTAACTTCGACTTCTATTGTTGGTAAGTGAAAATGTAAATTTTAAAACTTAGGAAGGAATCAGAAGGTAAAAATAAACTTCACCTGCTTGATTAATCCTGCAAAGGAAATCTTGTTTTCCTCTTTATACAGTATGTTCTATATGCTTTATATGTTCTGTATTCTCCTCTTTATGTACAAAGCCATCAATAACATCTGTCACTTAAAATATGAAACCAATTTTGGAAAGATTACAGGCAGAAATGCTATTTTCTGCTCCTCTGTATGACAATCACACTGTATATTTAAGATCTCTCTATCTTGCAAAGTGTTTAAGTCATGAACTACATAGTAAACCTATAGACACCTTGGTATTAGCAATGCTTATGCATCACTAGACTAGCAACGAGTCAAATATAGACTTTCAGCAACACACCACTTTTTATGTACAAATTACAAATATTGTTAAAAGGATCCTTCCTAACTTCCTTTATCATCTCTAAAATATCTAACTTTGAATATGCAGTATTTTTATATAGTAACTAGCTGAAATACCCAGCGTTGCCTGTGAGAAAAATAAAGGTTTTTTTTTTTGTTTGAGAAAAACATAGCTATTCTCACAGCCCAAAATATAACATATTAAAATTCTCAAACTCACTTAATAGAATTCAAGGTCACAGGGTGCTGGACCACACCATATCCAATACTACAAGATACAAGGGAGTGAGATTAGGTCATAGGTGATTTTGATATTGGCAACTCAGACCTTCACAGGTCCCACACATGGACTCGTTCATACTTACATCTGGACATTTTGGAAGTGTTTATCAACTTAACACGTACATTTTTGGAATGCAGAAGGATAATGTGATTAAGTAGAGGAAAACCAAGCAGAGAATTTGCAAACTCCATACTGACAATAACCTGGCACAGATCTTCAACCCAGGATACTGGATCAGTTGATGCAAATGCATTAACCACTGCTCTACTGCCTGCAATATCTACTGTTAATTAATTAGGGCATACACACCATCTATGGCTGTTGTACCTACAGTATGTTATCAGGAGACTGTAGTGAACCAGCTCTTTTAAATGCAGCAATATACTGAAGATCACATTTTCTAACTTCACATTCCAAACATTGGTACCCACCATTCAATGTTGCTGCCCAAAGTTCTGGCACTGCTTTGGAGAACATGTTGGTGGTTGTTGCCAAGTGAAGACCCTTTTCCATAGAAAGGGTAGGCACCTCCTCCACTATCATCGTCTTCACTGCTGGAACGCTCACCCACTATGAACTGTTGTTTAGAAGAAACCCTAAAAAAATAAAAGCGAATGCAAAGTGAGGGTTATGGCCATAAATATTGTCTCTGAACATAACAGATATATCTCCATCTTCAGCCCATTAACAATAGAACTGGACACAGATGTAGGGTTACGTGACTGCAGCCTTCTTTCTGACATGTGGCACTGAACTCAAAACCTCAAAAAATCCATTAATACTACTGCAGGTTTGAGGCCCTGTCACATTACACAACATTTCCAGCGGTCTTCAGTTGTAGACATTATTGAGATGGAGGTTGTCATGGTGCGCTCCTGTGATTTCCCTTGTGTAATTTGACATACCCAGTGACACAGATCAACCAGTCTGTGACTCACCATAAATAAAAGGTTTGATTTTATCTTAAGTCATAGGATTGGGTTGGTGTGCATGTGTGTGTGAAAGCAGACAACCATTGAGTGCTCACCCAGAGGTAACAATGCCTCAAATCCAGCTACAAGGAACATGGAATTGCAGGTGTTTTGGACCTGACAAACAGAAGAGATGTGTTTTAAATACCATGACAAAAGAAAAATGAAAAACAAGAGAGGATATTATGGCTGAACTCACCATAACTTTAAAGCTTTTGCACAGGCACCAGCTCTATCAGGCAGCATGTTACTGTTCTCAGAAAAGGGCGAGCTTATGATACTTTGGAAATGTTAAAGTCATTAAATGGCTGTCTAACTTTCACTTGTGTGATATGACATGCACAGGGGATGAGATCAGCAAATTCAGTCATCAAACTTGATATTCCCTCCAGTTAGAGATTGTATAATGTGTCATTAGCTTTAGTTGTTCTGCTTGACAAGTGTTTTCGAAAAGAAATCACAGTGAACATAAGCATACAAAAGAGCTTCATTAGTTCATGTCTTCAGATGAAGGTCTCTGACTGGCATTAGGCAGAAAGTCCCAAGTTCTGGCATACTATGATAAGGCTGATGAAACTTAGTGCTTCATGGTTTTCAATGTAGATTGCTAGTTTCATTAAGAAAGCTCTATGTGCCTGGTGCTTACCCTTCCAATGAACTGCTGGTATTTAGCCGGGGGTTCTGATTGTCATAGATCAAATGTTCATTTACAGCCTACAAAGAAAGAAAAAGAGAGAAAAATACGTGATGGATATGAATCTCTTTTCACATTCCACCTTTATTGTTTTCCCTAACAACAATTCTAGTGTAGGACACACTAACACATTCACCCATACTCATTCACACTGAATGAAACTAGAGTCGCCAATTAACCAAAAATTACACATCTTTACAAATTCTGCATAATATGACTATGTACACCATGTCAGTGTAAAATTACATTTATGCGTTTTGTTCCAAGCACACTGAATATGAAAAGCTTATAGTACACCAAATTCTGTTTCAAAGTGTCAGAGTGGGGCTGACATTTGAATTTTACTTTATCTCTCTTTTATATAAAAAAAAATCTTGGGACGAGATGAGACTATTTCAGATAGATAATTTCACGTGGCACAAGACTTTGTGCCAAGAGATGAATTGAAAACCTAACAGGTCCAAGCAGGGGTGGAAATAAAAGACAAACAGTAGAAGAAGAAAAGACAAAGAGTAGAAGACAAAGTAGAACATCATAAAGAGGTTTACAAACGTTGGTGTGGTAACACATGCAGAGCAGGTTGGAGATTATGAAATTACTAAAATTCGAAAGTCTCAAAAATCTGATAGTAAAGATTGCATTAGCACTAACACACGGAAATTATTACTGGGTGAAATAACGGAAAAGTGAAAAGAGATTGAATATATTGACACAGGTGAAATGACAGAGCTACTACAAGTTTAATTTCAAAGAAACCATAAATATAAACAGGTTTATATTTATGAGCACGGAGAAGCAATGCAACATAGAATCGAAAGAGTTAAATGATCAGACAAATTAGAAATTCTACAGCCAATAATGGTTACAAATCCATACGTCCAAAAGTATCACACTTTACACGAAATGTATCTGAAAAACATGGCAAAGAAGTTTTCTTGGATTTCTATATGAATCCAAAAGATCATACTCACATATATAATAAACCAACATGTGACGAATTGTCAGTGATAATAGTTTCGAAAGACAGACATATCTAAGACTACAGAAGCGTATTAGGGCCACGGTGAAAAAAAAAAATATGCACACAGTGAAGAAAAAAAAACTAAATGTCGAGATTAAAGTCGACATGTTGACTTTATTCCCGACATTTCCACTTTATTCTTGTAATTTATTTTGTCAGTAGAATGTCGCAAACTAAACTTCATCTTAAAATGAATGTTTCATTTACTAAATTTTCTCAAACCCCGTCATAAATTATGTAGCATATTAAATGCTTTGTGTTAAGTGTTCCCTGAGCCATATTAATGCTTCTTAAACTGATTTCCTCTTGCACTAAGAGGAGGCGCAGGCAGCGATCACTGCACAGAATACATTCACTTCATGATATTCCTGCTCTCTGAACATTCAGAATGCTAAGATAAATACTTGACATCAATTTCGTGATGAAATGTATTAAAACACGTGGGGGTACGGTGGTGTGGTGGTTGCACTGCTGCCTCGTAGCAAGGGGGTTCTGGGTGTCCCCTGCCTTGAGTTTGCATGTTTTTCTGGTGGGTTTACTCGGCGTGCTTCAGTTTCCTTTCAAAGCATTGTAGGATGTGGGGTTTTGATATGTATTATTGACCCTGCTAGTGTATGTGTTGCTCATATTCACCTTGCGATGTGCTGGTGCCCCATTCAAGATACATGCATTTCATCATGAAAAAGATATCAAGTATTTATCTTAGTATTCTGAATGTTCATAGAGCGGGAATATCATGAAGTCAGTGTGCGGCGATCACTGCCTGCGTCTCCTCTTAGTGTAGAAGAATTCAGTTTAAGAAGCACGTAGAGATTAACAACTGGGTTGGGCAATACTTAACACAAAGCATTAAATGTGCTACATAATTTATGACGGGGTTTGAGAATATCTAGTAAATTAAACATTCATTTTAAGATGAAGTTTAATTTATGGCATTCTACTTTAATTATAGAATAATCTATGAGAATAAAGTGGAAATGTCGACTTTAATCTCGACATAAATGGCGAGAATAAAGTGGAAATGTCGAGAATAAAGACAACATGTCGACTTTAACCTCAACATAAATGTCAAGAATAAAGTCAACATGTCGACTTTATTCTCGACATTTAGCTTTTTTGTCTTCACTGTGTCCGTTTTTTTTTTTTCATTGTGGCCCTAATACGCTTTCGTAAAATGACAGAGTTGATATTCCTGTTATCCAAAAGCACAGCACGATTCGTCGCAAGCAGTAGATCCAGGAAATGACTAGCGTGTAGGGCCCGCACAGAGGTTGGTGAGCAGGGGGCAGGGCCCCCTACTTTCAGATTATATTAATCACAATAATATTAATAACAAATTATTCTTCACTCTAGAGAATGGCTCCAAATCAGGAGAATCTCTGCACGGTCACCACTTAGTAATACAGGCTTCAAACTCACAAAAGGAATACTCCTACTCAGCTGGTGTCAATGCTAAAAAAAAAAATATAGCGTGTGTCTGACTTACAATGGTGAAGGCAAAGTGCCAGAGACAGTGCCACTGACATTGAAGTGTGCCAGGACTGGCGATGATGTACTATAAGTGTTATGTTTAATGAGCAAACTGCTTGGTGTCGCCACTGTGGCTGTGCACTCCTGACAGAGTACAAATGCAGACAGTGGAGGTAATACGATAATCATTCTAAGACATAAAGTAAATCTAATTCAGAAGTGTAAGAGGGATCAGGGATGCCACTTATAGTGTCAATGTTTCCCCATAGTAGTGAAATGCATTTGTGCCGACAGATGAAAATCAACAAAATCAACCTCTGGGCTAGCATAAAGTTACCTTTGTGTGTTCACAGTGAGGCCATTTTGGGCAAGAACAATGAACACTTAACTGAGACACATTGCAATAAAGTAGTGTTAATTTCAAATTCTTTTGTTGAGCTAAACTTTCATTTCATTTTACGATCTTAGTTGTCTTCTTATGTCTTACATTGTTGTGGTCCCTACAGAATGTTTTTTCTTCTGCTGCATTTTCTGCACATTGCTTTTTACCACTGCTTTAGTTCACTCAGCTAAATTTGCAGCCGCTTCAGAAAGCAGAAGGCTGTTTCTGCTCTTTTTTATAAATAGCAATGAGATGCATAAAGTACCTTCTATTATTTTCCTAGTGCTGGCTCTTAATATGCGCCAGTAGATCAATGCAGCATGGGTCTCAGTGACATTAACCTACATCTCTTTGGTGCTATTTAAGTTGGTAGCCATATTCTGCATCCTAAAATGCATTCTGATGACCTTATGCATGCTGGTTTAACAATAATAATGTCAGACACACTGCTTACTTTACAAAGTTTCTCAAAAATAAAGTTAGCAAGCAAGGCTATCTGTTTTATTTTTATATTGCCAGTAGGGCACAATTCCATCAGTTGTGCAAAATGATTAGCTTCTCTCAGTAATTTGACTTATTAAATGTTTTAATAGCCTTCATCTTTGTCCTTGTAAGCACTTTTTTCCAATTTTCCATCATATGCGCAATGTAATTTTAATTGCTCAATGGAATCTGCTTATTATTCCTAGAATATGCATAAAACAAATGGTGAGGTGGCTTTTTCCTATCATGCACCAAAAATCTGGAATTGTTTACCAGTAGAGATAAGTGAGAGCAACGCCATGAATCTTAAAAGAAAAAAAAAAACTCCTAAAAAACACTTTTTCAATTTAGCTTTTTCACAGCTTCATTGTAGTTCTACTCCTAATTGACTAGACACGCATAGACTAAACATATTCTTTATGGATTTGCTGTCATTAATAATCTGTACTTTCTCCTGATCAAAGCATTGTACAGTGCCTGTGGTTCTCAATGAAGACAGATACCCCAAATATCAATGGACTCCACTGTATCAAATCCATTAGACTCAAAAACAGTAAGGAACGACTTAAGTACAATTTTATTAGGTGTGATGCTCGGCTCTGTCCTTTTTCTGTCCTCCTCGGCCATCTGATCTTATCATTGGATTGCTCTTTACAGACTTAAAAAACTATTCAATTTTCTACTAATTGTATATCTAAAACTACACAATATATAAATGGATTCTATTTTCTACTAATTATATATCTATTTTATGTAAGTGAATAATTTATTTCTGTATGTTATTATTTCATTATTTTATCTAATTTTAATTAGTTTTTCTTTTCTTGTAACTCTTTCTTTGGCATCTTGCATTTTGAGGTACATCTTATGTATAAAAATCAATATTGTTGAGGTTGTTGTAATTACGTCTCTTAAAAAATGTTGCTTTTTCTAGTATGTTGAATTGTTTTCATGCCAGGTGCTTCAAGCCTGTTTTCTGGCTGAGGAATGAACCAACTGGCCACACACTGTTCTCTATTCACCTGAGTATGTGTGCACATACTGTATAAAACTTGAACTTTCCAGTTCAGCAATGGAACTTGAAGGATATTATCAGACTGCCTGTTGCTAATCTTGTGCTTGCACTTTCATTTTGACCGCCTTGGCATTGACCCCAGGTATGACTTGAGCCTGGAATTCTATGAAATTACGGACAAACTCAAGTCAGGTTTGTGGTGACATGTAATGATATGCTTAATGGTCCAAATTAATCTTGTGACAGTATTCTGCTATCATCTAATAGATGAAATTATATCATGCTAAAAAAGAAAAAATCATATATTCCTATGCTTCTGCTACTTGATGATAACAATCGATATTCATGAATGGCATGGATCCTCCAACAAAAAACACAATGGCAAATGAAAAGCCATAAAGGCAGTTTTAGAATGACGTGAAACTGAACCATTACTCAAATTAAGTGACAAGTGATGAAGGTATGAATTGGTCAACAGATGGTGACACGGAAAGTGAAACTGATGCATGATATGATTTGGCACTGTACGACTGAACTGCTGTGATATGCCCGGTGAATTCGGTCACTTGAAGTTTCACCGTGATGCAACAGTAGCTGCGTAAGAAAACAACAAAATAATTGTGATCAAGTGCAGGGACAACAAAGATTTTAGCCCCCTAATTACTTTTTACAATATCAGGAGAAATATGGAAGTCACTAAGCATTGGACTGTGGTTGCCTGCAATAGCACAAGAGGTCCGTCAATGACATTCTACCCTCTCACGCTCAAGCAACAGAAAAAATATTTTAAGAAAAGTGTGCAAAAAAACACTCTGCTACTGTCCCAACTGCAACATCTGGGCTGGTGTCAGTGACTGTCTCAAAGCGTATCACATGAAGAACGTGTACTAAATATGTATCAGTACGGCAGTGGACCCTAGACATACTTTTCCTGTTGTGTTTACGTTGACATTTTGGTATTTACATGTTTCTGTCACACAAAATAACATTTTTTCTTGCTGAAAAAAAATCAGCATTTTTGATTTGTTTTCTCTGAGGTAAGTATAATGTTAAGGAGACGACACTTTTCCCAGTCAAAGCCATAATGCACATACCAGCAAACAATGTGTGAAAAGTCCATCGCCATTTGCTCCCTTTAAGGTAGTAAATGCAGTTTTAAAAAACAAAGGAGATCAATATCAGGAATGCATCATTATCACGCTGCATCTTGATTTTCCACCAAGGAAGCTTATTTATGCCCCATCCACTTTGAGGAAAAAGAAGCCAACAGTATAATGCTCTTGTTACAAAGAGGTGCGGAATCCTCGGCTGGAATAGAATTATTATTTTTTTAATTGTTTGTCGGCCTTTTGTTAACCAGCAAATGCCTGGCTGCACCCAGTACATGAAGTGTACCATTCGAGTTGTGTGGCGGATGTAGGCTGAGTATTCTTGTCCATTTATTGTGTTTTGTCCTTTTTCCACCTCAAAGCTGTTTAGTTCTAAGTGTGAGGCATCCATCCATCCATTATCCAACCCGCTACATCCTAACCACAGGATCACGGGGGTCTGCTTGAGCCAAACCCAGCCAACACAGGGCGGAAGGCAGGAAACAAACCCCGGGCAGGGCACCAGCCCACCGCAGGGCACGCATACACACACACACACACACACCAAGCACACACTAGGGACAAGTTAGAAACGCATTGCAATTTCAATTTAGGAAGGTTCTCAGAGAAAAGATGTCCCTGAGCAGTGGAAGGCTGTGAGGCTCTCATGTTTTCTATAGCATTTAAATCTAAAGTTGTCTGATGATTACAATACCATAAGGCATCACAAGGATCTGATGCCAATTGAGACAGAGAGAAGGTAGCAACACTCCAATGTTTAATTGTTGTAATGCAAAATGAGTCAAGTAAATATTAGAGAAGTTTGAACCCATGTAGAAAAATTCTTCCTTGGTCCCAACAGAATGTTTATGCCAAAAAAGCCGCCTCTTAAAAGCCTTCAAGGAAACACACAGTAATGAATGTCATGGATGACTTTGCCCTTTTCTGTGCATCAGAAAACATCAACTAGTAATAACTGGATATTTTAAGTGTGTGCCAATTTGTAATTGGCTCGCTTATACATTGGTTTAACACCTAACATGGAATCATGCAACTGGAAACAAAATCTGTAACAAAATTTGTGACACAAAATTTCTAGTCTGTATTGTGTTCATAAGAGTTACTGACGAATGCTTTGAAATCACTTATGCTGTAGATGGACATGTTTCTTGAGGAAGTTGTATAGCAACATTAGTGATGTCTTGGCTGTATTTTGAAACCAATTTAATGGAAGCTTGATAAAAATCAATCAATTTCTATCAAAAAAATGAAAATGTCTGAGTGTGTCCAACCTTTTGACTGGTAGCGTATAAGAAGAATGATTTCATAATGGTTTCTGGCATGTATGGGCTTCTGACCCTTGTAGAGGAGGGGAGCTAGATGTTAACTACGTTTGTACAGCTTGTTTCTTTTTCTACTTGTATTTTTGTTTGAATTGTGTATTGCTTGTCTTGGAGTTGTTTTAAGCCTAAACACATCTATTAAATCCTTTCTACTTTCATAGCTGCTGCAAAAAGCGCTGTGACCTCCATTGAACAAAAAGATCAGCAGTTGTTTTACATTTAGAGATCACATTTTCACCACTGCATTCATCACTCCCTCTGAATTTAAAAGCTATTCTTACTGTCCACAACATAACAAACAAAAACTCTTCTTGATATCTAGTCACACAAGTTGTCTACCTTCTATGGGTTTTCTCCATATTTTTGGCCACTAGACCTCCAAAAAACAAATTTTTAGCCCATATTTGGACCTTTTTTTCTGCCGTAACTTACGCTCTTACAAAGAGTAAACCAATAAGTATCAAAAATGATAGGAAGAACTAGAAGTTGTGCATGCCACATGATCTGACCCCAATCGAGACTATTTAGATTTAGACATTTAAATTGAAGCATACATTTTAATATCTCAAATATCTGACACAACTATTCTTGTTTATTATGCACTTCAGCCTCATGAAGTAAATTGTTATGTTTCTTATGAACACACTGAATTTAGAAAGTCTTATTACTAGGGTGTTGTACTGTGTTAACCATTATGAATGTGGTGAGAAGTCAAGCAAAATGACTAAACTAAAAAGACTGCCTAAAGAAGGGGCCTGATATGGCAGTCTTTTTAGTTAGCCAATAAAAGGTGTCATTTTGCTTGAAAGTCTTATTCTAATTCAGACTTTTCATCATTTTATTTTTAATTATTTATGCCTCAAATGTTCAGAAATATGTGGCACGGTGGCACAGTGGCAGCGCTGCTGCCTCTCAGTAAGGAGATCTGGGTTCGCTTTCCAGGTCCTCCCTGCATGGAGTTTGCATGTTCTTCCCGTGTCTGCGTGGGTTTCCTCCGGGTGCTAAGGTTTAATCTCACAGTCCAAAGACATGCAGGTTAGGTGCATTGGCGATCCTAAATTGTCCTTAGTGTGTGTGTGCTCCCTGCGATGGACTGGTTGGGTTTGTTTCCTGCCTTGTACCCTGTGTTGGCTGGGACTGTCCCAAGCAGACCCCCGTGACCCTGTAATTAGGATATAGCGGGTTGAATAATGGATGGATGGATGTTCAGAAATGACCCTTTCAGGGAAATGGCTCCCTCACATTTTTACCAAGAGAACAATGCAAACTTCAGATTCAGTATTGCTGTATCTCAGAAGCGACTTGTTTAGGGGGATGAAGTGGTAAACATGAGACACAAGTATAAAAAAAGTGACTCCGTTCAACAAGATATACTGGCACTAGTAGCTGTTCACAAGAGCAAATATGCATGGCTCAAGTAAAATGATGAAATTTTAAATTATAGAGTTTACAGTTGAGAGAATGGCTCTCACTGTGGGCGTTTGATTTGATGAAGGTTGTGCACAGTAAAATGACAATATCTGGAGAGATAAGTACTTTTCTGCCATTTTCTGCATCTCTGGTATTGCAGTATACAGGGAAGTACTCTTAGAGTAAATCTGACCCGTCGTGTTAATATATTAGTTGCAAGTGTTGAATGGGAGCAGGGTTGCCACATCAGGAAGAACCCCGCCCAATTCTGGGGTGAAAAATGGGGAGAAGAGTTTCATGGGAGGAATAAATGGAGGACAAAAATATAACATGGGGGAATTTTTAAAAATAGGGGAGATGTTTTTCATATGAATTACCTTCCTGTAGAAATAAGATCTCATACTTTCCACACTTTTCTTAACCCCAAATGATCACAAAGTCAGCAATTAGGCATCAGAGGGGTTTAGGACTGATTACCATCAAACAATGCACAGATCTGATACCAATTGAGACAGAGAGAAGGTAGCAACATTCCAATGTTTAATTGTTGTGATGCAAAATGTGTCATGTAAATATTAGAGAAGTTTGAACTATTGTAGAAAAATTCTTCCTTAGTCCCAACAGAATGCTTATGCCAAAAAAGCCGCCTCTTAAAAGCCTTCAAGGAAACACACAGTAATGAATGTCATGGATGACTTTGCCCTTTTCTGTGTATCAGAAAACATCAGCCAGTAAATAACTGGATATTTTAAGTGTGTTTCTCTTCAAAAAAAGTGTTTGCCAATTTGTAATTGGCTCACTTGTACATTGGTTTAACACCTAACATGGAATCATGCAACTGGAAACGAAATCTGTAACAAAAATTCGTGACAAAAATTTTCTAGTCTGTATTGTGTTCATAAGAGTTAATTGAAAATGCTTTGAAATCACTTATACTGTAGATGGACATGTTCATACTCAAACTCGTCCTGTTAATTTTTCTAACTTTATTTAAAAGGTTCAGATTTCCAGCTAAGTATAAAAGCAAATCTGGGGCTGGTATCGGCTTGGAGAGTTCTGTGAAGTTGTTGTCTTAGCCTCACAAGATTGATTATAATCAAACTTTTTTGAGTATATTTCAGTGTAATAATTACCATTTTTATTGACATCATCTAAACATCAAGGTACAAGATTTAGTATTAAATGGATGACAGGGCAAGAGTTTATTGGTAGTGTCTGTTATTTAAATGATTTCACTTACTTTCCTAAAATTTTATGGCTTGTAAAAGTAAAAACTGTGATTACAAATATTTTGGTGTAAACACTACCTTAAGTTATTCAGTTTTAAAATTAATCTGTTGGTTCATAAAAGAGCACAGAACACTTCCTTTACATTTTTAGAATGCTGTTTCCATCCATTTATCTTCCTAAACTGCAACAGCTGGAGCCGGCCCGAGCAAGCATCTAGTACAAGGCAGGATCAGTTACTGGACAGGGCGCCAGTCCGATGCAAGACAAACACACAGACACTCACTAGGACCTTTAGCAACACCAATCTACTTAACCTGTACATCTTTGGACTGTGTCCTATGAGAGGTGTATAGGCAGTGAGTTAATTAAACCTTAATAGCAATAATGTTTTTTTTCATTAGCGCAGAGCCATCTTACCAGCATCACAGGACCCTGGGCCCAGTAGTAAAGTAGTGTTCTGGGGCCCCTGTTATGATAGCAATGCAGAAACATACAAAGTCATCAGAAACATCGTGGGCCTCTATGCTCCTTGGGCCCCCAGCCAATGCCCATTGTGCCCATACATTAAGACAGGCCCTGAGTGTGGTTGTTCAACAAGTGATATGTTTAAAATAGTTTGGATATGAAAAGGTACCCATCATTTGTGAGTATCCTCCATGTAGTTCAAACACATGTCCTTTTTTTACTGCTAGCATACAGAAATGCAAATAAAAGTTGGAAATGATTTTTCATTTCAGTCATTTAGAACACTTTAGTACAACTATAGCCTGTGCCAGGTAGCTACATAATTACATTTCTTTCCAATAGATCAGTGTTTCATTTCTAGAAAACGCCTGTATTGTATTAAGAGTGTAAATTATTAAACAAGGCATTTAATTTCAGAAGTTTTTTTGATACTTAAAATAGGAAGAAACTGGCTTGCATTTGGTGGGTTTTTGACTGATGTACCTGGCAACCAGTGGCATGCAGAGGTTAGAAGATGCCTGGGGCAGACTCCCTGATTGTATGCCTACTAAGGCAAGGTGCTGTCAAATTGAATGGTAAAGAAATCATGTGAATATGATAAAGAAAAGCATAGTAAATAAGAAATAAACAATTTATTCAAATTAAATATTAATTTAAGTTCATTTCCCCAAGTTAGATCTCCTCTCCGAAAACAATTGTACTACTTCATTTTTTACATCATCTGTGAGGAATTCTTTTTCAATGCTGATTTAAACCAGGACGGTCAGACGCTCTTGTGACATGGAAGATCTCAGATGAGTTTTTATTCATTTCAATTTTGCAAATAATCTGTCACAATTTGAGATTGAAAATGCGATGGTAAGCAGTAATCTGTACGCAATGCAAATCATGGGAAAGACATCCCTTCCAAACTGTACTAACCACTGGAGAGCATCCTCAGGATCAGGGGGAACTGTATTCGCCCCAGCTCGAAGGAGCATCACAAAGTCAATAATTTCGTCATATAATTGTATTGCTGTTGCATCATTATTATAGTAATCTGCAAAGGATGAACATTCCTTTTTTTAATCTCTCTCTTTCTTTTTCGTTTTCAATTGTGACTGAATGCAAATCCAGAAGAAATGAAAATCGGTTTTGAATTTCTTGAAGAGTAAAAAACTGTGGTCTTCAATTTCCATTTACAATTCATAATCTCTACCATAACTCTATTCATTTCTTGCTTTGCTGTCAGTCCACTATCTCCTGCTGATTCTAGCTGAACATATTGCATTCTGGATAATTTCTTCATTTCTCAAATTCAAGCTTTGACTCGCAGGTTCCATTTCCTGTCCCATGTGAAATAACCTTAGTTCTCATAATGTTTTCAAGGGAAGGCCTCTTTTCACCCGAGCACTTCTAGCACTTAGAAGTCATAGTGCTTCATTGAAAATGAGCTATAATCATTTAAATTTGTTCATATTAAATTTATTTTTGAAACAGGGCTCTCCTAGAGAGCAACACTCTTTAGATTGGATGCTCCCCCATATATGGATGTCCGGGGCCGTCGCCTCTTCACTCCCCACTCTGCACACTACTGCTGGCAACCCTGACCAACCGGACAAAAAAAAAAAAAAAAAAAAATGGACATACAACTCCAGACAAGTGGTCTGGTGAATTCTGGGACTACAGCGGATCGCACTTTCAACTTTATCAGCAAGCACAATTTAGTGATTTAACATAAGGTGCTCTACCTAACGGTATGTGTGACAAACTGAAGAACCGACTCACCTGTTAGCTCTCAGAGTTGTTGGGATGTGAGATGGCACAGTAGAGAACTTAAGTAGAATAAAAAAAAAAAACCTTCTCGAGCTGTAAACGCCTCCACATAGGTGAGGTGTTGTTAGGTCAGAATGCCGCGACAAAGACAGGATGACCTTCTCTACATAACTAAAGCAGCTGCTAACTCATCTTCGGAGATGTGTGTCTGCTCAAGAGGGTACACCAGACAGGGCAAGCAAAACATCCATGGGTCAGCAGCCATCCTTGTTTGTGCAAATATGTCGATGATGAAAAAATAAACAAAAAAACTTGTTGCTACAAAGTTGAAATAGTTTCATATTCTTAGAAGCTATTTTGTTTTTTTTGTTTTACACGAGACCCGCCGTGACGCTCCCCAAAAGGCGCTCATATCGTCAACGAAGACGTCTCTCTACACTATATAAAAGAAAAAGGCAAGTTTCCTTTCTTTACTCCTTTTTTCCTTTTATCCCAAACCAAAGCCTTTCTCTCTTAACACTGCAGAGGACACAAAACTAATTTTCTTTAATTGCTGGTAATGCCGGCAAGGCACATTACCA
>JANRMT010062827.1:34448989-34485707 GCA_026402145.1 Polypterus bichir lapradei | reverse complement strand
GAATAAATAGCTCTCCGGTAAGAGGGATATGTATATATATATATATATATATATATATATACACAAACACACAAATATAGACACATATATATATATATATATATATATAATATACACACACATACATACATACACACACACAAATATATATATCACAGGAGAGCTGGGAATGTTCTGCTATCATAGCAAATATTCTTGAAAAACTAAAACTATTCCACTAACGCATGTAAGTTTTACTTCTCGTAAAAGGATATACCCACTTAAAATCTTTTGTTTGTACATTTTATGGAAATTCTAAAAATGTTTGCTTAATTTGTTTAAAGGATGTTTACGACACACATTAATGAGCACTCACACTAGACTGAGAAGATCACAGGTCAGTCCTACGAAGAATTCATTACTCTGTATGACAGACATTTTTCTGCCCAAAATTTGTAACTGTATGTTTATCAACTATCTGAACTTCTTTGAATATTGCCAATCACTGCACATTCACCAGCCTACCTCACTGAAGCTTCCACACTGACCACTTTCCTACCTTTCCTGTATCCCAACTCCCTCTTACCGGAGAGCTATTTATTCGTCTGGTCATAAGGTCTGTGGCAATTAAATTGCGACGAGGTACAGGTGAACGTGGCATCACTGGTGGTGGGTTGACCCTCCTTGCAACAGGTGTGGGTATGGTCAGCCTTGTAGTGTCTGAGGTGACAGGCTGAACTGACATCTCTGGAAGCTGTGTTGAGTAAATTGGTTCCTGATAAGGAGGAGCTGGAGATATAGGTCTTCTAGGTAAACATGGAGGGTCTCGATGTCGTGTAGGCTGTTTATCACAAAAAAGTTAAATATTTTAGGACTACAGAGTAGATATGCAGTGAACATTTGTATGCACAAGTTTTCTTGTGATCAGAGCAGCTTACAAAATGATTTTAAAAGCACATTTTATTCATCATTTAGGATAAAAGTAACAATGCAACAAATACCTGGTCTAAGCTGATAGAGCTGGAATTTGGCCTTTGACCCACAGCTGGAATGTGAGAAGATAGCAAGTCTAAGCGAGGTGGCACAGGAGGACCAGGTGGCTGGCTTGAAAGACTGGAGGAGGAGGATGAAGTGGGAATCTATAAGAAGAGGAACAGAGTAGTATAGATATGAATGTTCATATCTGTTATTACCATTAGATGGAGAAATGTCACATGCAGACTTATAAAACTTGTAAACTGCTCTATGGTGCTACAATGAGAATAACTAAAGATAGGAAGGCTTCATGTTTACTTAGAACAAAATAGGTAAGGCACTAAGAAATTTCCGTTCCAGATTAGTAAGTTTACAAAACATTCACCACACATAAGTGACAGTAAAGAAGTTACATCCCAAATAACATAAGCAAGAGAGGGCCAATGCAACATACAGTAACTGAAAGAAACACATATTCAATCCACTTAAGAAACACTGAGAAAATTATATTCACATAATGAAATATGTAAATATGTAAATATAAACCTGTCATGATCTAAAGTGGCTGGATAAGTGAAAATATTTCTTTCCTAATGGCTGTTAGATTACTTACTTTGGGCAGCAAAGCTCAAAGAACGTAGTATCTGAACAGAACTGTGATAGAAAGCCAAAGCAATTACTATTTCTAAAACAGTAAATGAGGGAGATTTCGGTACTCGTTATCATGGAAACTAAATGGCAAAATTCTCAGTGGTAGGGAGGAAAAGATTTTATGGGTTCTGACCAGCCTGGGAACCAAAATGTAGTTTTTTGCACACCACCAGTACTTTCTAACAAAATTATACTATACAGTAAGTTGGATCTGGTATCCCTTTCAGTTAAGGTACAGGATTCACCACATTGACCATAATAATAATAATAATAATAATAATAATAATAATAATAATAATAATAATAATACATTTTATTTGTATAGCTCCATTCCCATGCTTGAGGTGCTTAAATAAGAGTCTAGTAAGTGCTTTGCATGCAAACATTTGTTAGTAGTCTTTTCCTATTTTTTATTCATGTTAGTATTTTAATTTTTTATGCATAAACAATATTATTTTGAATGTTTTGTTGTTACCTCCACCTGGTGCTTACTAGTTTCCTGTATTGCTCTTTGGAAAAAAAAACTCTTCATGTCCTAGTCAAATATTTTTCTTTTATTTTTTATTTTTATACATTTTTATTTTCAAAAAGCCAAAGATTACAATTGCATACTACCCAATTAAATCATAACAGATGAAACCATCTACTTCAAAATCAGAACAGAGACAATAAAAAAAATAGAAATACAAAGAAAAAAGCACAAAATTTAACCCCTACCCAAGACAAAGCGAAAAAAAGAGCAAAAAAAAAATACTTTTTTAAATATAATAGAACAATCAATAGCATAAGAGAGTAAATCACAGGCCCAGTATGCTTATTTTAAAATAATATTAATGAGGTCTTGCAATTTTTTAAAAAGGTTTTGGCCATATCCTCTAAAAGAGAATTTGATTTTTTCTATTTTGTGATAAAACAGAACGTCTCCTATTCACTGAGTTATAAAAGGTGGCTTGGGATTTTTGCATTTGAGCAGATAAGTCTGCATACTAGTAGTATGGTATAGAAAATTACAGTTAATTTACAGTATGTCTATGCACTTTAATACCATTCAGGAGTACTCTATATTCTGTTGATGGATTGTGAGTGATAGCAACAACAAGGCTATCTGAGAAGTACATAAAAATTTGTATTCAAAATGATGCTAATTTATTGCATTCCCAAAACACATGGCCTAGCGATGCTGGAGCTAGATGGCAGCTCTCGCAGCTTGGATCTTGGGTACATTTTAGATCATTTTAAATGAAATAGATATGAAGATGTAATGGAAAATTTTTAGTTAGATTATAGAATGCTTGGTAAATATAGAACTAGAGTTTATTGTATGTTTGGCTAAGTTCCACTCCTTTCCTGAGATGCTAATTGAATGGTCCCTTTTCCACTGTTTCTTAGAATCATTGAAAGGGAGATTCTTTGGAATATTATTACGAGGGATGTTCAAAAAGTTTCTTCACTTTTTTTAAACTCTATATATTAAGAATTTCAAAAACAAATTACATCACTTTTCTAATAGTCACCTTTCTTTGCGATCCAATTTTCCCAGTGTTGTACCAACTTTTTAATGCCATCAGCAAAAAATTCTTCTGTTTTTGTGAATCGGTTCCAGGGTTCTTTCTTCATTCCTCATAATTGTGACTGTAGCTGGACGTCCAGAACGCTCAGCATCCATCACACTAGTACGGCCAATTTTGAACATTTCAATCCACTCGTAGATGACTCTACGAGGAGAACTTTATCCCAATACTGAGCACACATGTGGAGATGAATTTGTGCTCCCGGCACACCTGCCCACAAAAAGCATATCACAGAACGCTGTTCCTCTTTGGTGCAATTTATAAGTTTTGCAGCCATCTTTACCACTGGGTGACAACTCTTATACTAAACTGCAAGGGCAGTTGGCTTGCAAGACAGAACAAGTCACATGACGCTCTCAGACACAACCAATTACTACTCCTCCCGCCTTCACCGTTTTCAACGAAAATATAAAAGTGCAGAAACTTTTTAAACATCCTTCATATATAGCACTGAAATGTTGTCTTGAGAATTCAGGTCAAATATTTCTAAAAGTCTTCTTGGCTTGCTGTTTCATCTCCGTCTCAAACGTATACGTTCTGTTAGCAATAATACAAAGGTCCATCAAATTTTTTTGCTTAGCACTTGATCAGATTTTTGTGCAACTTTCCTTACTTTCCTGAACTACTATTACAATATTCTGAAACTATTAAAGTTTAAAGCAGTGATGGAGAAACAAAATAAAAAAGGTGTAAGGCTAACATTAAAATAAACAATAAAGCAGGTAAAATTATGATAAAATGGTGCAAGATCTCATTCAAATACCCCCAGATCCTGACATTATTCAGTGTAACTGTAATGAATGAATGAACACCAGGGAAAACATTTCTTTTGTATACAGAGGAATTACCAAAGGTCAGCCTAATATACGACATACTGTAGAATGACAATGCTCTGTGCTTGGTAAACAGTGATGTCAATCCACTACCTATAATAAACATTACAGATGTTCTACCAACATAATTGAAAAAGATCTTCTTAAGTGAGTAAACACAACAGAAGATCCATTCCACGTAATAGTCACTAGAAAAGAGCTACTACACAGAAACACAACAAAGAACACGGTAGGGCTTCTCTCTGCATGTTCATGAACCTAAGCAGTAGGGTAGATAGGTGCTGATGTGCCTCTTTTAGTTATGTCAAGTAAGTATCAAAAACAGTTACTGTACTCCTAAATCATCCATCCACATCTCCATCCAATTGCTATCCTATTTATCTACTTCAGGGCATGCTGGGTATTCCTGGTTGAGATGCCTGCCCATTGCAGAACATTATCACACACCCATACTCAAACATACCAAGGCCAATTTAGAGCAGGTACTCTATATCCCATCGAGGACTTAAAGGAGGAGTAGACCTACTGTAGCATGTACTTTAGAATTTGCAAAATCCATGTATATGGTGCCTGATCTGGGACTGAAACCTGCTCTCTAGAGCTAAGAGGTTACGTTCAGTTCAGTGGTTTAAAGTATAAGCAAGGTAAAGATGCACTGATGGAGGCCCACTGAAAGCATGGTTACCATATAATTTTGAGTGCTTAGTGTTACAGTGGTTATGTTGTGGTCAAGTAGGGTGACTGATGTTTATTCTTGGGTCCTTAAGACAGATCTACATTTCTGCTTTCCTTCCTTTAGGTGAATTTATAACCAGAACAGTAGAATTTAATTACCTTTTAAATGTTCACATTAAAATTTGTTTCTTTGCACTAAAAATCTAAAATTACATTAATTAACCAATCAGCGAATCTATATTTTATATAGTACTATTGATAGAAGATACTATTATATGACACTTTACACAGCAAACAAGGAAATATTTATAAAGAGTAAATTTAAGAACTTTCAGTTCCATTTTACAATTATAGGCTAAAGTATAGCTACTGTATATAATTAAGTAAAGTATATCCAAATAGCACAGCAGAGTAGATGGACAGCCTGAGAAGACAGTCTGGTCTAAATTATTGTGTCACTAGGCAACTGTAAACAAGAGAGACGTAGCAGGGGACAAACAAGTGGCAGTAGCTTCTGTCTGAGGGTGTGGCATGACAGTGAGTTAAAAAATATCCTTGCATTTGCCTAACCTTCCTCAGTGTCTCCAGTTTTTTCATGACCTGCTGGACATCCTCCATATCATCTTCATCATCATTATCATCATGGTCGTGTGACACACTGAATCCTTTTATTGGCTTGAACGGGTCAATCACCACTGGCTCCATTCCTTTGATCTCACAACGGCAGAAAGGACAGGTTTGGCTATCTGACTCCTTATGCAGAAACAAAAGTCAGTCAACATTTTAGTAGAGTTAAAAAGAAATAAAAGGTGAACAAAAAGGTTGGTTACAGATAAACATTTAGAAGATCATCAGACTAGTCTGGATTCAAAGCCATGAAATGCAATTAAAATAAATCTTCAGAATGAAAGCAAGAGATTGCTTAAACCACCATAAGACGGATAATTTCTAATTTGGTTTATACGGAATCTCTATAATTTGTTGTGTTTAAGTATAGAGATTATCCAGGAGCTGCCAGATTAAATGTTAGCTTCTCACAGGAAAGGTCAGATTAAACAAATAAAATGCTCTGTAAGTTAATTAAGTCAAATACAAATCTACCAGTGACAAGAGTTCAAGTGTTATTTTAATAAGCATTATATAATATTGAGTGACCTGATGGCACAGCGGTTAGTACTGCTGCGTCACAGATCCAGTGTTAGAATTAAGCAGAGCCAATCATTGCAGGCTCTCAGGTTTTCCTTACATTTGCCCAGTGGTGTACAGTGTACAGCTGGGTGTGAGTAAATGTAGTGGTGTCTGACAGTGTGCCCAGTGATGAACTGGTGCTTCAAGTACACCTCTGTTTCCTACTGTGCATCAGATGCTTCTGTTATAGACTATGGTCTCCCACAATCCTGTATTGAATCAAGTGTATCTGAGAGTGTTATGTTACATTATCTAAAATATTACTGGCTAAGGAAATATTTAAGAACAATTAGTTTTGTATTTAGTTCTCTTAACTTACAAGCCAGGCATTTAGACATCCATTGCAAATGAGATGTCCACAGGGCTCAATCTTCACGTCCTTATCTTGCTCAGCACAAATCTTACATAGCTGGAAAGTAGAGCCCATGTCACAGTAGAGCTCATATTGCTCCTAGAAAAAAGTGGCACAAACGACATAAGGCAGTGGAGGTCTCACCCCAGATATACACAAAGTTATCAATACTAATAAAATCAGTATCACTTCCATAAAAACTGAACTAGGACTGCATCATCGAGTTTTGTAAATTCAGACTTTTGCAGTGCCTTAGTTCATTCCTAACAGATCTTATCAGCTCATCTCAGGCTTACCAGTCTTAAGAGCTCAACATCCTAAAAAGCACAATAGACTATAAAGTGTTCTTACTCGTGACACTTGAATACGATCTTGACTGGATGGCTTGTTCAAACAAGACAGGTCGGGATTGCAGCTGCGACCATCAGGGTACAAGTAGCTGTGAAATTAATCAGAATGAGTGCATCTTATTATAAGAAGAGTACACTAGATAGACAGATAAATAGATAGATTTAAATAATAAAGTTTTAAAGGCTCCAATACATTTTTACTTAATCAATTGACTAGTAAAAAATAATTTTATGTTGCTTAATTCTAATGCACTGAACAGTCATACATTTGTCATGAGCAAAAAATATTTGTTATCTTATGACCAGTCACTTTGCTTTGTTTATTAAAACTAATTAAACTAATCAGTCTCCAATTACAAAAATTCAAGTCAGTGTCTGATTTGCATAAATGTATAATATGGTCATGTTTTGAGGTTTATGTGTTTCTAGTTATTATGATAAACTCTAAAAAATTCTATCTTTCTCAGATCTATAAAGATCAATTGTAAAAATGATGGATGGAGACGTCTAAAGCAGTAGAGGAGCAGAGAAGACTCTGGTAAGACTGTTTTTTTGTCAGCGCATCTACAATTGACTGATAAAATCATGGAGAAGTTTGTTGTTTTGATGTTGTTTGCCACCAAAGGCTCCACATGTGTCGTTCAGTTTGTAAATGGTCAATGACAGAGACAGCACAAGGCTTTACAGTACAATTGCCATACACTGACATAATGTCAAATGAAATCAGATGCACAGCAGTGAGCTAATTGTCATAATTCAGTTTATCTAGCTATCTATTGATTTCTTCACCCTGCTTTATCCAATTCAGAATAGCAGAAAGTTGGGGTACATCCGAAAAACAAAGGCATTAAGCAGCTCTGGATATCTCAGCCAATCAACCAGCAAAATTCAATACAATTCAGCTTACTTCTATCAAATTTATTGTTATGAAGTTTTCTTCCTCTTATAAGTCCTGGGAGCTGTGCAGCATTAATAATACAGTATAGTTATATTTAAACACAAAATTACATGTTGCAAAATACTACTTATATATTATGTCACACACGTGTGAATTGGAGGCAGCTAAAGGGCTTGAGTTATTGTAATTCTACATCACACCAGTGGGCGGCAGAGTGTGCTAACTGTCTCTCTAAATTCCTTGCAGACCATACCCAGGAAATCCCACTGGGTTCTGGCGGACGTGGCGCTTGTGATGACGTCACCTCCAGTTCCTGGAGACTCCACTTCCGGTTCCGGCAAAAATGACATAATTTACTCCACCGGCCTTTAAAGCTGCCATCTTACCTCCACATATTAAGTTCTGTTTTGGACAGTCTTGTAAACAACTTGCTTCAATTCAGCCTTTTGCAGCCAGGGCATATTATACGGGTGACTGCCCCAAACCTTTGCAATAGTCTTGAGTCGTTCTTGTGACAAGTAGTAGTACATAAGACTTGCATTCTGCAAACTATTTATTATTTCTTGTGCAAAATGCAGGGTAGATACAAATGGTGATGGTTTTAGTTACTGAATTGAGACAAAATACAGAAGGTGGCAGAAGAAAATTTAAATGGAAATCTGAAGATGCTATTATGCTTCCAGGCATAAAAATAATTTAAAGGAAATGCACATCTCAGAGCAGAATTAAATGGATATGATGCTATAAAGATGATATGAAATGTTAAGTTTCAGTATTGTTATCACTTTTTAAACATTTTATTATATATATATGGTATATACTATATATATATAGTATTTCAGTTTCAGTTCTGTAAACTACTCTGGTCTATATATATATACTATAGATTGTATGTATGTACAATGCATCCAGAAAGTATTCACAGCGCATCACTTTTTTCACATTTTGTTATGTTACAGCCTTATTCCAAAATGGATTAAATTCATTTTTTCCTCAGAATTCTACACACAACACCCCATAATGACAACGTGAAAACAGTTTACTTGAAATTTTTGCAAATTTATTAAAAATAAAAAAATTGAGAAATCACATGTACATAAGTATTCACAGCCTTTGCCATGAAGTTGAAAATTGAGCTCAGGTGCACCCTGTTTCCCCTGATCATCGTTGAGATGTTTCTGCAGCTTCATTGGAGTCAACCTGTGGTAAATTCAGTTGATTGTACATGATTTGGAAAGGCACACACCTGTCTATATAAGGTCCCACAGTCAACAGTTCATGTCAGAGCACAAACCAAGCATGAAGTCAAAGGAATTGTCTGTAGACCTCCGAGACAGGATTGTCTCAAGGCACAAATCTGGGGAAGGTTACAGAAAAATTTCTGCTGATTTGAAGGTCCCAATGAGCACAGTGGCCTCCATCATCTGTAAGTGGAAGAAGATCGAAACCACCAGGACTCTTCCTAGAGCTGGCCGGCCATCTAAACTGAGCGATCGGGGGAGAAGGGCATTAGTCAGGGAGGTGACCAAGAACCTGATGGTCACTCTGTCAGAGCTCCAGAGGTCCTCTGTGGAGAGAGGAGAACCTTCCAGAAGGACAACCATCTCTGCAGCAATCCACCAATCAGGCCTGTATGGTAGAGTGGCCAGACGGAAGCCACTCCTTAGTAAAAGGCACATGGCAGCCCATCCTGGATGAAAACCTGCTCCAGAGCGCTCTTGACCTCAGACTAGGGCGAAGGTTCATCTTTCAGCAGGACAACGACCCTAAGCACACAGCCAAGATATCAAAGGAGTGGCTTCAAGACAACTCTGTGAATGTCCTTGAGTGGCCCAGTCAGAGCCCAGACTTGAATCCGATTGAACATCTCTGGAGAGAACTTAAAATGGCTGTGCACCAACGCTTCCCGTCCAACCTGATGGAGCTTGAGAGGTGCTGCAAAGAGGAATGGGCAAAACTGGCCAAGGATAGGTGTGCCAAGCTTGTGGCATCATATTCCAAAAGACTTGAGGCTGTAATTACTGCCAAAGGTGCATCGACAAAGTATTGAGCAAAGGCTGTGAATACTTATGTACATGTGATTTCTCAGTTTTTTATTTTTAATAAATTTGCAAAAACCTCAAGTAAACTTTTTTCACGTTGTCATTATGGGGTGTTGTGTGTAGAATTCGGAGGAAAAAAATGAATTTAATCCATTTTGGAATAAGGCTGTAACATAAGAAAATGTGGAAAAAGTGATGCACTGTGAATACTTTCTGGATGCACTGTATACACAATGTATACAGATAAAGATATACAATATATTTATATAGATAGACTCAGATTTATATGTTAATGTAATGCTGAACATAAACACTGTGCTCAATGTGTGCATAGGTATAATTTTATGGTAACACTTTGTGTTAGGTAGTACAAAAATACATCAATTACTCATTTACTTTTATAACAAGACCTTAACAAAGAATTCTTTCAGTCTTCATAACACTGACAAATAAGTGTTTATTCATCTCTGCAATATGAGCTACTAACAAAAGTTCACTTTGGAGTGGTCTGAAGGGGATTACTTGTTGATATTACATATTTAGTATAAGACCTATGAAAAACAAGAAACTTTACCATCATGTCACACATAACACACTGTCATTGATGTGGACCCCAAGTACTTGTAGTGATGCCCTACCTCCACATCAGCCTCATTAATAGGGATACCTTATGCATGTTTCAGATATGTATTGTTTGATTTTTTTTTTTTTTTGGATGTATGGTGTTGTGTTTCTTGTCTGTTGTTAGTGCTATACTGTCACTAGTCTACGGGAGACATTTAAGTGAGAATCTTAATGTACTGTATTCATATGAACTTACCTTGAACTTAATCATCATGAGAATGTTTTTTTGGAAACAATGCCATAGGCAAATTCACAATATCCTAGACTTTATCATTTTAATAAGCTGCTTTTTGTGAGTTTTTAACTTTAAAATGAAAATAATCAATAGCTTAATAGTGCTATAAAGAAACTTACAAGCCCTCCTTAAATCCATCCATCAGTGCCTGAAATAGAGGCTTATTGTGGGGAATGGTCTGCAAGATGCTGCCATCCTGAGTCACATAGCCGATTGCCCACTGACCCATTCGAGTGCAACTCAGGCGAAAAATATAGCTGAAGAGAGAGAAAACAACAGATTATTACCAGACTTAGTACAAATCATTATCTTAATCAGTTACTCGTCATACAATCACAGAACCTTTACAGGCTACGATGACTGAATGTTATGATGATATGAGGATATGATGAATGTACTATTCAAGAATGGGATTTGCTTTCCTTCAAGGTGAATTTAGTTATTATACGTTTTTTGTCATAATGCCAGCAAAGTATAAGATTGTTTTTCACCTATTGTATATTATACAGATTGTTACATTTGCAAAATCTAATGGTAAAAATGTGTGTTAATTTAATTCTATCAGTAGCCTGTAATGGTTGAAATTGGAAGTTTTAAAATAATTGAAGAGAGATGAGATTGACAGGAAATGATAAGTTATACTGAAATGTGACAATGCTTGACAGCATGAGGTTTGGGTGTGCATAAAAAAAATTCTCAAAAATGCATTATCCTATTTAGGTTTGCAGAGAACCAAAGGTTTTTCTGACAGTCCTTAGAGCGAGGCAGAAAACAATCCTGAACAAAGCACCAGTCGGTCAAAAGGCCCCCTTTAATGACACACACAGGCCCATTCTGGAATTGTCAGTTAAACTGTCCTGTACATATTTGAAACTGTGGAAGAAAAACTGCAGTATAAACCCAAACAGACATGGGCATAATGTGCAAATTCAACAGGAACAACAACCAGAATAAAGATTAAAACCTGGGATACTGGATCAGTGAAGTGGCAGCACTCTACAGTCCTATTTGCCATTAGAAACTAAAAAAAACTCCCAGCTTTGTGCCTTTAGAACACTATACTATCTTTGGAGTTCAAGCCATGTGTACTGCCTGCCCTTTGGAATTTCTTACACTCTGTTTTTTAAAATTTTAGAGTATCTATGCTGTCTGTCTTTTGGGATTTCAGCCAATTTATACTGTTGGCTCTTTGAAATTTCTGTACTGTCTCTACTGACTCACTCTTTGAGGATTTCATCCCACCTGCATTGGAATTTCAATGTTTGTAATATTTGCCTTTGGGATTTAATTTTCCAGACAGTCTGCCTTTTGGGGTCTCTTCCTTTTGGTATTGATTGCCATTTGGGATTTCACTGCATTCATTTTGCCTGCTGTTTTGCCAATAGGAATTCGCCAGGCTAATACAGTGGAGCACTTTAAAAAATTGCTAAAAACACATTACTTTACCATGGCTTCCTCATAGCTTCATCTTAGTTTAATCCTGATGCTCTGTATATTCAATTAATTATCATTATTTTTCATGGTGGCTCCAAAATCCGTACTAACCCCTACTTTCTCTTCTGTTCTTTTTCCGGTTTTCTGGGGTGGCGACCTGCGCCACCACCACCTGATCAAAGCACCGTAATGTCCCTACATTGATGGATTAAAGGCCAGACGTCCATATGACCATCATCATCAAGTTCTTCCATGAGAAACCTGAATAACATGAGGACTGATTGAGGTTATTTATGTTAGGTAGAATGCCTAGAGGGGACTGGGTGGTCTCATGGCCTGGAACCCCTGCAGATTTTATTTTTTTCTCCAGCCTTCTGGATTTTTTTTTTTTTTCTCTCTTTCCTCCCTGGCCATCGTACCTTACTTTTTTCCTATGTTAGTGTTCCCTTATTCTAATTTTTATTTATTTTGTCTTTTTTCTCTTTCTTCATCATGTAAAGCACTTTGAGCTACTGTTTGTATGAAAATGTGCTATATAAATAAATGTTGTTGTTGTTGTTTTGAACACCCCGCCTCCACACAATTTGTTGACTTTGCAGGTGGTCCACACATTGTCTTTGTTTTTATTGAAATTGTTTAACTTGGTTAATAGTATAGAAAACTAAATTTATATTACATAATTTTAAACACAGGTAGCTTATTTCATTCAAAGTAATAATGGAATTGTTACTTTCAGGCTGGTGATCCTAAATTGTCCCTAGTGTGTGCTGGGTTTGTGGGTGTGTGTGTGCCCTGCGGTGGGCTGGCGCCCTACCCAGGGTTTGTTTCCTGCCTTGCGCCCTGTGTTGGCTGGGATTGGCTCCAGCAGACCCCGGTGACCCTGTAGTTAGGATATAGCGGGTTGGATAATGGATGGATGGGTGTTACTTTCAGGATAGATTTGATTTAAATGACACATGCCCTTAAAACAAAGCCTTACATTGTCCAATTAATTCCATGCACCTTTTCAGAGTCTTGTAATGACTGAGTTTAACAAATGCCTTTTAGAGCTTTTATAGAATCGTGGTAAAGTGTCTCAGACAGCAGGAACCTGGGATTTATTTGTCTTACTCCTGATTCTGGCATTTAGTGTAAAGCGATCTCTATTGCATTATTAATAAAAGAATATACAAAGGACCTGATTTGCATTGACAAACTAAAATCTTAAACTAAATGGAGCAATTTCATCTACTTAAGAATTTCAGATCTCTTTTTTTTAATTACTGAGAAGTAAAGCTAAAAAAAAAAACACAGGTGTTAGTGGAATTGGCTGAGAAGTTAATTTAAAGAAAAAAAATTGAGTCCCAGTAACAAACCAAAAGTGAGCATGCAAACATAAAAAAAAAATCTGTTCATTATACCTTTTAAACCAGGGGTGGACCAATCGGTCGTATGGACGCCTGGGACTGCCAGTTTTTAATTCTGGACAACCAAACTACAGACTTGTAACTTACTACCTTAATTTGGGTGTCTCTTTTATCATTGTTAACTAATTGTATTTTCTGGACTGTTGGATTGTTCTCTAGCTCTGTGTTCACAACATGGCATCATACTTACAAATGATGTACTGCAAGAGAATTAATGTTTAGTCCGGATTCTCATAATGAAATCTGAGTAATAACTTTAGGGGAGTAGAAAGATAAACTGAACAATAACCTTATACAACGGAAAACACCCTTCCCAAAAATGTACGCTGTTGATTAAACTTTTTCCAGCAACCAGAATGAGGAACTGAGGACAGGAGAGAAAACTATGTAGGAAAAGTAAATAACTAAGAACGATTTAATAAAATTGTCAGTTCAGTAATTATAATGGAAAATATACTACTTTTGATATATACAGATACACCACTTGAAAGCTTTTTGTTGTCATCTTCTCGAGGGGCTGTCATATTAGGAAGAGGTATAAAATATCTCTTCTCTTATTTAATGGAAAAAGACATTCTTTATGTCTCATTACATCTTATTTTATAATCTCCTCATAACTTGAACTCTTCAGTTCATGTGACTAAAGAAAGACCTTTGATTGCCAAGGATTTGTTACCTGTTAACATCTACGTGTTTCACACACTATGAATCTGATCCATATTTAGAGAGCTGTGCTACTTCAACACACCGTCAAGTTGTCAATTTCATTTGTGTTTGCACAACCAAAGGATTTTAACCCCCCCATGCACCCCATTAACTCAAAATCATGAATATTTCTCATGGTGTCAATATGTCTGGAAAAAGTTTTTTTTTCTGATGCATTCCAGGCTGTTTTGGTTTCATTTCTGTCACATCTTAACAATTCTGAACTGATGCTGAATAGCAGTAATGACCAAAATAAAACAAGCGCTCACTGTATTCACTTCAAGACACATAAGCTCAATGCGCAGAATGGGTGACCACAGAACATCTTCCAAAATAGATATGAACTATGGCTGAAAGACAAGTTAAGTGTCTGTCAAGGTCAGCCAGTGTCTTAAAAAAGAAGAGAAAGTGAGTTGAAAGGGAAATTGTTAAGAACAGGTACATATGACATTTTATCATTCAGTTCATTGAGTTTATTGGATTAGGTAAAAGCTAAATTGTTCAAATATCATTTTCAGAAATTCACCTGAGTTGCAGGGCTATACAGATGGTTCCAGAAAAATTGAAAATGTTTCAGTTAAATATGTTCTTCACTTTGTTTTCCTTAGCTTGTTGTAAATGCACTTCAGTCTCGGGATGTGCTTGTTTGGCCCTTCAGTAAAGGTTTTGGCATTAATTCCTTTAACTTATATTCAGCAATTTTCTTCATATTTCTAAGCATTCTATTCCCCTTTAACATTTGAAGATTGCCTAGAGGATGAATGTGTCAGGGTGAGCTTTAATTTCTTTAAAAGGGAACAATAATGTATACCAAACTTTTAGAATATAACTGCAGTGTTAGGAGATTGTATGTCATATTTAAACAAATTAGTTAATTATTCATTAATTAATTCACTTGCTTATATATTTTGTGCAACTTCTTTGTCCGTCATTTCGCCTTGATTTGTCACAGCTAATCCCAACATCATCGGATGTCATTTTTATTTTTTAAACTAGAAAAAAATGTGAACATTTGTTTTTCTGAAAGCATAATTATCATTGCTAAGAGACAGTAATCGGTTCTAATACAGCAGGGATCTCACACTCCAGTCCTGGAGGACCACAGTGGCAGCAGGTTTTCATTCTAACCCTTTTCTTAATTAGTGACCTGTTTTTGCTGCTAATTAACTTCTTTTGAAATAATTTGAATTGACTTGATCTTGAAGTCTCAGACCCAATAATTGTTTCTTGTTCCTTAATTAGCAGCCAAACAATAACGAGATATAAAATGAACCAAAACATGACCAGCAAACTGTGACCATCATACAATATCTAAAAATAAAAAGGGTGGAGGTCTCAGGAATGTTGATTTGCTCAGGTCCTCAAAACATTTTAACAGTGCTCGTGGAAAAGCAAAGAAAAATTCAACAATTTTAAAAATGTTTGCTGTTGCACAATGAGAGCAGCAGCAAGCCATGGAATTAACGACGAGTCTCGGTGTTTATCTGGAAGTACAATGAATATACTGCAGTGGTAAGGAGTAAGGAATGCTAGTGTTTTCGGACCTGACAGCCAGAAAAGACGCTTGTCTGTTTGGTTTCTCATATTTGATGTACCAGAAAAGAATGAAAAAAGGAAAGGTCCAAGATTGTGACTGAACCTACCATAAATGCTAAACCTTCGTACAGCTATAGATCCATCAAGCATCACATTTGGCTATCAGAATGGGGGGCAAGCACAGCTATTGGAAAGTTGGCAGTAATTGAGTGTGTAAACTGACATGGCATGGCGATGACATCACCAACTGCCATCAGCAAGATTAACATACACTACAACTAGTAGGCCTGTAATGTGACATTGGCTTTAGTCAAGCTGAAAAAATTATATATTTTAAATATCCACTGACTATTTCCTCACTTTCTTAAAATGGGTATTCTTGGGAAGAAAAAATACCCCTTAAAAATACAAAAGTTGGGAAACTGTTGCCCTCAAAATTCACTCTAGATGAAACACTGTTTAAGTACAGTAACAGTTTTGTCTTTTTTTAGCACAGCTTGTGGTTTAGAATAGCAAGAAAAATCAGAAGTGATATCCTGTGGATTAACCCTAACTTGTCAAGCTAGCACACTGTAACAAGAACCATTTTAATTTAGAAATTTGCACTCCTGGCTCTTTCTGCATTTGTAAAAATAATGATAATAGCATACTTTTCAATAAATAGTACAAAGAGAAAATTCAGCAAATACTCCTAACTTATCAGCAAATCAGTAAATACTCATGACTTTAGAGTTTCCATTGAAAGGCGTACTAGTAATATATAAGACTCCTTACCTCCCTGGTTTGTTGATGTAGCCCTGCAAGCGGCTTTTCACTTCATCATATGTGAGGAAGGCCATATATCCAGGATGAGTAACAGCCAGTCGGTTCCAATTTTTCAGAAGAGTTGGCCAAGGCTGTGGAAATGGGACATATGACATAAAAAGAACATAAAAACATGGGACCAGGCTAAAATGACAATGAGCCTCGGTAAAGGGTGTGTATAAGCTTCATAGTACTGCTATAGAAGTTTTTGTAACAGGTGGAAATGTGTAATAATGATGCTAGTGACTATGAAATGCACAATATAAAATGAAGATGAATTTTTAAATTAAGCTAGTGTGCAATAAATCCACATTAGTTTAATTAAGCTATACTGAGGTTTTTCTTGCTAACACTGCCCATTATGTCACTATAAACTGGAATGTTTTAGGGTTTTTTACTTCAAATTCATCGAAAGCAACTGCTATATTGTAAATATGAACAAAAAGCCTGTAATTAGATTGCAGTAAACGGGTGTTTCCTTTATTAAATTGCAGTTGATGGTACTGCATTCTTGATCGACAGTAATGGTTGCTTCTGTCTGACAGCAGGTTCTTGTAATAGCTGTGAATAGCACAGTATGCACTCGAAAGCTGTCCTGAAAGACACCACACATCGGTTTGCAAATCATCTGTGTAAAGTTCCTACCTGAAAGAGTCTTGTAAAGATGTCAAACTCAAAGATGGAGATGTGGTCATTGCAGGTCAGATCAACAGTTGATTTGAGTGCCATGGACTCTAATCCATCTTGGAAAAAATGAACTCGACATAGCTGCTCTTTAAACTGCTGCCAGCTGACGATGCACCTGCCATAAAGATACAGATGGAGATGTGAGAAGATTCCAGCTTCACGCTCAGCATACAGTATGAGTTCCCATTTTGCTGTGTCTCAAGGTCACATTCACAAACCGAAAAAAAATGTTCACCTATTTAATGGCATGCAGTGTCACAGAACTGCACTTTGATCCTTTGCCCTGAAGAAAACCAAGCTGGGATTATCTTTGATGGCATTGGTTGCTGTATTCATGCATTAAATTAAGCTCTTACCTTTCTGCAAAGCAGCGCTTCCAGAATTCAGCTGCTTCACTCTTTGTCACTCTGTACACATTCCCCTGGTACTCCCCTCTTGGGTAAAGAGCCCTCACTTCAGCTAGCATGTGACTAAAGATTAGAGACAGTTTGGTAAGATTCTTCCTGTGAAAAGATTAAAGGAAAGGTGTTAATCAATCAGGATGCCATCTCTCTGTACCATATCTGCATGAAGGCACTGGGCTGTAAGCCATAAGAGTCCTGAGAGACCCTGAGGAAGTCACTTGGACTAATTCTGTAAACCTCAGTTTAAACCTTTGTGAAAAGACCTGTGCTGCATATGTTCAAGAATCTGAAAGGTACTTCATAAAATAAACAAGATTTAAAGAGAGCTTCCTGCACCTTGGGCATTTAAAGGCACCATTTCCTCATCCTGTACTCTAAGTAGTGGACAAACTGTATGAGGGCTCAATTCTTCAGCGTCTCCAAACTGATACAGAATTATAAAGCATGTGTAATAGCTTGTTTTTTTTTTTGTTTATTAGTGTTTAAATTAAAAATATAGAACAAAGACATAGTAAAAATTATGCAGAAGAGCTCATACAGTAAGTAAATAAAATTCATATGTTTCACCTCTCTGAGAATTTTGTACTAAGAAACAAATTCAATTTTACTTCTTTTTTTCTGTTTAGCCATACTTATAAGCATTTTTCCATGCATGTGACTTTATATTTTGTTATTTCTTGACACATGCTTTATTAATATGTTAACCCCTATGGGCACTTTAAGCTATTTATGCATGCTGGCAAATTAAACTTTAAGGCAGGAACCAGCCTTGAATTAGACTTAGGTTCATAACTGGGCACACTCATCCATACACCCATACTCACTACAACAGGGCTCAATTAATCACCAGCCACTGCATAATGCATGTTGTTGGGATAAAGGATAGCAATGATGCACTGAGAAAAAGCAAAAAGACAATATTCAAACTCCACAAATATCTGTATAGTGTCCAGGCCAGGATGTAAACTTGGGTTTCCTGGAGCTGGAGAATAATCAGTGTAAAGGACAGTGCCACTAGGCTGCCCACTGTTTATATTACACTTTTATTAAATGTAGTAATTGTTTAATCGCTATCCCAGTTACTGGACACAATGCCGGGACCAACAGTGGGTTAGATGCACTCACTCATACCAACCCAGTTTGGAGCTGTCAGAACAACAAACCTGCATAGCTTTTGGATGATTCAGAAAAATAATGACATATTGAGCACAAATCCGGGGAGGATATTCTTAAGGTAAAGAACACTCTTGTGAGGCCTAATCAGGAATATGTGTGTACTTTTAGTCTTTTATTTAATAAGGCAAGGAGTAGTGCTGGAGAGGGCCCAGAAAAAGGCTACCAGAAAATACTGGTGGTGAAAGTGAGTCTTTTCAGTATAAGATAACAGAGATAAGGTATTGGCATTATAGAAGTGTTTAACTTTATGAAGGAAGTAAATAGGATGAATGTCATCTGTTATTTAAAGATGAGTTTGGGATGTCCAACTCTGATCCTGGTGGACTACCGTGGCAGCAGTTTTTCCTTCCTGACACTTTCTTAATCAGTAATCAATTTTTACTCTTAATTGACATATTTACCCTTCATTTTAATTGCCTACTTTTTAAAACGCTGTCCTCTGAATTGATTCTTTTTTCCTTAAATGGCAAACAAATAAAAATGAGCCAACAAATGACCAACTAAATTGGGGTCTCAAACTCCAACCGTTTTCTTTAGTAGAAGTTGATACTTGTTGTTAATTACAACTATTATGTAATTCCATGGCTTATTGCTGCTCTCATTTTGCCATAGCAGATATTTACAAAACAGTTGATTATCTTTTTTCTAAGAGCACCATCAAAGGGTTTTGTAGAGCTCAGCAGATCAACACTACTAAGAACTTTATCTTCCTTTATTTTCAGACCAGTAAAGTCACACTGCATGATAAAGTGCTGTGAATACACTTGACTTGAACATTCATAGTTTTCACACTCTTTCTCTGTAAGTTTAGTATTTGTTTTCTCAGAGGTTGATGTACTTGCTGCTTCCTGAGCAGCTCTTCTTTTCTCCACCCTAGCAGCCCGCTTCTTCTTTTGTTTTGTCGGCATCTTTTTGCATTAAAACTGATTAAGTCATTGTTTGTGTTGTATTTACTTAGTACGTTTTCCTTAATTTTTCACTTAAGTCTTCAATATGCCTTAAGAATGATTTAAGATATGATGAGGTAGGGGAAGTGTGGACGAAGGTGGTAGGGATAAGAATGGCGCCCATATGCATGCACCACACGGCTGCCCTGCTGACCGCTGCCTTGAGTTAATTCTACAATAAAATAAAATAAAAATAAAAAAAGAATAACCTTGCAGGTCAATCATCACCCCAAAAGCGGATAGTAGACGTCACATAGTATATGTGTACCAAATTTCAGGTCAATACGTCAAACAGTTTGCGAGCTACTGGTGATTTAAATTCCTGGACAGACAAACGAACAGCCACGGTAGCATATTATATTATATATAAAGATATTGTATGTGATGGATCATTTTATGTCTCTTTATTGTTTGCCTGTTAATTAAGAAAAAAGAAACAATTCAGGGGTCTGAGTCTTACATTGCAGGTCAGTTACAATGATGGCAAAATAAGTTAGTTAAAAGCAAAAACTGGTCATTAAGAAAATAAAATGAAAACCTGCAGCCATGGTAGCCTTCTAAGATAAGAGCTGGACACACCTGATCTACAACACGGGAGCATGAATGGAAGGGGATTAAGATTAAATTCATGCACAACTTAGATGGTTATCTTCACATGGACAATATAATGATGTAGAGTAAGTTACTAAGTAGTGAAGTGGACAGTACTAATTTAAGGACATTAAAATCTTGACTTAATATTTTTAAAAACTGAGTATGGATGGACAGGCTATGTTGGACTGAATGACTTGTTCTTATTAGAGAGAATGTGCAAAGTCCACACTGACAGTGGCCAGGCTGGGACTCAAACTTAGTCTCTTAGACTTGAGAGGCAGCAGTACTAAGCTCTGGGTTAGACTGCAAACCTTGAGGATTTCAAGTTGGTCCTGGTTACTGAAACTCTATTGTCTGGACTGTGTTGGGCCTCACTCCAGATTCTTCTAACACTTTTATGTGCTAACAATATCCAATTTAGGTCGGTGCGTGCTGGAGCAAAACTTCAAGCATAATCAGTGTTCTCAAGGGGACATGGACATTAGGGCTGCAGTCATCTGATAGATCTATAAAATACTCCAGTTGGCCATGGCCCCTTACTGTGGTTAGCTTAGCTTTTGCTTTTCAGTCCCTCTCTCCAAAACATTTTCTGGATTTTTGCATCCAGCACTTTTGAGGCATCTTATATTATTTCTAGTAATTAATTCCTTTAGTCGTTGTTTGTGTGTTGGTTTTAGTTTATTCTTCAGAAATTTAGTAATAGTGTATTGTGCTCATCTCTTTGAGACATTTGTGTTAGGATTTTTCTGACCTTTGATGTTGTGTCTGCTGTTTTGCTTTTTGGGCTTTACTTCAATAATTAGTAATCATTAACTTTATTGTTAATTTATTTAATTAGTATGGTATTCATGTTTTGTTGCTTGTAATTATGTATTTTTTTTGTTATTGAATTAATATTGTTTTTTTCCTTGGTTCATTTATTGAAAAGTTATTAAGAAATCCCATCTTTGTTTATTTAAATTACTTCTTTCAATACATTTCTAAAAGCTTTAATTCATAGTATTTGTTTAGTTTAAGAATTGTATTTTGAAGGTTTTACCTATCCTTTTTTGAATTCTGAAGAGATTATTCAGGCAGTGATTCAGTGGTATATAACTTTTTATCCTTTTTGGACTTATTCCAGTTCAGAGTTTAGGAAGCTAGGGCTATCCCAGCAGCACTGGACACAAGGCAGGTGCCAGCCTTAGACAAGGTACCATACTATTATTGGGCACACAAATATACTGTTTGTTACTGGGATGCATTTAGGGTCACATATCAACTTAACTTGTGTTGGGAATGTACTATGTAGGAATGGAGGAAATATATGACCAGAAGATTATGTAACTAGAAGAGACTAGGCTGAGATGTGTTCAGGAACAGATGACAATATCGACTGTCATAGCCTTTATTTTGCAAAATTAGGAATCAGAGTCAAAATAGTGGTAACATAAAGATGTCACTTGCCCTGCCCTGCCCTCATGACCTGCAGTATGTACTGTGGTGTCCAAACAAGAAAACATTCACAAAATGGAAATGTGCTGATGTCACTACAATAAAAATAGTGACCATCTAAAAATACAGAATTCACTTGTAAACTTGTTAATCTTGTTAGCCTACAGTATATCTTCTTGATAAAAATATTACGAACACTTGATAGATTGCAGCTTTTGTAAGGGTTTACACTCTGTCTATTATTTGTGTGTTATACAGTATAAATTTTAGTAAGAAACAGGTAATCCATATTTATAATTACACTTCAAGATGCAGGAATTTCTAGTTGGCACAAAGTTAAAAACTTCGGACATGAATGTCAGTGGGCTTTGTACCCTAGGAACCAAGTTACCCGAACTACTCTATAACATTTCAGTAATTATTTACCGCTCTAATGCTGATTAATGGTCATTACGATAGCAATTGACACAAAGAATTCATAATTAATTGCTGAATTACGGTATTTGAGGGTTCCCCTAGAGTTCCTCTTTCTCTTGCAATATTTGGCTCAAAAACCAATCAGCACATCATCATCTCAATATAGGCTTAATTTTCAAGTTTGCTATTTTTCCATCCAGTGGTTTTAGCTCTAGACTGTTCTCAAGGAACTGTGACACAGAGACACACGCAAAAACACAGACAGACACACAACCATCATCGAGAGGTCAATGTTTTTGGTATCGGGGGACCCTATGTCGAGATCCATCGAAAACCAAAGATTGAAATTTTTGACGAATCTAAAGCTTTCGCTCCTCCCCCATAGACAATAGATTTTAGTGGGGGAGGGTGCAAAGCTGTAGTGCGATTAATGATTAAAAAAGACTAAAACCTATAAGAACATGTAAATTAACATTTAGGCACTGTTTATATATTGTGGAGACTGGCCCAGACACAGACAGGCGGACACGTTCATGTCACCCACGAACACGTTTATTTACAATGCTATTTACAATTCGGTGCCACACAAACCCTCAAAGTCCCCAAAGTCCTGGCCACAATGCCTTACTTCCTTCTTCAGGCCGCCTCCTTGCCTCCTCCAGTAAGCTCAGTCCACTCCGCTCCCGACTCTCGCGCTGAATGAAGGGAGGCGGCCCCTTTTATCCTCACCCGGATATGCTCCAGGTGCTCCCCAGCAATCACCCGTCGACACGCCCCTGTGTGGCGGAAGTGCCGGCTGTACTCCCGGAAGCATTCCGGGTGTCCCTGCTTTTCTTCCCCCCAGCACTTCCTGGTGTGGCGGAAGTACTGAGGTCCAGGGTTCCCAAGGCATCGGGGCGCTCCCTGGCGGTGACCACGGGCCCCTACATGGTTGGGCTTCCAAGCCCCCAACCCGTAGCCCCCAAAGCAACCAGGGTGGCGGCCTCCACGTGATCCCAGATGGGCGCACGCCCTCTTCCGGTTCCTCAAGGTGTCCCGGCCGGGTCGTGGCCCCTGGCATCCCTGACTATATATATATATATATATAGTAATGGACGGCCAAGTTCCATGCCCGGCCAGACACCTTGCTGCATATGTTCCGGGGGAGCAGCTGTGGGTTCCTCAGTACCTTCCTCGGGACGCTTGGTGGCAGCCTCCCTGGGTGACATGGGTGCCTCAGTTTCCCGCAGGGCTCCATGGGAGATGGAGTTCTCCACAACCCTGTGGGGATCTGGGATGACTGCCAGGGGGTGCTGCATGGATCCCGGAGCCTGTATGGACACCTCTACAGCCCCGCCCAGAATTGCAATTAGCCACAGGTGATCAAGCACCTGGAGCACTTCCAGGTGGGCTATAAAAAGGGTCAGCATCCACCACTCATTAGCCAGAATTGGGAGGAAGAGGACAAGGTTGCCTGAGAGGAGTGGTGGTGGCAAAGGAAGGATTGCTGTACTGGTATTTGGTGTTTTGGGACTGTGTTGGTCCTGTGGGACACGGGGAAGATGTGCCCCACGGCTGAAGAGAAAAATAAAAAACTTACTATTTCCACATGTACCTCACTGTGAAGCTGTGCCGGGTCTCGGGTGCCTATTTAGCGCCTTATTCACAATATATATATATATATAAGCTCCCGAACCTGCCGTCCATAGATGGGATAGACCAGCTAACCTTCCCCGCTGTTACAAGTGTGGGGAGGTTGGACATCTGTCCCCTAACTGCTCCTACGAGCCCATGGATTGTTCGTTGGTGAAGGGAGAAAGGTATTGTGCCACAGTGAATAACCCTTTGTCTCTTCCTTATACAGGTGCAGTTATTATAAATGGCAGAAAGGTAAGGGCAATGTTTGATTCTGGGAGTAATATTTCTATTGTTGCTGCCCGTTTTGTTTTACCGCAACAGTGGACTAAGTTGAAAACTAGTCTCAAATGTATTCACGGGGATATCCAATATTATAAGACAGCCAGATGTGTGGTGACAGTAAATCGTAACCTGACGAGCATGAACATGGCTGTGTTACCGGATGCCCCGTTTCCAGTCATACTTGGAAAAGACTGGAATAAAATTACCAGTGGTAAAAACGTAACTGTACCAAATAAATATTTAGGCTTAGTCATGGAAAATACTGATCCGACTGCCTCCACGCCATGTCCCATAGTAGCACGGGCTGATACAAGTACCCAATGTGAAGAGCTAATACAGTTAACGTGGAGGACGTGGAGGCAGAAGCCCCTCCCCTTGAGGTTGCGCAAGACCCAATTCAGACTTTATCTTCACAATTCCTGTTAACACCTTCATCCTTTAAAAGAGAACAGTGGAACGATGATTCCTTAAAATTTGCTAGGAATGCTATAGTATCCACCGAGGGTTATACAACTCTGGATCCCATGCCACCGATGCCGTTCTTTGTACTTAAAAATGATTTGTTATATAGAGTGGCAGAGCACGGGGGGTGAAGTGCAAGCATCGTTGTGAATTGGCACATGCTCACCTTCTAGGAGCCCATTTAGGCTTCGATAAAACTTTAGAGAGGATAAAACACCGATTTTACTGGCCGGGAATAAATAAGGAGGTCCGGCGATTTTGTGCTTTCTGTCCGGAGTGTCAACTTCGCCAGATTCCAAGACGGACGAAAGCTCCTCTTGTTCCCCTTCCCCTTATTGATATCCCATTTGAACGAGTCGATATCGACCTCGTAGGACCTTTAGAACCCTCATTAAAAGGATTTAAATATATTTTGGTGTTAGTTGATTATGCCTCTCGCTTTCCAAAAGCTGTCCCATTACGCTCAGCTAATACAAAAACCATCGCACAGGAATTAGTAGGGATATTCGCTCGTGTTGAGATCCCCAAAGAGGTTTTGACAGACCAAGGGACTCCTTTCACTTTGGAGACGTTCAGGGAGATAGCCAAATTACTCCATATAAAACATCTGAAAACGTTGGTCTATCATCCACAAACTGACGGGTTAGTAGAACGTTTTAATCAAACGTTGAAACAGATGTTGCGTAAGGTAGTTAACGAGGAAGGAAGAAACTGGGATCAGTTGCTTCTTCTCGTTTTATTTGCTTACCGGGAAGTCCCGCAGACCTCTACAGGTTTCTCTCCTTTTAAATTATTATATGGGAGACCCCGAGGGCTTTTGGATATGTTAAAAGAAGGATGGGAAGAGGAGGTCCTCCCTACTTCAAATATTCTTGAATATATCGCACAATTACACGATAGACTTGAGAAAATTAGACCTATTTTAAAAGACAATTTAGAAAAAGCACAAGCAGCGCAGTCTCATTATTATAATAGAAACACCACCATTCGGGAGTTCGTCCCGGGTAAACGTGTAATGGTGCTTGTTCCAACCTTCCATTCAAAATTGTTAGCACATTGGCAAGGCCCCTATGAAATAAAGGAAAGAAAAGGACTCGTGGACTATTTGGTTAAACAACCTAATCGTCGACTGAGTGAACGAGTATATCACATTAATCTGTTGAAACCGTGGAAGGACAGGGATATTGATCCCTCCTCCGGACAACCTCGTTCTCTTTTCACGTCATGTGCCCATCTTAATTTTGGTCCTGATTTAACATTTGAACAACGACAAGATCTCGAACGTGCTATCTTGTCTGTCCCTAAAGTTGTGGATGAGACACCTGGACGTACTGCGTTGATTGTTCATGACATTATTACGGACCCTAGAGTGATTGTCAGAGAGAGACCTTACAGGCTCCCGGAGGCAAAGAAAGCGGAAGTAGAGCTGGAAATTAGACGTATGCTAGAATTAGGGGTATTGAAGAAAGCTATAGCCCTTGGTCTAGTCCAATTGTCTTAGTTTCTAAACCTGATGGCTCGTGGAGGTTTTGCAACGACTTCCGACGACTGAATCAGGTCTCTAAATTCGATACGTCTCACATTTCTCGAGTAGATGATTTACTTAATCGGTTAGGGCACGCTCGATTCCTAACTACTCTTGACATGACTAAAGGGTATTGGCAAGTTCCCTTAACGGACTCAGCTAAAGAAAAAAACGCTTTTAGTACACCCAGTGGACATTGGCAATACAAGGTTCTTCCTTTCGGTTTGCACAGGGCACCAGCTACTTTTCAACGTCTGGTAGACACACTGCTATGGCCCCACAATTCCTATAGTGCCGCCTACTTGGATGATGTAGTCATTTATTCCGGCACATGGAAGGACCATGTATGGCAGGTTAAAACGGTGCTCTCCACACTAGCGTCAGCAGGGCTTCGTATTAATCCTAAGAAATGTTTCTTCGGATTGAAGGAAGCCAAATATTTAGGCTACGTAGTGGGTGGGGGTGTTGTTAAACCATAATGTAATAAAATTGATGCCATCATGAATTGGCCCCATCCGATGAATAAGCGGCAGGTTCAAGCATTTTTAGGGTTGGCGGGATACTATCGCCGTTTTGTACCGCATATCTCTGAAATTGTTTTGCCCTTATCTAATTTAACAAAGAAACGTGCACCTTTAAAAGTAGTATGGGATGATGCAGTTGATAAAGCTGTGACCTAAAGTTGGCCATTATGTCAGCACCTGTGTTGAAATCCCCTGATTTGTCTATTGCTTTTATTCTCCAGACCGACGCATCGGCCACAGGATTGGGTGCCATGCTGAGCCAGTGCTTCGACGGTGCTGAACACCCCGTTATGTACCTTAGCCGGAAATTGCTGGAAAGAGTGACCAAGTATGCTGCGGTGGAGCGAGAAGCCTTGGCGATCAATTGGGCTATCACGTCTCTGAGGTACTACCTATTGGGACGCGAGTTTACTCTGGTGACGGATCACGCCGCTTTACAGTGGATGTCCCTTCATCGTGAGTCAAACCCACACATCACTAGGTGGTTCTTAGAGTTACAACCTTATCATTTTAGTGTCATTTATCGTAAAGGTTCCTTACAGGCCAACGCAGATGCTCTCTCTTGTGTCCACGACCTCGCGGTGCAGGTCGCCCAACCTGAGGGGTCTGGGCTGAGTGGGGGGTCATGTCACACATGTGCGATTAGGAGGCAGTCAAAGAGCCTAAAGGCGAGTGAAACATCGCAAGATAAGGGGTTGTCACGTGGTGCTTACTTGAACTCTCTTTTATCAACAGAAACCAAGAAGAAAAATAATCCTGCAACTTCCGGGTTCCAAAATGGCTGCGATGACGTCACTTCCGGCCATCATTGATGACGTCACTTCCGGCACCCAGAAATCTCCTCACTTCCTGCTGCAGTGTCACAACATGCCAACCATTTCCTGTCACATGTTTTTCTCTGCTATATAACCGCCATTTTATCACAGTAAAAACATTCATTGTAATTCCAAACTTTGAATCGCTTCTTTTTCTTATTGTCTGGGCGACAATATACGGGGACGGTCCCCAAAACTTTGTTTTTGTCTTTGTGAAGGATTTATCCTACCACTATATATATAGATATATATATATATATATATTTTTTTTTTTTCTTTCAGATAAGTAAAATATGGCAGCTTGTAATTATGAGAACCATTTTATTTTCTTTAATGCTCACGTGTATTTTGGATAAATATTTTCTGCATGGATTTATTTTTGTACATAAATATTTTCTGTATTTGAACAATAAGCCGTCAGAATTTAATTTTGTTAATAAAAAAATGAAAGGTAATACCCTCGGTCCATTGTTTAATTATAAAAGTAGCAAAGTTAACAGTTTACTATAGAACATTAGGCTACTATATGTCTGATCATGCTGGAGCTTAGTGAGAAAAAGCATTTTAAAGGGAAATAAAAAAACAAAAATTGTTATTAGGCCCTAAAAAAACCTGATCAAAACATCCCTACTAACCACTACACCACTGATAATATGAACTTATGATTTGGGAGCTACTGTGAAAAAGGATCAACTAAATTAACAAATGTCTGTTAACATTTAAGTATTAGCATGCAAGACCATTAACTCTAGTCTGTGCAAGCTGAGTTTCAATGTGCTTAGCATTTTTTGATAAGCTGCTGCATCTTGAAACTTGGGAGTCAAATGATATCTGTGCTTGGTGCACTTATTTTAATATTTGTTACATGGGCAATCTACTGTTGTACTGGCAATGAGTGTTATTCAGCTATACCCTTATGCTTCTGCGTAAACTATCTGAGCTGACATTTAAGGCAGCAATGCAAGATCCATCCAGGAATGGGCTGCTACATCAGTAGGGAGAAGTTGATATGTTTGGACCTTGGAGAAATCTCATGTGAAACGTATGCAGATTCCACACCAGATGAGAACAGAGTCAAACTGAGACTCAGCTGGAATAAGATGGTAGCAGTTGCTCATGCCACAAACCCTAATCTCACTCACTTAAAGCTTAATTTTTATGAAGTGTGCATACACTCAAGCTGACCAATATTTTAGCCTTACTCAAAATAAACTCTTATGCAAAGTTTACAAAAAAAACTCTTTTTTAGACACACAGAAAGGCATGCAAAATGTTTATACATACACAGAAGTACAAAACACCCACACATCACTACAGGAAATGAAGGTATCAGCATCCTGTCCTAGCGTCCAGGCCTTGCGGTGAGCACATTTTCCATTTGCTGGTGGACTTGAGTGTTTTTCGAGCTGACTAAGCCATTTGAGGCAGAGTCAACAAACACAGAAGTTCAGCATATATAGACTCCATCCTATACCTATCTTATTGAACAGGGTGGTTGAAAGCTCTTTGCCAAATAAATTGCTCTGTCTTGTTTGAGGAGAAACCCTTCAGCTCTACCTGTGACGCCTTACCTTCTCTCAATCTCGCAGCTAGATATATACTTGAAGCAGTTTTTATGCTGTGTTCATATGATGTTTAGTGGAATTAATATATTATCATCGGGGTGTGGGTGGCTTACTAGATGTCCCTCATGTCTGACTAATACCCTGAAGGCGTTCATAAAGCCCTCATTTTATAACTGCATTGCTATGAAGTTCACAGTACTGAATAAATAGTCACCTATATGTGTTATGGGATGAATAATCGTCACTGTTAGAGAGAATGTCTTAGAGCTCCTGCCAGACCCATCATACTGTGCATCATGGCCTCTCAGAGTCAGTTACATTTGAGTACCATAATGCAAGCAGCTTCTGAAACAGAAGTAAAAATCATATGTAAAGTGAATTTAATAGAACGGATTCTTGTGAAATTAGACCACGCTATAAATATAAAGGGATGTTTAAAGTGTGTTCCTGTTTATTAGACATTTTGAAACCTGATGTAGATATATTCCTGTTAACAGTGGATCTGCCTTGAGCTTCTTGCTCAGTTTAAGAGCTAGGTATTTAAATGATTTAAATGAATTTGAAACAGCACAGGGGATCAGCAGTTAGCACTGAAATCTCACATCTTTAGGAGGCAGGATTCTAATCTTGGACTGATCTCTGCCTCTGCCTGTGGAGCTTTCACATTACCATCATCCATATGAATTTTTATCTGGATGCTCCAGTGTATTTTCCATGGTTTTTCATAAGAGAAGTACAGAACAGTAATCTTCGCTTATAAATGTTAGCTTATGCATGTTCATTAAATAATGGCAAAATTAAATCTGTAATGTGACGGCTGTTACCTGATGGTAGGTTTACCAAAATTTAGGTTCAGCATAAGTAGACGTGGTAGATTGACTGGCTGGTTTGGCCCAGCTGAAGTGTGCACATGAGAATACTCAGGAGAAATTGAAGGAGTTGAACCTTTTTGGTTTGACCAAACAGAGAATAGTAGTGACATTACAGAAGTGTTTAAAGTTATGAAAGGATTCATTCCAGTGAATCCCAACTGTTACTTTATAATACATTCTTTAACAAGAATAAATGGACATGGTTGGAAACTGGTTAAGGGCAGATTTTGCACAGATGTTAGAAAGTTTTTCTTAACAAAGAACCATAGACACATGGAGTAAATTACCAAGTAGTGTGGTGGAGACTCTTCTATTAAGTCAGCAGACGGATTGGGAGAGCATGAGGAGGTCATGAGGTCACTGGAAAGGGGTGTGTGGTGCTCCTGATATCTATGCAAAAGGACGAAGGTCCAAGTCTTTAGAGTCCTGGTGCTCCTGTCTTGCTATATGGTTGCTACACATGGACGCTATCCAGTGTCCTGAGACAAAGACTGGACTCCTTTGGTACTGTGTCTCTTCAGTGAATCCTTGGGCACCGCTGGCTTGACTTTGTGTCGAATGTGTGTTTGCACATGGAGTCCCAACATGAAGCACATTACCTGCATTGTGAGTCAGCGTCAGTTACGACACTATGGCCATGTTGAGCGATTCCCTTTTTGGTGATCCAGCTTGCAGGATCCTCATTGTTGAGGACCAGAGTGGCTGGACCAGGCCAAGGGGATGCCCACATAACACCTGGCTACAGCAGGTGGAGGGTCATTTCCGGAGGGTGGGACTGGACCACGTGTCTGCCTGGGGGGTTGCCAACCAGGATCCCGAGTTGTTTCATCGTGTGGTGGGTGCGGTAACACGCTGTACCAGTGCATGCTCCCCAACCTGTCCTGACCTGACCTGTGATGGAAAGTAGGATATTTGGGAACTTAAGTTCTGAAATTGATGTTATTTTGGACAATCTACTTAAGTAAGATGGACATGCCTGTTGGGCTGAATGGCCTGTTCTAATCACAGTTGTTCATATGTACTTATGTCCTGTCCAAAGTTTGCCGATGACATGTACCGTTTGCTGACAGAAAAGATGTGGCTACCCTTTGACTGAGTGGGTCAGACAATGAAAGAATTTTCACAATTTAACTAAGGTAGTTTAAAATGGCATAATTTATATTTCTGACCATGTTAGGCACAGGCATATTATTTTATCAAAGTATACAAAATAAAACAAATCACATAAGAAATATGTTGTGCATCACAAAGATACACGTTAAAGTTTTGTATGTATATTCTCTCACATCACTGGGCACTCTTTGGTAAATGTCCTCTAAACCTTTTTATTTACTTGTTTTTATGTTTTTAACATAAATGGTGAACAACTTTGTAATCTACATGGAGTCTCATTTTTTATATTCCAGACAAGTACTGTATCTGTGGCCTAAGTTGCATTTTGACTCATGAGTGCCCAGATGGAAATTCTTTGGTACTTTATTTGGCCAAATTAATTTATTTTATATAAATTACACTATCTATAGTGAGAAGTCAAGCAAAATGGCACCTGTATTGGCTTAACTAAAAAGATTACAATATACAAGCTTTCAAGGCAACTCAGGCCCCTTCTTCAGACAAGATGTACACAATAAAAGGTGTCATCTTGCTTGACTTCTCACTACATTCATAATGGCTACACTCACACGGTACAATACCCTAGTACTCTATCTATAGTAAGTCTCATGTATCAGTGGCTTATGGAGAATATGGAAAGAGGTATTTGGAACTCCATAAGGTTCAGAACATTGTCTTCTCTATTTCCAGGAAGGAATCTAAAGTGTAAGGTACCAGAAACAACCCAGTAGAAAGGCATCACCCCAGGAAGGTCAAAAATGCACATGGGGACTACCCATTCTAGTCATATTAGAACAGTCTGGACGAGAACAGGCCATTCATCCCAACCAAGCTTGCCAGTCCTGTCCACTTAATTCTTCTAAAAAAACATCAAGTCTAGTTTTGAAAGTCCCTTAAGTCTTACTGTCTACAACACAGCTTATGACTACAAGAACATTTAAAAGTTGTCAGGAAGGAAGCAGTGACTTTTTTTTTCAGAAGTTCTATTAAGATAATAAAAAGAGATGTGTAATGCACTTCTATCTGGAGACATGTTATTTACAGTTTACAGAGCTGAAAGAGTGAAGAGAAATAAGAATAAACTGAAAATGTCTTTATTTAAATCCATATTGTGTGGTCTTAAATATCTTGGTTTGCTTACAACCTCCCCTAGTAGTCACTAGATATGTACAGTATATATACTATAGCATAGGACACCATTGTCAGATCCTGTCTTTCCAAAATGGGGTCATTGTGGGCCAAAGTCTATGCCAGTAGAAAGGTACAAGACAAGAAACAGATTTGGACAGTCCAACTCAGGGCCTACTAATACACTCACACAAGTCAGAGATTTCTAGTTAACTAGTCTCACAAAGCCAGTCTTATAATACATAATGTCTGGAAACAACCATATAGTGCAGAGTTTGATGGAAATTATTGGACAGTTCACTGATTGCGACATTTCTTAACCAATCCAACATCTTGTAAAGGTGGAGCTCAAAGTAGATGTGGTGATTTAAACAGCAAAGAGCAATGGTGATCTTGTTAACATAGCCCGACCAAGAAGCCTGCGGACCTTATAGATAAACCTTCTATGGCTAAAACTCTCTCAAAACAGCCCCTGCTAAACATGTAAATGTGTACGGTGTGTGCAGAGAATAGAATACATGTAAACAAAAAAATAACATAAACATATTTCTAGGGAAAATCATTCTGACATGGGACAAGGCAAAGGGAAACATTTAAACTGTACAGACTGGAGGAAACTGTGAGTGGGTTTTTAGAACAAAAGCCTGTGGGGAGTGCATTTTCAGCGACAGATTTCAACAAATTTCACTAAAACAATTTTAAGCAACTTGGCTCAGTATTCTCAAATCAATAATCATGTCTGGCTCTGTGAGACTACCAGTTAACGTAATCTGTACATGTTTGGGGGTTTGGAAGGAAAATCTGCTCAAACACGAGTAGACGCTTAAAGCTCTACACAGAATGGGCTTGGGATAGACTTATTCTCAGTAAAAGGAAGGTGATTTCATCAGTGGCACCAATTTACTATCTGTCTGAGGCAGTTTGATATTACATAATGTACAATGGTTTGTGGTATGCCGTTTGTGGGAGAATATTCACATTGTCTGACTGCATCTTAGGTTTTACACCAAAATGCAAACGTCTGCAAAGTTGAGGTTAAACTGAAAATCTAAGAGAGCTTTAAAATTTCACTGTGAAATTTTAACTCAAGATTGCACATGAAGTTTAAAATGGCTGCTATTGTTCATTGATAAATTTTTGGCCACAAATGTAATGCAGCGTGGCAACAATAAATTGTCTTTATAAAGTAAAATAAGTTTAGCCTCTGAAAGTCCTAATATTTTCAACCAAACCAATGTGAAAATTGACATAATTTGACATAAGTATGTAAAAAATGTACTACAATAGTATGCTACACATGCTTAATTAAACAATTTAGAAAATGTCTTTAATGTGTACCATTAGTTGTCATGGGCAGGAAAGAGTGATGTATAAATGGTGTGCTAACTGTGAATTTTATAAGATCATCAACAGGTGACAAAACTGAAAATTAGAGTGGATAGCTTGTACACAGCAAACACAGCAAACTTTACCCAAGTTAACACATTTTAAAAGTTAAAAATATGATTAAAGGTTTAATGGGTATAACTGAATTCACACATGAAATAAAACCTATTATAAAATGTCAATCATGGTGGAAATTGCTATTAAAGATTAATCTTGTAATAAAGTCTACCACCAAAAGCAAAAACAAAGCTTGCAATTCTCTTCTGATTAATTGAATGAATTAGTGTCCAGAGGGTCCATCAGGCATGAGCCCACATATTACAGCAAGGAGTATCCTTAAGAAATATGCAGTATATTCCATGTACTGTATGTACTGTACTGAATATGTACTGTATTGCCTCCCATGTGTTGCTGGACACAGTACAAAAAATCAAAAGTGAAAAGAGCTTTATTGCATAACTCAGGAAAAATCACAAACAATTTATGGTAACAATAAAAGACAAAAGTCAGAAGTTTTTCTTTTTTTAATTTTTTTGCTTTCTACTCATTCTGGTGTGTGTTTAGATTATAATGTGTGTGTTTCTATCTATCTATCTATCTATCTATTTAAACAGTTTCTATAAAAATAAAATTCAACCTGAGGACAATTATTATTATTATTAATAAAAACTTCATGTAGAGATAACACCATAATTAATAAATGTGTGTGTTTGTGCTCTCTTTCTGTTGATTGTATGAATCAGAACTGTACACTAAAACATACTTAAAATTATGATAATAATTACAATTATACATGACTATAATAAGAAAAGCCCGGCAGCCATTGTAGCCTTCCAGGACTGACTTTGTCTAACAGATCATTACATTTTCTAAATTTTTAACAAACACTGTTTCTATATCTCTATATAATTCAAAATTCGAAACCTGGATCTGAACACTCATTTAATTTCTTAAGAGGCTACAATTTAGTCAGTAAATTCTCTGTACAGTCCAACACAACACATTTTTTTAAGTATCAGGGTCCAACAGTTACTATGAACCTGCAGCCTTGCCATTTGAGGACCACCCCTTCAGTGTGGTCATGTGTGCCCAAACATTGCTTAATATTATGAGACAATATTTTACTTTAAGCACCTCTATTTGTCAGACAAAATGAATGCAGAAGATAACATTTACTAGCACATTTATTTGCGTGGATACACTTAGTATCAAATGCATTGCTGAGTGATTTGATTTTTGATTTGTAAAACTAAAAATGTTGGCTAAACCCTCTCTACATAACAGTTCATACCAATCCAATTAGACTATAATACTAAAGTATTACAAAACAGTAATATTGAATGACATGAATTCCACATTGTTCAGCTACACACTGCCTCAAGGAAATGGTTGGCTGACAATGTGTTAACTGCCTGAACGTGCTCCTCCAGATAATCCCTCTCCTGCCCATGAGTCACTAAAACCATAATAGCTACCATTTCCTTTGCAATTCAAAGTAAAATTCATGATACCCTAGAAAAAGCACAAACTGGGATTTTCTTGGAACTTTCTTACATAGCTGAAAGCATTTTCATTAAAGGGTGGTTGTGTTATGCTTCTGTTGTCTTGCCAAGGCTAATGCCCTTTAGGAGCAGACTAAGAAAGCATTGACAGAAGAGTTGAATTGTTCATAGACCAGTAGGTACTGCCTTGTGTTTAATGGTAAGCCCTTAAGGATAATAATGCATGGTTTGTAGGTTGGTCTTTAAGCACCTTAGAGTAATTAAACATAACATGACTCTCAGGTTAGGTCAGGTCAGGTTGGGGAGCAGGCACCGGTACAGCATGTTGCTGCACCTACCACATGACAAAACCACTCTGGATCCTGGTTGGCAACCCCCCAGACAGATACACGGTCCAGTCTCACCTTCCGGAAATGACCCCATATCTGCAGCAGCCAGGTGTTACGTAGGCATCCCCTTGGCCTGGTCCAGGCACTCGGGTCCTCAACAATGAGGATCCTGTGAGCCGGATCACCCACGGGGAATCATGCCACATGGACGTAGTGTTGTAACTGACGCTCCCTCACAATGCAGGTAATGTGCTTCATTTGGGACTCTGTGAGCAACCACTCATTCAACACAAAGTCAAACCAATGGTACCCAAGGATTCTCCGAAGAGACATAGTACCAAAGGAGTACAGCCTTCATCTCATGTCACTGGATAGCATCCATGTCTCACAACCATATAGCAAGACAGGAAGCACCAGGACTCTAAAGACTTGGACCTTTGTCCTTTTGCATAGATATCGGGAGTGCCACACACCCCTTTCCAGCGACCTCATGACCCCCCATGATCTCCCAATCCGTCTACTGACTTCATAGGAAGAGTCACAAGAGACATGAATGTCACTGCCGAGGTAAGTAAATTTCTCGACAAGGTCAACACTCTCTCCGCAAACAGACAAACTGCTGATGGCTAGGCCCAAGATGTCATTAAAGGCCTGGATCTTGGTTTTTATCAGGACACTCACAAGCCCAGAAACTCAGACTCCTCACTTAGTCTCTCGAGCACCCTGATCAGAGCCTCCATTGACTCTGTGAAGATCACAGCATTGTCAGCAAAGTCAAGATCAGTGAATCTTTCTTCGCCAACAGATGCCCCACAGCTGGTGGACCCCACAACCTTGCCCAACACCCAGTCCAGGCAAACACTGAACAGCGTAGGAGCAAGAACACACTTCTGATGAACCCCAGAATCAACTGGGAAAAACGCAGAGGTCCTGCCTCCACTCTGCACAGCACTCACCAGTGTACAGGCCAGCCATTATATCCAGCAACCTTGAGAGGATCCTGTGAAGTCTCAGGATGTCCTACAGGGCAGCTAGATCAACTTAGTCAAAAGCGTTATGAAAATTGACGAAGGCTGCAAAGAGATTCATGTTTACGCTCTGTGAAAACCTTAAGTGCCAGGATTCCATCAATAGTAGACTTCTTAGGTGTATAACCAGACTGTTCCAGTCGCTGGTAGGTGAGCAAGTGATCACGGAACCTATTGAGGACACCCCTAGCAAGGACCTTACTCGGCACTGAGAGCAGTGTTATCCCACTGTAGCTGACACAATCTAGGCGATCACCCTTCCCTTTCCAGATAGTGACAACAAGTCCTGTTTTCCAGTCAGTTAGGATGACGCCAGTCTCCCAAATGAAAGCAAAGATAGCTTGCAATGCAAGGAGGACAGCCTTACCACCAGCCTGGAGAAGTTCGCCCCAGATAACACATGATTGGTAGAAATAAAAAGGCATCTTAATGATCACACATCATTGTCAATCCTCAAAATGAACACATAAAAAGCAAAGGGTGCACTTATGGGCAGAACAATTTGTTATTTAAACTTGTTATTTATTTATTTAAAGCAGCAAAAGAAAACACAATATAAAACTCCCTGAAGGCAAAAATTTTAAAGAAATTTGCTATGTGTTTCTCCTGCATTAAAATTTTGCCATACTCCATTTTCCAGTAGGATTTAACAT
>JANRMT010062827.1:34392481-34433989 GCA_026402145.1 Polypterus bichir lapradei | reverse complement strand
ATATATATTCTTATAAAATACACTACCGTGGCTGCCCATTTGTCTCTCCAGGATTGTAAATCACCTGTAGCTCGCAAACTGTTTGACCTATTGACCTGAAATTTGATACACATATACTATGTGACGTCTACTATTCAGGATGATGATTGACCTTCAAGGTTATTCCTCTTTTTATTTTTATTTTATTTTATTGTAGAATCAACTCTCGGCGCCGTTTTTATCCCTACCACCTTCACCATCAATTTCCCTGCCTCTTCATATCTTAAATCATTCTTGAGGCAGATTGAAGACTAAAGTGCCAGCTTAAGTGAAAAATGAGAGAAAACATACTAAGTAATTGCAAGACAAACACTGACTTAATCAGTTTTAATGCAAAAAGATACCGACAAAAGAACAGAAGAAGTGGAGGGTGCAGAAAAGAAGAGCTGCTCAGGAAGCAGCAAGCACATCAACCTCTGAGTAAACGAATGCTAAACGTACAGAGAAAGGGAATGAAAACTATAAATGCTCAAGTCAAGTGTATTCTGTGAAGTGCACTGTTACTGGCATATATACAAAAGTTTTCCTGGCCAGTAGACTTGCTTTTAAGTCTACTATATGGAGGCAACAGTGTGTCCTGTAGCCACTAGAAGATCTTGATTGTCTGTTTTTTCAAGTGTGTATATTCTTTCAACAGGTAATCATTAAAGAAAACCCTGCTGTTTTTAACCACTACCAATGGCAGTAGTTTAAATTATGTTATAATCAGTTTTAATCATTTTTAGAAGGTTTCCAATCACAAGCTTTATGGATCTGTATCCTCCTCTAGGAGGTTTTATAACACCTTTAACATCCTTAGTATCAGAGCAAAGACTTGGGAAACACAGTGTGCTGCAGGGCTAAATTTTGACAATGACTACATCTGACAGCTCAGCTAAACAAATGTTTTACCATCCCTAGTAAACTGAATGTCTGCTGGTTGTGGATTGTTGTTTTTCAGAGTCCATATTAAATGACATGTTGATCACAATGACCATGACTTTAAATATTTATTTCAGACAGTTTTAACAAATATCAAAATATAGTCTGAATTCTGCTTAGACCCATTTCAGGCGTTACATCTTTGATGCCTTCCTGATTGTCATATCCTCCCCACCCCAGTGAGGTAGCACAATCTTCCAGTAATTTTTCTAAAATGCTTGGTTGTGGGACTACAGGTCAAAAACCAGTTATGGACAGGAGCTCCATCTAGGCCAATTTACCACCACTGGCCCATTTGAAACCTGTGAACATGTAAGGAAACTTCAAACATCACTCAAATGTTGCCTGGGTTGGAGTTCTAGAACTTTTGATAATATGAAGATGATATGAAGAATGATATTCTACATGGTGTTCCACAAGGCTCTATCCTGGGTCCGCTGCTGTTTTCGATTTACATGATTCCGTTAGGTCAGATTATCTCGGGGCATAACGTGAGCTACCATAGCTATGCTGATGACACGCAGCTGTATTTATCAATAGCACCTGATGACCCCGACTCTGTTGTTTCACTAACACAATGTCTTACTTGTGTTTCTGAATGGATGAGTAGTCATTTTCTCAAGCTAAATAAAGAGAAAACTGAAATGTTAGTGATTGGCAATAATGGATATAATAAGGTTATTAGAAATAAACTTGATGCATTAGGATTAAAAGTCAAGACGGAGGTAAAGAATTTAGGGGTAACTGTTGACTGTGACCAGAATTTTAAATCACATATTAATCAGATCAGTAGGACAGCATTTTTTTCACTTAAGAAATATAGCAAAAGTTAGACCTCTTATATCATTGAAAGATGCTGAGAAATTAGTTCACGCTTTTGTTTTCAGTTGACTAGATTACTGTAACGCACTCCTCTCAGGACTACCCAAAAAATACATAAATCGATTGCAACTAGTGCAGAATGCAGCTGCTAGAATCCTAACTAGGAAAAGAATATCCAAGCACATTTCTCTAGTTTGATGTCACTACATTGGTTACTTGTGTCATTCAGAATTGACTTTAAAATACTGCTTATGGTTTACAAAGCCTTAAATAATCTCGCTCCATCTTATATTTCGGAATGTCTTACACCTTACACTCCAAATCATAACCTTAGATCTTCAAATAAGTGTCTGCTTAGAATTCCAAGAGCTAAACTTAAAAGAAGTGGTGAGGCGGCCTTCTGCTGTTATGCTCCTAAAATCTGGAATAGCCTGCCAATAAGAATTCGCCAGGCTGATACAGTGGAGCACTTTAAAAAATTGTCTAAAAACACATTACTTTACCATGGTTTTCTCATAACTTCATTTAAGTTTAATCCTGATGCTCCGTATATTCAATTAATTATTATTACTATTCATGGTGGCTCCAAAATCCGTACTAACCCCTGCTCTCTCTTCTGTTCTTTTTCCGGTTTTCTGTGGTGGTAATCTGTGCCACCATCACCTAATCAAAGCACTGTGATGTCCCTACATTGACGGATTAAAGGCCAGAAGTCCACGTGACTGTCATCAAGTCCTTCCATGAGAACCCCGAATACAATGAGGACTGATCATTTATGTTAGGTAGAATGCCTAGAGGGGGCTGGGTGGTCTCATGGCTTGGAACCCCTACAGATTTTATTTTTTCTCCAGCCGTCTGGAGGTTTTTTTGTTTTTTCTGTCCTCCCTGACCATCAGACCTTACTCTAATTCTATGTTAATTAGTGTTCTCTTATTTTAATTCTTACTTTGTCTTTTTTTCTCTTTCTTCATCATGTAAAGCACTTTGAGCTATATTATTTGTATGGAAATATGCTATATAAATAAATGTTGTTGTTGTTTTAAGGCAGAGATGCTAACTACCATGCTACCATGTTACCCAGGGTACAAATACTTTTGATATTGATTATCTTATATTGACTTTGCAATAAGCAGTCAGGACATGTGATTATCTGCCTTTATGTTTGCAGAGAGGACTACACCCAATTGTTTTACAGCAATAGCCATCAAGTAGGCAACTTGTTTTTGTGAATGCATAGAGAACATTTAGAGAACATTCTAGAAAAGGAAAGCAAAACATAAGGATCGTGGATTATATCTGGTCCATCAAAAAAAAAAAAAAAAACATTTTGGAGTGGGCAGCATGGTGGCGCTGCTGCATCGCAGTTAGGAGACCCGGGTTCGCTTCCTACTGAATCCGAATCAGAATCACATTTATTTGTCAAGTATGATCACATACAAGGAACTTGAATCAAGTTTTGATGACTCTCCAAGTATAAGTTACATAACCGACATACACATAACTGTTAATCACACACCTGCGATAAAAAAGACAGAGAATGTAACTATACTGTATATGCATACAAAGAGCACAGTGCAAGAAATGCTGAAATAAACATCGAAAAACAAGTTTTAACTATATGAAAACTGAATTGCAAGACCCTGGGGGTGGGATGCCCGGCCTGATTAAGTTGAATTAACAATTTGTGAGCTTGATGTCTGGTGGGGAAAAAAAACTGTTCTTATATCTGCTTATTTTGGCATATATTAATCTATAACTCTTGGTCAATGGAAGAGTCTCAGAAAGATTGTGGCCTGGATGTGAGGGGTCGTGATGATTTTCCCTGCCTGTTTCATGACTCTGGAATAGTACAGGTCCTGTAAGGTGGGCAGATTGACACCAATTTTTTCGGCAGTCCTGACTATTCGTTGTAGCCTGTTTTTGTCATGCTTAGTCACTGATCCAAACCACACTGTTATGGAAGAGCTGAAAATAGACTCAGTGACTGCTCTGTAGAACTAAATCAGCAGCTCTTGTGGAAGGTTGAACTTCCTTAGCTGTTCCAGGAAGTGCATTTGCTGTTGTGTCTTTTTTAGGATGATTATGATTAGTCTCCTATTTCAATTCCTGGGAGATTATGCATCTCAGATACACAACATTCTCCACAACTGTCACAGCAATATTTAAGTATGGAGCGAGGGGATAATATTCTGGGACATCACCTAAAGTACACTGTCATCTTCACAATTTTGAGTGTGTTTACCTCCAGATATTTCAGACTACACCAAAGGGCCAGCTACTCAACCTTCTGTCTGTATGCAGGTGCATCACCATTCCTGATGAGTCCAATGATGGTTGTGTTGTCAGAATATTTAATGAGTTTGACAGAATGGTCCTTAGACGTGCAGTTATTAGTGTAGAGGGACAAGAACAGTGGGGAGAGCACACATCCCTGGGGGGCACCTGATTTGATCGAACGATAGCTAGATGAGAGTTTTCCCAGTCTCATTTGTTATTTCCTATCGGTCAGGAAACTGGTAATCCCTTGACAGGTGGAAGCAGGAATGGAAAGCTGAATGAGTTTTGAGAGGAGGAGTTCTGGGATTGTTGTGTTGAATACAGAGCTGAAGTCCACAAACATAAGCCTTGCATGTGTCCAAGGGTTGTCAAGATCTTGCAGGATGTGGTGTAGACTCCTGTTGACTGCATTGTTCACTTACCTGTTCTCTCGATAAACAAACTGAAGGGGGTCCAACAAGGGAGCTGTGATGTCCTTCAGGTGAGTTAACAACAGTTTCTCAATGGTCTTCATGTCAACAGATGTCAGAGTAACAGGCCTGTAGTCATTCAGTCCTGTTATACTGGATTATTTGGGGACTAGTAATGATTGTGGCTTGTTTTAAGTATAAGGGAACTTCACACAGCACTAATGATTTCTGGTAAAGACGGAGCCAGTTGATAAGCACAGATTTTTAAGCAGGATGGTGAGACCCCATCTGGACCTGTTGCTTTGTAAGCATACTGTCCTTTCAAGAACTGACACACATACTCTTCAGACATATTTAATGCAGGTTGAGAGAGAGAATATGTAGAGGAAGGGAGTCATTTAAGTATGTACACTGAGGGGGCTGGAAATAATATTGTTTGTATTCTGGGGCTTATTAAACCTACAGTAAAATACATTCAAATTATCAGTCAGGTGGTAGTTTACTGAAAAATGGGGGAATGGTTTCCTGTAATTTGTAACATTTTGTAGTCCTTATCACACTGATGCATGGTCTTTGGCTAAAAACGGATTTTTCAGCTTTTCAGAGTAACTCTTTTTAGCTAATCTGATTTCTTTTATCACTGTGTTCCTTGCCTGTCTAAACGGTGTTCTGTGCTCACTTCAATAGGAAGCTTCCTTGGCTTGACAAAGCTGCATGAAGTGAACAATAGTTTGCTGTTGTTAAATTTTAACCAGGTCTTGGTGGAAATACACATATCTTCACAAAAGCTAAAATAAGATCTTACTGTGTCTGGCAGTTCGTGTAAGTTAGAAGCAGTATATTCAAAGACACCCCAGTCCATATAGTCAAAGCAGGCTTGCAGCTTCAACTTTGCCTCAATAGTCCACCTTCTCACTTTATTAATCACAGATTTATTAGATTTTAACTTACTCCTTTAGTTTGGGAAAAAATTAATCAATCAGTGATTAGAGAAACCCAAAGCTAGGGGACAGCACAGGGGACAGTGCAATAGGCATGCTTTAACACTGTAGAACAATGATCCAGTGTGTTTCTGTCTCTGGTATGGCACTTTATGTGCTGTATAAATTTGGGTAGTTTGTGACAAAGAAATGATGTAAAATAAGAAAAAAATAAAGTAAAAAAAAGGCACGGGCAACTCCTGGATAGTCAAGCATTCCATTATTAGGTCATGGTGCATGGTATGAGTATAAAAAGAAAAAAGTCTAGATCAAAGTTTACTTTGATGTGACGGAATAATAAAACACACATACGAACACCCACACACACACACACACAAATGTTACAACATGAATGGAATTAACAAATTTACCCGCTTTCCTATTGCAGCATACAAAAGCATGATTTTACAGGGAAGGTTTATCAAATTTTCGCCTAAGGATCATTAGTAATGATGGGAGGAATGCATTTAATAGCTTCAATGTTACTCTTATTGGTCTTGGTGGTAATGAATGCAGTTCCGTGGGCCTCCGTGTGTCTTCATGGGTGGTTCTTCCCATGCTTGTGAACAGGTACCTATACATGAGGTCCTGACTACAGACTCCATACTAGCATGACATAGGATGGCAAATTATACAGATGATTATGTAAATTTCCATTGCTTTCCCAATAACTGACAGTAGAGGATGGCACATTAAGCCCACTATAAAGAGATCCCAAATGAACTAGGTTAGATATTTGAACCAAAGTAGTAAGATGTACAAAGAACTAAGAAAGATCACTAATATTACGAGACATATGTAGTGTCTGAGAATTATTCTGAGTAATAAAAACAGCACCAGAAGATGGTTTCTTAGACCAAGTTGAAGTCAGGTTGGCAAAGGGTCAAAACCGGGAAATCAAAAATAATAAGATAACCAAGAATCAAAGGACAAGACAATGATGAAGAGTCAGAGGCAAAAGTAAAGTCAGAAAACAGAAAACAATCCTAATGCTAAGGCCTTCTTGGAAAAATAAGCTAATTACACTAAAGAGAATCAAGACATAGTGTATACACCGAAGGATTATACATAATACAGTTTTGCATACTTATAATGTCATTTCTGTGATGTCACAGACATGACAAACAAGGTCTTGTGACATTTCCAGATAGTCTGCATAAAGAAAAACTTTTTCAAAATAAACCTAAAGGAGAAATAAGCTTCAAATTTTGAATCTACATGTGAAAACCATAAACTTCCACAAAGGCACACATATAAAAGTGTTCAATATTAAAGCAAGAACCTGAATTTTGCTGTTTCTGAGGCTACATGCTTAGTGTGCTTTATAGCAGAACATTCTGACTCCATGATCTTTGGTGATGAGTCTCTTTTCCACCATAATTGAGACATAAAAGATAATGTGGGTGATCCAGACAGAGATGTTTTCAGATGGCACACCATCAAAACATCACTTAATGATGTGTTGTACCATTCCCAATCATTACTGGTCTTCTCTATTTGTTGCTACAGCACATTGTTGTCCTGTATACAACTTTCATTTTTAAGTGAAGTTACTGCCATTTTCCAGCAGAACAATACCAATCCACAAACCACTGCCATCTTCCAGGAAAGCTCACATCATCATTAGCCTTCCCTGATCTATTGTATCAACTATAGTCCACTTTTCACAGGGTCTGGATGCTTATTTGAAGGAGGAGTTTGCAGTGAATGGTTGAGAAGAGCATCATACACCATCCACTATACAGTATTACTCTCTCTGTATATCAGAGAGTGACTTTTTTTTCATTAAAGATAATGTATATTGCTTGTGAATTGGTAGTCTTCTTATATGAGTATCCATAGGATTCCCAAACATTATTGATTTTTTTGCATTGAGTTCAGCCTTCCACAGAAATGTTTTCCTGGGGCCAAATAATGAACAAGAAGGTATTGTATCTCTGTTACTCTCTCTTGATGAAATTCAGTGTCAGATAAACAAGAAAGGTCAGCAACAGTGGTAAGAAAAATCGGGAACCAATTCAGATGTCGCAAATTAAGGTCATAAAAGATACGTGAGAAGTAACTGACTAAATAACTGAATAGACAAACATCCAAAATCAAGCATTAAAGGAGGATTAGGCCTAACAATCATTGCTGCATTACGCTTTGGAACTTGAAAGTAAAGTGATGTCACCAGAAGGGTGTAGTTTTACACTATTGGTATGGAAACTGACAAGAAACACAGGCAAAATGATAAGAGAAGACGCAGTATACTCATTACCATATAAGGGTATTCTTCTGAAATATTCAACCATCCATCCATGTTTTAACACTTTTTTTCTTGTCTCGGGTTAATCTTGGATGAAAGGATACAAAACAAGAATCAATCTTCTGTGTTTAATCTACCATATAATTTTTTTTTTTCATGGATCAGAAATATGAGTAGATGGGAATGATCGAACATGCTTTCTTTCTATTGTAAACTTATCAAGCAATTGTGATTTAAAGCCACATTGAGTTTAATTATGTTACAAATAACATTTTGTAGTATCACGTAACAGTTTTCTGCCTTGCATATTTTAAGTTCACATTTATTTACTACATCAAAGAGAAAAAAAGGAAGGATTAAACATTAGCAGAAATGAAAACAAATACAATCTTACCAGTTGAACAATATGTGCTTTCTTTGCTTTTACTTTAGACAATCTGTGGCAATAGTAGCATGATGACACGACATTTAGCAGTGTGTCCCACAGCACTAGACAAATGGCAGCCCAGGTGCATTCTCTCCCCTTGTCTGTATTAGTTTTTCTCCATGTACCGCCAAATATATCGGGTTAACTGGCTATTGTAATCTAGCTTGCCGTATATAAATGAGTGATAAACTGGGACCCCCACATAGTAACAATTTTAAATCTCAAAAGACAGTGTCACTGATATTTTCAAAGACATTTTGCTTTGCTGGCCTAAATGTGAAGCTAAGAAAACAAAGTAAAATGACTGCTGTATGAAATTTTGTCTCTTATTACAGTTATGTGAGGGGGCGGTAGGGAGAAAAGCAAAGATACAATCATTTGAAAGTCCGTCCACAATTTATGTACAGGCCAGGTGCAGTGCCATCAAGAAAGATATGACTGTGCGTTGAGACATTTAAAGATCTCTATTTATTTTTTCCTTTAATCAAAGTATATAATGCTGTGAGCGAGGAAGAAAAAAACTGAATTTTCTCCATAACTAGTAATATTTTCCACCATAGAGTAATTTTACCATACTTGATAAGAGGCATTTCTTTGAACTAAATTCAGCTATAAGTGCTGGAGGACTATGAAAAGAAGAGAGGTATCTCCAGTTATTCTACCACATTTCCTGTTTTTATTTGTTCTTTGACAAACAAATGCATATTTGAACATCTTCTTAATACAAAATCCAGAGCATATGTCTTATCTGGCATTTCCTTTCCTCTCTCTCATCAGATCATTTTATGTACATTTTTGATCATACTGGATTTATTAGACAAACTTATAACTCCTGAGTTAACTTTGTCATGTAGTGACAGTGACCCTTAGTAAATAGGTAATGGTGGCAGGACGTATTATGAATGCAAAATAAGCAATAATAGCAAAGAACGTCAATGTGAACCATTAAAAACACATCTCTATGAAAGTTAAAGCTCTGCTGTCAGTTCTGCTTGTTCTAACAATCACTCTGAGCTACAGAGTTAGCCATTTGGTTTCTGGGTGTACCCCTGTGAATTCTACGTATAATAGGCTTTTGATAATTCTGTTGTTTTTTATTCTTTAAACCATTTGTTCTTGTACATCACAGATGCAGACTTCTATGTTTTGTAGGGAAGACCTTGCATATAATATGTGTGATTAATTGAAGAATTACGTAAATTAGTCTCACGGGCCAGACATGATTCTCAAATGAGAATACATGCCTGAATACAACCCGCTAAAAAGTGTATAGTGAATAGCAGTGAAATCTTGTGCAGCAAAGGTTACATCCACAGGACTTCTTCCTAAAACACCCATATCCAATTCCTCCAGTCCGTGAGTTTTATACCACCTCCGGTGTTTCAGGGAAAGAACAAAAGGTACTGAACAAGAGACTTTTATGCCAAGAGAAAACAAATAACTAAAATTACTTTTATCCATTCAGAAGCTCAGTAACCCAAGGTAAGTGAAGCTTAATAATAAATTTGCAAGTTGTAATAATCACTGCAACAGACAAACACACACATAAATGCACAGCATTAAAGATGGTAAAGGTCTGACTCTGTTTGTCTTGATTTTAACCTTTATATCAACAAAAGCTAAAATCTTAATAAGGCTGAAAAGACTTGATATCCACTATACATATGGTTTTAGGTTTGCAGTAATGATACACATTTGAGAAGTGTCTCTGTCTGCTACAATATCTTTCTGTTATTTTAACTATTGCATCAATACATGACATAGCAACAGCAAATAAAATTTAGATAAGCATTGTGGTCCATGGCTATTTTGTCATGGCATGTTTGCATTTCCAATTAGACAGTAATGTTACATTTCTTTAGTTATTCATTTAGACGTGCAGTCAGAAGGTGGATCTTGTGCAGCATCATCTGTGTATCTGCTGGTGTTGTTAAGGAAAATTTGTTGATTCGGGTGTTTTGAGTACTGAAATCTGCATCTCCTTTGGCTCTTCGTTATCAACTCTCTTAACGACAGTCCTTTTGATGAAGTTTGACACATCATTTACTTTGAATGACCATTTTGCATTTAATATTTTCACGAATATACCTGCCAAGTCTTTCAAGCCTACATTGGCTCCTACACTGTCATTGTAACAGTGAAATACAGAAAACACAGACAGCATCTGAGACAGCGTATCATTCATGTTTACCACTCATCCTTTGATTTTTTTTAAATTGCCAATGAATAATCAAATGTTTTAGGAAGGTTTTTTCCTTGCATGAGGTTGTTTATTTTTAAAACATGCAATGTGCTCCCTGCACACTCGACACACATTTTTATGTCTTACAGGGTTTTTTAGGAGGCCTTTCAAATGTAGACAGTTCATCGTAAACAGAAGTTTCTTCTCTATCGGACGAGATTAACGAGAGCACTTCTGATCTTTGCGGTTTAAAATCACTGCCTGTATTCTGAGGACCCACTTTCATGAAGCGTTGGATCAGTTTAGAAATGTGACATTCAGTGAACTAATTTGTTCCCACACAGTTTTAAGCAAAATTCACTCATGGTTGTCTTCAGACATTTATATTATATGTCTGGCTTCAGCGAAACTAATGTAAACTAATTAATTTGGCAATGTTGAATTTCTACCCACAGTGTGCATGAATAAGGGTGTACAGATTTATAGAGAACACACATCAGTGTTATCAGTGACTGAGTCATTATAGGATCACAATCACAGGTCACACTTATTCACATTGAACTAACTAATGTAAACTGCATGTCTGTGGGATGTGTGAAGTAACCGGGCTACCTGGAAAAAAGCCCTGACACAAGGAGAACATACAAAATCTCTAAGGACAGTAACCGAACTAGGAATTACATCTAGTGTGCCACTTTTGTCTTAGTTTAGCATCATACCCTTTACCTCTTACTGTTTATTTCTGTTTTGAACATGTGTCGTGTTAGAATGCTTAAAATTTTTCGTTTAGAATTTATAGTATTTTTTTAAGCACTAGGTGTTATTTGATTGTACCCAGGTAAAAAAGTATGAAGGTGAAGTAAAAGTAACTACAGATTATATGTTACTAATCTTTATTTCCCTTAAACTTGCTGCATTTATTACCAAGCTATTGTTAGTACTGGAAACCTTCTTTGGGTACAATTTTCTTGTCTTTTCCTTCTCAGGCAATAACAACTAATTGTAATAAATTACTTGAGTGACAATGTGGTTCCTCCCAGAGTGGTTTGATGCCAAAATAAAATTAGCAAGAAAAATGCTTGGTTAAAGAAAACATTATATGTACTGAGTGGGAATCAAAGTTGTACTTCTTGGTTGAAATGCTTGTGTGCTGACTATTACACCACAATCAGAACCTGTTTCTGTTTCGACAGTTCACACTGTAGCATTTCTTGACACTGACCCAAAGCTGTCCTACCGACAAAAGTTATATGTCCAACATCTCATGTATGGTGAGAAGTGTCTGTGTTTCAAATTTGAAATCTGTATTTTGGAGACCAAAGCTGTGTATAAAAAATATATGTTAATAGATATAGTGATTTAAGAGTATGATCTAACTTGATTGATTCAGTGCTCAGAAAATTTAGAAATTCAAATTATATACCATCATTTTTTTCATAAGCTGACAATAACAAACCGCATCATTGACATACCTGCTCTCCTGGTTATTGCTGTTTACATAATTTTAGATAAAACTGACATTCACCTTATTTGGTTATTGGTGTAGGCGCAGGTAGGGTGTTTACATCTTGGAAATTACGCTTCATGCAAATGAAATGACAGACATAGGCACCACTCCAAGATCTAGTTAGTGAGGCACAAAAATAGAAATGGTATTGTTTTTCATAAACTTAATTTACATACAATTAAGTTAATTAATTTTATTTTTATAAAAGAAGAGATATTATAATGCAAACTATGCATACAAATAAAAACTAAATCTGGTAAGATTTAACTGAAGAAGTGTCTAATTCATTTGTCAATTTTGTATTGTGTTACATTTTAATAGGAAAAGAAGTTGTTTATCTTAATACAAGGAAAGTACAGGAAAAAAATAAAATACCACAAAATGTAAATGTCTTGTACATAAAACTATTATATCTTCTTAAAGAATGTGTGGGTGGATTCCAACTAGAGCTCGAATCTGCACAAGTCATCTCCTACATGTCTCTTTCTACCTTCTCATATTGACAGCCAAGCGTTCACTTGTTAGAGAGCTAGCTTAAACCATAGTTCCATGCAGATTACTATAGTAAAACTTTAGCTTAACTGTTATGTCTCATTATTTCAATAGAAGTTAAAGAATATGAAGTTCATTAGAGGTGTCCAGGAAGGTGTCTTTAGCTGTAGCTAACACAGCCAACCTAAATGTAGGCTTGACTAAGTCCTTTCATGTTACCACCACTGGATTCAAACCCTTTCACTGACACAGAGCTTAGATCAATATTAATTAAGGTAAGGGGAATATGACACTTAACCTTCTATTTCTAATTGCTACTGTTATTCTGAAGTCTATACATTAGACACGACAATCTGTTCCTGTATTGTTGCTATCAGAATCACTGAAAAACTTTAGCACATATTGAATACAGTACTTATTAAACAAATGCATCTTTTCAAGATAATAATTTTCCCACTACATATTTTTTCTGTTTTGGGAGTATATTATAAATAAAATAAGTACACATGTTTATGGAAACAAATATCCATATTCTTACAGCACATATTTTGTTTATACTCTCTTAAAATATTTGAAATATAACTATATGCCTTAACACATCAAATCTTCATGGCAGTACCCATGCTACCTTTTCTCCCCAAGCAATGACACTGATATATACCGCTTTTCAGGAGGACTGCGCTTGCTCTGTCAGTCTACAGGAGTTGCCACCTTGATCTTTCTTTCATATTGATATTGATATCTTTACCTACAACAACTCTGGGGCATCTTATAACCCCATCAGGTATACCAGCCCTTGTTGCTGCTCAAACTGTTGAACTGGCATGCCAACTTACATTGCTCTTGTGAACAAATGCCTGTTCTGCATCTCTCCTGTATCACATATTTCTGCCTGCATACACAGTCCTGACTGAGGTCCCTATTAGAATATACACAGGTGTTCATGCGAATATAGTTTGCATATTTCTATGTGAACACCAACCATCAATTACCATAAAAACCTCATCAATTTTCTTGTTTAAATCTACTTAGAACAAAATCCCAGTCCACCTGTCCTCCCCACCCATTAATCCCTCAAGACCAAAATGTGCACCTATACACCTAGCAGTACATTATAAATTACCTAACTCATGCTAGTAACACCTTTTTAAAAATTCTAGTCCTCAAATTATTCCCAAAGGTGTGTGTTTCACCAAAATATTGTTGGTTATAACATTATAGTATAGGGTAGCATGGACATGCCAGGCAGTGACACAGCTGCTTCACATTGTCCTTGGTTTAAATTGTGTGCATGGTTGGCCTATGGAGCTTGCATATACTCATTGGGTCTGCATGGGCTTACATCTTATTATGTACTCAATATTAACAATATGTGGATGTGTTTGTGTCTAGTTACAGTGATGGACTGGAGGCCAGTCCAATGCTATGTTCCACTTTGCACCAAGAACAGTTAGGATAGGCAACAGCTCAGCACAGCACTGAATTGGGTTAAATGGGTTTGGTGGTGCAATGAGGAAATACAGGAGAGTAAACAGAGGAAGAGGATGGCAAAGAAGAAATGGGATAGTCAGGGAGATGCAGAAAGTAGGCAAGAGTACTAGGAGATAAGGTGCAAGGTGAAAAGAGAGGTGGTGAAGGCTAAAGAAAAAGCGTATGATGAGTTGTATCAGGAATTAACCAGATTGTTTAAAGGAATCTTGAAAAGTCAGAGGATGCCTGAGGAGTGGAGAAGAAGTGCACTGGTGCTGATATTTAAGAATAAGGGGGATGTGCAGGACTGCAGTAACTACAGGGGAATAAAATTGATGAGCCACAGCATGAAGTTATGGGAAAGAGTAGTGGAAGCTAGGTTAAGAAGTGAGGTGATGATTAGTGAGCAGCAGTATGTTTTCATGCCAAGAAAGAGCACCACAGATTCAATGTTTGCTCTGAGGATGTTGATGGAGAAGTTTAGAGAAGGCCAGAAGGAGTTGCATTGTGTCTTTGTGGACCTGGAGAAAGCATAAGACAGGGTGCCTCGAGAGGAGCTGTGGTATTGTATGAGGAAGTTGTGAGTGGCAGAGAAGTATGTATGTGTTGTACAGGATATGTATGAGGGAAGTGTGACAGTAGTGAGGTCTGCGGTAGGAGCGACCGATGCATTCAATATGGAGGTGGGAATACATCAGGGATCAGCTCTGAGCCCTTTCTTATTTGCAATGGTGATGGACAGGTTGACAGATGAGATTAGACAGGAATCCCCGTGGACTATGATGTTTGCTGATGATATTGTGATCTGTAGAGATAGTAGGGAGCAGGTTGAGGAGACCCTGGAGAAGTGGGGATATGCTCTAGAGAGGATAGGAATGAAGGTCAGTAGGAAGAAGACAGAATACATGTATGTAAATGAGAGGGAGGTCAGTGGAATGGTGAGGATGCAGGAAGTAGAGTTGGTGAAGGTGGATGAGTTTAAATACTTGGGATCAACAGTACAGAGTAATGGGGATTGTGGAAGAGAGGTGAAAGAGAGAGTGCAGGCAGGGTGGAATGGGTGGAGAAGAGTGTCAGGAGTGATTTGTGACAGACGGGTATCAGCAAGAGTGAAAGGGAAGGTCTACAGGACGGTAGTGAGTCCAGCTATGTTATATGGGTTGGTGACGGTGGCACTGAGCAGAAAGCAGGAGACAGAGCTGGAGGTAGCAGAATTAAAGATGCTAAGATATGCACTTGGTGTGACGAGGATGGATGGGATTAGAAATGAGTATATTAGAGGGTCAGCTCAAGTTGGACAGTTGGGAGACAAAGTCAGAGAGGCGAGATTGTGTTGGTTTGGACATGTGCAGAGGAGAGATGCTGAGTATATTGGGAAGAGGAAAAGAGTAAGGCCTAAGCGAAGGTTTATGGATGTGGTGAGAGAGGACATGTAGGTGATGGGTGTAACAGAACAAGATGCAGAGGACAGAAAGATATGGAACAAGATGATCTGCTGTGACAACCCCTAATGGGAACAGCCGAAAGAAGAAGAAGATGTAGAGCTCTCACCGTCGACTATATTGGTTAATTAAATAATCTATTAAAAATACATTCAAATTGATTAAACTAAATGTTATACTTGTTATTCAAGGTTTTCTTATTAAAATGTTGTATCCCATGCTCTATAAGGCCCCATTTTAATAATAATAATAGTAATTCTTTACATTTATATACCACTTTTCTCACTACTCATAGTACATCAGTGAGTGGGGAGCCACTTCAACCACCACTAATGTGTAGTATCCACTTGGATGATGTGACAGCAGCTATTTTTGCACTAGTATGCTCACCACACATTAGCTCTAAGGGCTATAGAGACATGGAATAATTAGAGGGCCGGATATGACTAGGCTGTGGCAGGCAATTTAGTGTGGATATCGGAATACACCCAACTCTTTACGCAGAATTTCCAGGGATCTTTTATGACCACAGAGAGTCAGGACCTCAGTTTTACATCTCATTCGAAGGACAGTGCCATTTTTACAGCACAGTGTCCCCATCACTTCAATGGGGCACTGGGATCCACATTCAGACCACAGGATGAATGCCCTCTATTTGCCTTGCCAACACCTCTTCCAATAACAACTCAAGCTTTTCCTAGATTGTCTCCCATCCAAGTTCATGCTTTGCTTCAGGTGGATGACCTCTTCTGAAGTGCATATGGTATGGCTGCTGTCTTCACAGTTTGCCAAAATGGCTGCCACACAGCTAACCTTGAGCCGGAAAATAAAATGCAGTCTCTACTGGAAAAGGACTGACTTTATCCAGTAAAAGAGTATGAAGTTTAGTTTTCAGATCCATGTAAAATTACTTGTTTATGATGTATTGTGTGATTGGGTATAGGTCAGATTTAGCTTTTCACTTATTCAATCACTATTTTCATGATGAGCGTCATTCTCTAATGACAAACTTAAATCTGACCTTGGCCTATCACCTTTCAAAGCACTATGCAAACAAGGAGTCATCTGTGAACCTGACAGTCCTAGCTATCTTACAAATCCCTCCAACTACACCTGTATAGTTATAAGGTTCATTTGTAACATTACCCAACCTGAAAAAATCCAACATGGGAGCCTGTCATTGAAAATAAAAGTTTACTCATGTTTGTTGTATTGTTTTAACTAGGAGGATGAAACACAGAGGGAAATATCTAGAGATGGCGGACATGCAATGAAAATATAATAAAGTGATAAAGCAGTTAGTTAAGAGGACACAGGAACTACAGTACACAGCCATATATAGCTCACCTTTGGTGACAGGCGAGTCCAGAGTACAACTTTTTGTTTTCTTTTTACAAGTAAATGCTACCGTTAAGCCATTGTGCTATGATGATACTCTAATTTAGTGTTCCAATGTCAACATATAACTTTAGTTTCTTTTAAAGTGAAATACTCCCAAACTACACTTTCTGATACTTTCTGCTGGAATCCTCTTCTGTACTTTGTCTCCAGGCATTTCCTAGTTACGTGAGGAGGAAAACTTTAAGAATTTTTTAATTGAGTTGATAAGGTAAGTCGATTACTTGTGACACCTCTAATTATGTTATGTAGCACAGCATTAAAGACGAAAAAAGTCTGACTCCATTTGTCTTGATTTTAACTTTTATGCCCACAAAAGCTAAAATCTTAATAAGGCTGAGAAGACTTGATATCCACTATACATATGGTTTTAGGTTTGCAGCAATGATATTTAAAGATATTATCTGTATCACTGTTGTTATTATTCTTTTCATTTTATATGATTTGTTTTTTATTTTATATGATTATGTGTCTTCGGTTACATATCTTCTTGTGAACCACGATGTTATCTGGTTTTAATTCTGCATGATAATCTCTAATAGTAGGGTCTTCTAAGAATGTAATCTATACCAGCAATAAAAATGATGCCTTGTCTCTGAATTAATCTTGATCAGTCTCCTATTTTAAATTTTTAAAAGAAAACACATTTAAAGTTTGGTTTCCAGATATGCATCATGGCTGTATGGTCACTCATATGCTACCCTACTAATACGCCTCTTGTAAGCTGTTTTCTTGTAAGTGTCCATTCTGTAATCTGAAGTTAAAGATGTACAATTGCCTTTCTGTCTGTAAACTGTACATTATGCTGAATGCCTTTATGTGGCTGGCCATTGTAATGTTTAAGGCCCATGAGTTGCATCTAAAGATTACAGATAAAAGACAGATGAGCTTTTATTGACGCAGGTCTTCAGGCCGGCTATACATTACAACTCTAAATGTAGCTGTGAGGAGGCCTGGTTGCCTTGAGTCATGTCCTGCCCACTATATATTGATGGTGAGATGAGCACAGCAGTCTGTGCTGTATTTTGTATACACCTGAGCTGTATCTCAATGAGTTAGTGTGGTTTCATTTCACACATATACACAATTTTACAAACCACCTCAAATTGGCCAAAGGCTATCAAGTTACATTTAAGAGTTGACGCAACAGATTTTTTTTTCTTTTCTTTGTTTGTCTTCTTTCTTGAGTCTGTCTTTTTATCTCCATCTTTTGGGGCGGGTTCCTTGAATATGAATAAGTACTGTCTGCCAGAGCCCCCCTACCCAACCGGTTAGACCAGTTAAACATTATTTTATCATGCTATAGTTCCTACTGTGCAGAGTAAAGCATCTCACAAAGGATTTAAAACAACATTATTGGATTAAAAATCATATGAATTGTGGAGAATTTAAAAAGGAAGACTTAAACGAAGACAGAAGTTTTAAAGCAATAAGAAATGTCATCGTAGCTGAGTTGTGCTAACAACTAGAAGGACCTACACCCCTGCTTTATTAAATCCGCTAAAATGTCACAGGCAGTCCCTTTTTACTCCTCTGCACTAATGATAGAAGTGTTTTTCTTAAGTGCTAACCCTTCAGTTAACAACTAAGTCAAAGCCTTTTTTAATTTTTTTTTAAAAAGCGAGAAACTTAAAACCTTTAATTGCGTTGCATTGTATGCTTTGATATTTATAACTTGGCTGAATTTGACAAGTAGTGTATGAAAAATACATTATGTAATGTTTGTTGAGAGAGTAAGGCGAGGCTGTCAATTTACCAGTCGATCCACGTTCCTACCCTCACCTATGGCCACGAGCTTTTGGTAATGACCGAAAGAGCAAGATCACGAATATTAAGCGGCCAAAATGAGTTTTCTCCTCAGGGTGGCCGGACTTTCCCTTAGATATAGGGTGAGGAGTTCAGTTATCCGGGAGAGACTCTGAGTAGAGTCGCTGCTCCTCTGCATTGAGAGGAGTCAGTTGAGGTGGTTCAGGCATCTGGTCAGGACGCCTCCCTGGGGAGGTGTTCCAGACATGCCCCACTGGGAGAAGGCCACAGGGCAGACCCAGGGCACACTGGAGGGATTATATCTCCCGGCTGGCTTGGGAATGCCTCAGGGTCCTCCCAGAGGAGCTGGAGGAGGTGGCCGGGGAGAGGGAGGTCTGGGCTTACCTGCTTAGGCTGCTGCCCCTGCGACCCGACCTCGGATAAGCGGTGGATAATGGATGGATGGATGGATGGAGAGTTTGGTTGTGTTCACAGACTCGCATCCTGCCTGACACACAAAGCTGGCCAGCTAAGCAGCCTTCAGCTGGATTAAGTTAATTTAATGATAAATGGATGAATAATGCCTGATGATGGCATGGTGGTACAGTGATTAGCCACACATTTCCAGCTAACAAGTTTTCTTTCTGCTTTGCTTGAAAAACAGCAGAAAAAAGGCAAAAAAGGGGATGAATCAGAAAAAAATCAAAAAAGTCAAAAGTGTAAGTGAAGGTTGTTACTAGAGTCAAAAGAAACCAAACTTCTGAGCAAAAAACACAAGAATCGAAACCGAAGGAACACACAAAAATTTGAAAGCCTAAAAAAAGTTTATTCACACTACTAGAGCTCTGATAACTTTTGTTTTTGTATCCACTGACCTTTATACCTTCACTATTGTGACATTACACACTTTGATCCTGGTTGTTACAGGAATCAAAACAGTGTGTAAACCCTAAACTGTGGCTCATTTAAAAACAAGATGAAGTTCTAACATCTTGCAGAGTAATTTTAAGTCATAGAAAATGATATTAAAATAAAACATGAATAAAAGAAACAAATTCCACTTATTATAAAAGCCCAAAAAGAAGAAATATATCAAGGTATTTCAGAGAACAAATTTCAAATGTTCCCCATCACAACACTTTTCTTGCCAAGTCCCTGTCTAAGTCGAGTTTCTCCTATATTTGACGGAATGGCTGTTGAGGGTACACAAGCTTGCTCCTCCATCCCAAAGGTGTGCATGGTGAGTTAACTGACGAGTGTAAATCAACCCGTTGTGTGCAAATTTGTGTGAAATACTAGACTGTCTTCTTATCCAGCAAAAATAGGGATGATCCAGGAATGGAAAACAATTGGTTTCACAAAATTGAATGTATAGAGGATACTTCAATAAAGCCTTTAAACTTTGTCAAACTGTCATAAAAATGGATATGCCACTGTCTGCAGCCTTGGTGCATGGTGATAAGTTTGTGCCCACCTATCTCTCTAATAAAATAAAATAATAAAATAAAACCTCTTCTGAAGAAAAAAAACAAAACACTGGACTAATTTCCTGTCACTTCTAAACGTTTGTTGATCTGCCAGATGTGTTTTGATAGTACAATCCCCAACTTTGCCAATTATGATGACAACCTTGGAGATCACAATTCTAAAGATGCACCAGAGAAAGAAAGAATAAGTGAAGCCATATGGCAGCTGGAAAGTGCAAATCGTCAACGTCTTTCGCAGGAATTAAGAAACTAACGATGGTTGCTGTCTAATGACGCAGCAGGTTCTGGCAGATGTGGGGGTGGTGGTTTTGGCTTCCTGTGTAGTGAGATTTTCCTGTGGAGAAAACACCATAATGAGCACAGCGAGGTGTTCTGATGTTTCCTTGTGTGGAAAATGTGCAATATGGCACATTAAAAAAAAGCACTGTATTGATGTGAACAAGAGGCATAAATTGAATTGATTTTACTGGTGCGCGATAGATTACATGCATTACGTAGCTACAAAGAAGAACACAGAAGTGTGAACAAGGCTTTACAGATCAGTATTGTTTTTTTATCCAACCAAAAATTTTAACCGTCTTAAAACTCTTTTTAATGAGTATTATGTTTCGCAGTTGTGAAATCACCTGCAAAATGATATTTAATGACAGTTTTGTGAAGTTCTATGACAATAAAAACTGTTGCACTTCTAACTATTAATCAACTTTCCTTATCCCTTTATAGTTTCAGCGATTCAGATCCTTTCCAGGCCACTACAGGCACAAGACTTAGATGCCACACTAACACGCATTCACTCCAGGCCAATACTGTATATGGTTGATAACCAAACTAGCAGTATGTTTTTGGACCAGTTGGAATAGACCACCATGACACTGGGAGATCATATAACCGCCAAAGACAGGACACCTTATATAAAAATATAATAGGTAGGGTGTTGCATTGGAGTACAGCCCAGACAAAGCTGGGTTTAAATCACCTTACTGAGTGTTCTCAAGCAGGTCATGCCATCTGCCAGTGTGTTTCAGCATTGATCAATTTCCAGGAGTGATTTACTGTAATAGTGCTGATGCAGTGGGTAATGTGGATGCCTTGTAGATCTCGCTCTCTGGGTTTGAGTCTCATGTTTGCACATTTCCCCCATGTCTACATTAGATTTACTCTTGGTACTGTGGTTTCCTTCTGATGTTGAACCTTGCATTCAGCGCTTCTGGAATATTTTGTAGCCCTCAATGACCCTGAAATGGATTAAGCCTGTTTGAGAATGTTATGGTATGTTAGAACTGTAAAAACTAATTACCACCATGAGATTGTTGTCTTCTTAAGAATGTACTGCTATCATGTAAGTGTCATTTATTTATTGAGCTTCAATGACATTGGAGGGTAATTTTTGTAATGAGGTTGTAGTTCATGTGAATGTGTTCTTTTATTATATGAGTAACCCAAAATGGTGTGAGGTTAGAGGTACCTGCTAATGATTTTGTTTCTGTTTCTCCAGTGATGATGTGTATGTGCAGAGATGACAAGGTTTAGCTGCATGTGATATATAACTGAGGTCATATTTGGAAATCTGGAAACCAACTGAAGAAAGAGATCAGACATCATTCAGAAAATAAGTAGGCATACCTCAGATGACTTTTTCAGTATATGTCACAAATATTAAAGTCATTAAATGCATTTCATAGCTTGTAGCCACCATTCCATGTGTAGTACAAGGGCTAGAACATTACTGAAAATATCTTGTTTTACATAAATCAAGTGCTTCACAAATTTTACACAACTCCCCTTATAAAAGCTTGCCTAGAAACATGCTAAGATGTTTAAACTCTTTTTCATTTAAACCTCTTTAATTTTGACATTTTATTCTATTCACTATTTAATAGTCTGCAGTGGGTTGGCACCCTGCCCGGGATTGGTTCCTGCCTTGTGCCCTGTGTTGGCTGGGATTGGCTCCAGCAGACCCCCGTGACCCTGTGTTCGGATTCAGTGGGTTGGCGGATGGATGGATGGATGGATGAACTATTTAATAGTTAGTGTTTAGTGCTGTAATACACTATGCTTTGGCACCTTATGGTACACCATTCTTGAGCCTTCTTTAATTCTTATTTTTTCAGCCCTGGTGTGTTTATTGTTGTTCATGTAGTGAGATATCAAGCAAAATTACACCTTTTATTGGCTAACTAAAAAGATTACAATTTGTAAGCTTTCGAGGCAACTCGGGCCCCTTCTTCAGGCAAGATGTTGTTCACTAGACGCTAGACTCGTGAGGCAAGTGATGTCATTTTACCAAGTAGGCCATGGTGAGTCCAGTAAATCCTTGAAGCTTTTTTGAGGAGTTAAGAAAATATGACATTTAGTTTTTGTTTATTTGTTATTTTAATGGATTCAGTCAGTGACTGTTAGGGTAGAGAGCACAAAGAGGATACAAGACTACAGCAAAGTTCAAAAGCCAAAATGATTCTCTCCGTAGCAATTGATTTGTTAGCTGTATTTATATGATCCTAATTTCTGTATTGATTCTGTGAGTGCATATCTTTTATATCATTTCCACCACAATGTCATGTGTCACATGGTATATGCATCATGCGCCTAATAGCCACACAACATCATAGTGACCAGTCATACAAAATGGCAGCACCCATGAAAGCAAACATACAAAATGGCGATACTCCTAGAAAAAGAGCCAAAAACAGCAATATAGTGACATAATAAAAAAAAATAATACCGTAAATCAAATCTAGAAATGACAATTAATTCTGCACAGAAACAAAATGAAATTTACAGTGATCCTTGTGTATTTCTAACCAGTAACACCTTTGCCAACTCCATTTTCTGTATTTTTTTTTCAAAACTCCTGGGGCCTCATGTATAAATGGTGTATACGCACAGAAATGTTGTGTAAAAACGTTTCCACATTCAAATTGTGATGTATAAAACCTAAACTTGGCGTAAAGCCACACACATTTCCACGGTACCTCATACCCTGTCGTACGCAAGTTCTCTGCTCAATTTTGCAGACTGGCAGCATGCAGCGTCAAAGCAGTGCTGCTGTTCCTGTGTGGTTTATCTTTCTTTTTCAGAGTCACATTACTGACACGGCTTTATAAATACACTGAAATTAACCGCATATTGTTTATTAGTTTAATGCATCTGATTGCAATTAACCTGTAACAATATAATAATCCACAGAATGGTCAAACTATTCCAAATACCATAGCTGCTTTAACGTTGTTACTCTCACTGCACCTTCTTCTTCTTCTTTCAGCTGCTCCCGTTAGGGGTTGCCACAGCAGATCATCTTTTTCCATATTACTCTCACTGCACCACTCGGAGCAGCTGATCGGAAAGAGAATTATCAGTATACAGCATTAAGCACACGCTGCCTCAGCCATGCTTCCTATTTGAACTGCTTATCACAAGGCAAACGCTTCAAAACCTTTCCTGTACGGACCTCGCGGTTCAGAAACAGTTTCATCCCAAGAACTCTAAACGTAATCAATCAGTCCATCAAGTGCTCCTTGTAGAATTGTTTGTACTTATTTATACAATCACCTCACTGTAAACTTGCAATACAGTTATAATATTGCACAACCTGAGTCACTTTATAAAGCGAGTATTTACATATGATGACAATATCATTTTTAAGATGAAATGCAGCAAAATATGTTTATTATATTATACAGATAAAACTTTAACTTAATTTAAATAATCTATATTGTTAATAATTAAAGGACACGGTGTCGCTGCGCTAGCAAGGATCTGGCGCTACATTTACGGATTGTCCCTGCCTCGCACTGTATGCTTCACTGGGCCTGGCGTGAAGGACAGAATAATTAAACATGTACTACGAAGATATTTCAATGTTCCTTAAAAGTTTTGAAGAATCAGCGTTATAAGCTTACAGAAGGCTTAACGTCTATTACAGAGCTGATTGTGTGGCGATCAGTTACTTGGAGACAGAAAAGGAAGGACAGGAATTGGGGGTTAGTATGTTTGAAAGAGACAGTACTGCTGCAATAAATTATTTCATCAAAGGTTGCGCACAGTCACTGCACCACCGTGTTCCCATGTTTAATAACATGCTTTAACTCCTATCATCATGAAAATTATTTCAAGTATACATCTCAGTATTTTAATTATTCAGAGAGCTGTAATATTACGAATGTAATGGATTCTGTGTCCTGTTGGAAGGAAGACAAAGCACATAGAAGATCAAATACAAAACAAAGCATTTAACGTACTACTTTAGTTACGATGGGATTTGAGAAACTAGTAAATTAAACAATATTAAGATTAAGTTTACGATGTTCTACTTTAATGACAAAATAAACTACGTGATTAAAGTAGAAATTTCAAGATTAAAGTTGACATTTCGTGGTTTTTCCACACTGTGTGCCTTTTTTTTTTCTCTGTACCCTAATAAGCTTTTGTATGACACTCAGATGGTGGACTACGACTCGCCTTTTCATGGCGACTTTGATATGTGACTTCTTTTTTATTTCGGGCACTGTGCGACTTTGTGAACTTGAGCTTTCGAGTTTCTCCGACACGCTATGTCACTCGATCAGCTTCCTTTTGTTGTTTATATCACTGTTTAAACCAACAAATAGTACATTTTTCCTTGCCTCCACTTGGTATTCACTGAAATTGTTCTATTTTTCCTCGTGGTTTTGCCATTGTCTTTTCACAGAATGCTGAGCTTAAGGGCTATTTATATTGATTTACATATTCAAAGAGGCGTAATTCTGGGAGGAATTGGAGCGGGACAGCAGGCGCGTGCACGTGCGTTACTTTTCACACTGGATTTTTTTGTGCGTACGCACATTCCCGCTTTTGTGCTTACGTCATGTTATAGTGGGAGTTCTACGCACAGCGTTATACATGAGGCCCCTGGTGTTGCTGTCTTGCCGGGTACATGACCACTTTTATTTGGGGACATGATCAGCTGTAGGCATCTGGCTATGTGTGTGTATGATAAATCTGTTAGTCTCTGCAGTTTGAATTTTAAAGATAAGTATCATTAGCACAGGAAACAAGCTTCTTCAGACAATGTATTTGTTTTTTTGGATTTTGTTTTCTGGTTTTAAATGTTTGCTTGTTAAAAGAGTTTGCTTTCTACTCATTCCTTATTGTTGTTGGTAGCTATATTTACTTTGTGTGTTCTGACCAAACCTGTTTGACTACTCTTCTGGAATTCCCCCTGAATTTAACTTCTTGACAATCATCAAACCTTCCACTCAGCACAGTTGCTCCTGAGGTGGTCGCAAACCATTACACACTTGACCATAAGACCTTCAGTTTGCAGCTCCATTTTTAGACCATTTTAAGGCCTCTAAAACATTGTGGCACCAAGTGCTGTTTCCTTTGGTTTAATCTCCCTAACCCTGCTTAGGGTCAGGCAGATCAGTGGCACATTTTGTAACTCGAGAATACTTTTTGGTTTTATTTTTCCACCAGCTGAGTCGTGATGCTAATAAGGTTGCACTTGTCTGCTTTTGTGTTGATGATTTCAGCTTGTGAACACAGAACCCATCTCTGTTACAAGCATAAATGTGCCATTATTCTCAGTGCCACCTGCACTTCAGAGTGAACCATGGTTATTTTACATGTAGGTATTGACAGTGAAGAGCTATTTTTCTTTTTTTGAAGGGAAGTCATAAATAGTTGATGTTAGAAGATGACAAGATTATGTTAGAAAACACGCATGTCGTGGCCCCCACTGAACGCCCTGGTTTCTGTCACACCCTCTTTGTTGCTCATGGCCAGGCCTCTGATTCTCTCTCTGAAGTTTAAATACAGAGGCTGAATTATCATGGAATGGTCTCTTCGGACATGAATTAAATACTTTGAGAATTTTACATTAAACATGGAGAAATGTGACCAGAACATTATCCATTAAGAGGGTCCTTAAAAAAAAAAAAACTAAAATGACTTCATTATAAAAAGAGAAATGAAGTTTACTAAGTAAACCAGCTCACATTTGAAGTATAATCTGCACTTTTATAGTACCATATAAATAATAATGTATTCAACAATAGTAAACTAAGATAAATGTAATGGTTAGCCTAGTTTTTTAGTGCCTGTTTTACATTCTGACTCAGGGAAAAAGCAATTCTGGCTCCCACAAAAACAATTACATACATTTGCTTTTGTAGTATGTTTTCCTTTCTGTGCTCCACAAAAACATTATGCTTAAAAATACTACAATATAATCTTTTAATTATATATGATGAATAGGTCCATTTCTTAACAGGGTGGGATTTCCATGCCCTTGCCATGTTTACATGCATTTCCTCTAAAAGTCCTAAATAACAGTGTCAGGTCAACAGACTACCCAAATACGTAAGACTCTCCATCTTGAGCGTGGTCTCACCTTATGTTCCTGCTATGGACAAACAACAGGCCCCCTGCACTTTTTAATTTCATTGATTGATGAATGGGTTGAATATTGAGAAAATAGATGAGCGATTAATTTTACATTAAACATTAATATGAAATTATTTAGGCATACAGTACTTCTACCATTAGAATCCCAGGGCTGAATCAGATCAACAGCCACGAGGTTCTAGCTTAGCCCCTCAATGAGATTGCCTCCACAGTGTACCAGTATTGCTTTTTCAATTAAATTATTTTAATGTCTTATACTAGCTTGATTGCATCTGAGTATCTAGACCAACCAGTAGACACTTAACATCACAGTTAAGATCTGAAGATATTGTGCTATAAAAACATGTGACTTCACGGAGTTATCCATTGTGTTTCAGTGATTCAAACAAAATGCATACTTTTAATCATTGAGGATTACTAAAATGATACAAAGTAAGAGAAAGGTAAGAATAAATAAAATGAGGAAGTGAACTGTAAATTTTGTATTTATTTCTCATAATGGCCAGTCTTTGGACTGCTGTCAAAGAAACAAAATAATATGATGATTTTCTGTTCAATAAATCCTCTGTTTGACAAAGGACAATCAGTCTGACTTTGCCTCTCAAATCAACTTCTTCCTATGGCTGAAAGAAACAGGTTGAGTAACCCTGCACAAGATTACTGAAGATATGGGAATTTGCTGTTATGCTGTAGGACAAATCTAATGACCAGTTTAATTTAATGTAATCTAATTTAAATTACACATCATCTGCACTGGACAGCACAATGGATAGACATGTCTACCTCACAGCTCTAGAGATCAAATTCAAATCCCAGCGTGTTCACCTAATACATATTCTTCCCATGAATCCATGGATTCTATTTTTGCAATGATATGGTGTTAGGTCAATTTAATGAGCGTTAGTGTGGGTTTGTGTGTGACTGGGCCTTGTAATTAACTGTTGCCTCATACTGCCAAGATAAGCTCTGGACCCTCCAAAACCCAGAACTGAATTACGAGGATTCTGGAATACTATGATATGTTACAGCAGTGTTTCCCAACCTCGGTCCTGGGGGCAACCTGTGGCTGCAGGTTTTTGTTCCAACCAGATTCCTAATCAGTGACAATACCTGATAACACTCATCTCATTTAATTGGATGGTATTATTTTTCTTTTATTCTACATTCAGAAAAGCACAGCAGCATGATTATTACATTTATAAGACATTTGGAAATAGTTGTGCTTTTGCTATAGATTCAAACACTTAACAATCTTTTGTTGATTTTATTATATTTTGCCCTTTCTCTGTGCAGTTTTTCCCCTTCATTGTATCTTATTAATGACAATTAAAAATGAGCAGAGGAGACGCCCAGGCAAACAACACTGAATAATCAAAGGCTGCAACTACTTTAGCATCAGACCCCCTAATTAGTAAATAATGGATTAATTAAACAATTAGAACACCTGGAAAAGTAGAATGAAAATCAAGATGAAAATATTGTTAAAAAGAAAAAAATACATTATTCCCATATAACTGCTTGGAATATTTTAATATATATTTATATGTTTAATATATATATATATTTTACCAAACTTAGTTTTCTAATTTCTATATTCTTCCCAAAACACAGAACTTGGGAAATAACACATCACTTAATTAGCCCAGGAGTCTAATTAAAAACAGAAGCAGGTTGGAACAAAAACTGCAGCCACGCTGGGTCCCCAGGACCGAGGTTGGGAAACACTGTGTTATGTTATGGTTTACATTAGGTAGCATGGAGGTGTAGTATCTGGTTTAGCTATGCCACAGTTCTACAAGATTAAGTTGAGATCTAAGCTGGTAACTTTCTGAACACGACTTATATGCTCTCCATATTTCTGAGTGGACTTTTCTAAAGACAGTCAGGCTCTCGGGCTCTCCTAAGTATTAAGTGACTCTCGGGCTCTCCTACATTAGATAGAAAGATAGATAGATACTTAATTAAGTGACAACTTCATTTTGGCTAAGCATGAGTGAGCATTAGGTTCTCTCAGTCCTTTTAAAATTTTCCAGGGTCAGGTTGCAGTTCTGAATTAGTCTTGTAGGAACCCATTTTAATTTTGGTTTCCTCCTGGATTACCCACATATCCCAAAAATGCCTCTGTGTGTTAAGTTGATGAATGGGTAACTTTAAACTGGAAATGTACTGTGCAAGTGATTGTGAGTGAATTAGCATCCCATCCAGTGTACTTTGTGAGGTCTAAAAAAATACTCCTCCCAAATCTGTAGTGCACTAAGAGCAACTTTCACTGTGATTTATTTTTAATAACTTTGCTGGAGTGAATACTTTTCTAGAAAGTACTTATTATAAGAGTGTGTTTAGGGAATCTACTTCATTTAATACATCCTGTGCAGACAGAAGCTCAGGCTGGAGGTGTTTGTGCCACTCCGATAGCATGCTCTACTTAGTTCAGAATTCTCTTTTGTATCATGCTTAATCAATGTTTTTAATCTCTTTCTTTCTTGTAATGTCTGCTCTTAAAGTCAAAAATTGGCTAAAATTCTCAGCAATATTATCTGGAACATCTGTGGTGGGCCACTTGTTCACATAATGTGTTCACTGTGTATATAAAGCAACTTTTGCGAAATGGTATCTGGTCTGTACAGGGTAAATTCACAATGAAAGCGTTTATCAGAAACCAATGTCTTAATATGATGTAATACAGCTCACATAAACTACCACTGTGCGGTGGGCTGGCGCCCTGCCTGGGGATTTGTTCCTGCCTTGTGCCCTGTGTTGGCTGGGATTGGCTCCAGCAGACCCTCATGACCCTGTAGTTAGGATATAGAGGGTTGGATAAGGAATTGGTAAACTACCACTGAAAGTTAATTCAATGCATCCTACTTTTCAAAGGTAGCCTGAAAGAATATATTAAATTTCAGCCAAAATCAATGCCACAAAACTGTTCAGATGCCACAAAGCTGTGAAATGTTTTGCAGGAATAATTCATATGGAATTACACCGTGTAATATGTGTTTGAACTAGAAGTGCCTGTCTGTCACTGTTCACTATCAGGATGATGGGTTCTGCCAAGACCTTACTTGATTAGTGGAGCAACAGAAGAAAGTGCTAATGAACACATCATGCCATTGTTCTATCTCTGGTGCCATGTTTTTAGCAGCTTGGCGGAGTCTTTAATTAAATGTCCACTGAATGAAAACTTAATAGAAAGCTGAGACATTTAATTATTTTTTTTTTGTTTTGTTTTGAGGTTTCACTACAGAAAAGGAGCCATGTGGTTCACAGATTATGAGGTGAGCACCCAGAACCCCTAAACCATCATTCACAACACCATATAGCTACTTGAAATTGGAGATCATGAAAACTCACCTCTGATTAGACACTCGGTTTTTGTTTAACTGTGCGTTATACCTAATTTGTGTGCCCACATATGTACGACATGTGCTTTAATTATTTTTGTCACTGCTTTATACAGAAACTAGCGTTAGCATTCTGAGCTGTTACTCAGCCATGAGCATTATCTCAAAATAAATTAAATTGAATTGAAATACAGTTCTGTTTGAGGAATGGTTTGTTCAGTGGTTACTGCTGCTGCCTCAATGCACTTTGGAACTCTGAACTGGTGCGCTGACGCTGTGTTTATGACTGTACCCCACAATGGACTGGCACCATCTTCTGTTGTGACAGTTAGTAAAGAAATGTCTGATTGAAATGGGCTAGAAACCAGAGGGGTGAAAATGTAAGGGCAAGCCAAAAAAAGAGAAATCAGAGACCCAAAATACTAAAGATCTAAAACTGGCAAGCTTGTTCAAAAGATAAAAACTAAACTCAAAGGCAATAATGATGATTATGTCGAAACTGGAAATAACTTCCAAAGAATGTTTTTTTTTTTTGCTTTAGGAACTGATTTCTTAAGAAGAGTCTTTCCTTGATTTAAAACATAGTTCAAAAGTCTTTTAATACATGGTTTAATCTTTAATACATTGGCAGATGTAATATCAAGACCCATGCAGCATATGTGCCACATAATGACCTAGGAAATGGATGGCAAAATTAAAACGGTAAAATAAAAATATATATATATTTCTTCAGTCCTTACAGTTTCATGGTTGCTTCCAGCCTTGTGTCCAATACGGCTTAGATGAACTTCACTCCCTGCATTTCTTAATTAAACTGGTGGAGATCATTGGTAGGTGAAGAGACAATTCAAATTCCTAACCCTACCCCTAACCTTATCCTAAATCCCTAAACCTAACCCTTCAGTTATTATTTAAAAACTTAATTTATTTTAAAAATCCAGAAATATAATTATGGTAGATATATGTCTAAGACATTGAAATATTTAGCTTAGATTAATGCATGGCCAGAATTCCAATGCAGGAATTTGGAATGATGAGGTGGCAGCACGAACCAACATTTTTGCTTTTCTGCGGTATGATATAATATTTCTGTGTAGGTTACTTCCTGCATATCCAAACACATACATGTTAAGTTACTTCTGTTTAAACCTGTGTACATGTATTGTGAAGAATCTGTGTTAATAAAATATTTTGAAACAAATAAGAGGGAAGCAAAAGGACCACAACACATATGGATCATGCTCTCAGAAAACAAAAGTATACAATTTTTGTCTTGGAAAAACGAAAGCACTACCAAGCCATATAATTAAATACCAAGTTTCATTAACTGTTAGCATTGCTCCTAATTACGAAAATAATTGCAGCCACTGCAGACCTCCAGGACCTTAATTGAGTATCCCTGTAATAGACTCTGTGTTTCATCTAAATGCTTCTGCCATATCCCCGTGTTTTCACCTCATTCCAAAATTATTCTTGAAGACAGATTTGACTGTATGATCTGTTTGGTCTGGTTGTATGTGCACGTGCTGTGCAGAGGACTTGTGTTCCATCCTAAGTGAATTCACACACACTCATTCCTGTAAGGATCTCCTTTAGTTTAGATGAACCTATGTGAAACATAGGTGTTACCTTTGACGCTGAATTAACATTTCTAAACAATAAGACCTGGTTAGCAGAGCTTGGAAACTTTGTGAATTGAAGGTGTTTTCTTAGTTCAAAATGATTTATCTATCAAATTCAGAGATGCCTCTTTTGGTTTCAGAATTTAAATTGCAACTGAAAATCCTTTATTTTGGCATAGATAATGATGAGGCTGTACATTTTACTTTCTCATTTTTTTTGGCTATTGCTGTAATGAATGATTTTTTCACATCCTCCTTCTCTTCTATGTCCTGCAGTACCATTTGGCCTTACAATGGGATCTCAGAGAAGACGGGAGTCGTTAACACCTCTAGTAAATGGACAATGTCAGGTATTCATTGTAGTCCACCAAAATCATGAACACTATTATACATCATTAAAGACTGACCACAGCAGAATTCAGAGTTGGGCAAGTATGTGACAGATTAATTTTAATGTAAATAAATGTAAGGTTTCACAAATTGAAAGTAAAAATGTTAGATATAGGCTAACATGAAATTTGAAACTTGAAAGTATGTCTTATTTTTAATAGCAAACTTGTCACTGTCCACCTCAAACAGTAAACAAAAGTGACTAAGAAAAATAAAATGATGTTGCATTACGTTGCAACGCACCGAGTACAAATCGGGGTAGATTGTTCCTTATCTACACTATATATTTTAGAAACCTCATCTGTAATAGTGTGTTTTGATCTCCATGTCAGTGTAGATTAGGTCTAAAGATGAGTGACTAGATTGATGCCAGGACTACAAGTTATGAGATGTAAGGAAACATTGAAGGTGTTACATTTTTTCCGATAAGGGTAATGAAGATTAGGAGATGACATTCTGGATGAGATTAGTGTCAGTTGTTACTTTAAAATCAGATTTTTAACAAGAACAAAGTGGCATCAGTGGAAGTTAGTGAAAGGTGTTTTTAGCACAGATATTAGTGTTTATTTTACAGAAAGATTTATACATATATGACATAAGTTTCTAATAGAAGTATTTTGGGAATATGTTAAACCTAACTAGTTATTTTGAAACATTTTCAAAACATGCTTGGTAAATTATACTAAGCTTTTGTCAAAATGTCTGATATTCATACATGATGCAGTATTCAGGTGAGCTGGGTGGCCAGTTGTCTTAGGTCATGTGTACTTTCATTTGCTTACTGTTAATAAGTGTGTATTTTTTAAATTCGTGGGGACTGTAGTTCTGTTTTTCATTTCTTTAATGGCAAATGATTTTAGATTAATTTATTTTACATTATAATTTTCTCTTAGTTCCTTTTTACTGTTTTTACAAACCGGTGTTTAAAACATCTGTTATATACATGCAAATCTATATTTGTATATGTATCGATATGTCTTACGTGGCGTAATTAATGTTTAATTCAATGTAGTTTTGCTTTGTATTTTAGCTATCCTATACCATTAAATGTCAATTACACTCTGAGACTGTCAAAGTTAAGCATACTCCATAAAAATAACTTTAGTTATCTCGGTTTTCCAGTTCTTCTCTAAATGGATGTTTCTTCCACAGTCCAAAGACAACTGATCCCTTTGATTGGTGAATGTACATTTTCACAAACTTTATTTGTGCATGTCTGTGTTCATGTGTTTGCTGTGATGGGTTGCTTCTGGGTAAGAAGTTACATGCTTCTTTGAGCCAGTTGCTATTGGGAGAGAACTTCAGCAGCCAGATGGGATTCTGTTTGAAACCCATTAATACTGAAAATAATACTGATCAATTGGAAACAAAGTACAAGATAATCTGAAAAATCAGATTTTTTTTTTTTTGCCACAAAACAGTTTAGAAATGTGGATTTTTTTATGCTACTGGCATGGCCACCACAAGATGGGCATGTAACTCAACCGACATAAAAATTCTATAAGGTTAATGAAGACTCAGACTGAAATGTTTACATAGAATAAACTTTGTCCCTTTCACAAGAGAGTCTGAAATGTTAGGAGGACGCATTCCTTTTTGCTTTTTCCTGGTGAATCACCCTTTAGTGATGAACTTACAATTAAATTCTATCTGAAGTGAAAGGAAATGACAGGCACTTTACTCCATTCTTATTTATTATTTTATTACAGACCAGCTTTCTAGCTTCATTCTTGTTCTGCCTACACTCTCCCCACATTGCTAATTCATGGACTTATGCACCCTGATTCAAACACAGAAAAGCTCACATATATTTAAATTAAATAGAAAAAACTATTTTGCTCATTATGAAATGGAAAAAGAGAAGAGCCTCAGAACCTGTCTTTACACCACCCTTTGACCACATGTACATGCAGCTTTGCCTAAATTGTCGGGAGGGTCTGCGTTTTCATGTAGTGATCAAACAGAATCAGCTTGAGAGTAACTTCCTGAACTTTAAGGAGGTGTAATTGTCTGATATTTTTTTTTTATGAAAATGTTATTGTTTTGTTTGTGTAACTCAGTTGTACCCATGTAATGGGTCACTGCTCACTGCCTCCTGCCACCTAGCCTTTGCATGCCTATTTTCAGCTACCGGGTCTGGTGCACAGAAGAGCTGACATGCTAAGATTCTGTACAAGTAGTCAAAATTAGTGTACAGCAATTAAGTCAATCTTGCCTGGTGTGGTTCAATCCTAGAGAGCAGCTCTTAGCAGATGGTCACCTAATATAAGATTGACTCACTTCAGCTCCTCAAGATTTCTGCTTAGTCATTAAAGGAATCCCTGGTCAATTAAAATCATAGCACACCTACACCATTCTCAACCTCCAGATTCAACTTCCTCCGTGCTACTACTTAATTCTTCGATATATCCTTTAAAGACAGCCCTATACACAAACATCTTTCATAAGCACTGACCTCGGTATGGAGTTTTCATCAAACATTTTCTCCTTTCCTTCCTTGAACAGCCTGTTGGCTTGCTGGGCCTTATTGAACAGATTTGTCAGATAAATTACAAAGTACTCTTCCTCCCAGAGGGCATCCTGCCGTTGCTCCGACTGCTTGGTGATGGTCTGTAGATGCTGCAAGGTGTCAGGGATCAGTTCCAGCAGGTATGGGGGGCTGTTCCTTAGGACCACTTTTGGGTTCTGGCAAGACCGTTGTAGCTTCTCCAGCTCTTTGCACACCTTGCTCAACATGCGCCTTCCTCTGCGAAGTTGAGGCATGAAAGGACTGCTGAGGCCAGGTCCTCCACCTGAAGCCATAGTGTGGGAACTCACTACAATTAAAGTGTAGCAACAGGTCCTTGAAAGCAAATTAGACTTAGAAGTGCATGTAAGTGAGTAGAGAAAGCCTTTAAGTCTCACTTCCCAGGATGGCACTGCTGAAGTTCACTGCCTGACATGCCCCAACAAAGAAAAAGTGTAAGAGTAGAGCCGACTACAGCCTTGGTGCTCATGTGCTACGCTCAAGCTAATCTGTCCTTTCCTCTCTGTACAGTTCTCACTTTATCAGATGCATAGCACTTCCTGATTTCTTTAGTCAGCCAGCAAGTGTGTGAGTGAGTGAGTGAGCGCTGGGTTGACAAGCAGGTTTGTTAACTAAGGTCAGGGAGATGGGTGGAGGGGGAGGGAGAGCTTAAGGTAGAGAAAAAGAGAGATCCTGCAGCAAAGAGGAAGGAAAGAGGCCCTGGACAGAGGGAGAGACAGACCAGGGTGATCAGCATAGTAAGGAGCTTAAAAGAAAGGTCAGTATAAGAATGTGAGACAATTACAAATGAGATTCACCTTGGAAACACCCAGGGACTGAATTGAGCGGCCCATTAACCTAGCATTCACCCTGTAGGGGTGGCAGTTCATGCTGACACCTACACCTGTTGATTTTCATTCCATTGTCAGTGAGAAAGTAACCCAGTGCAGTTTTGCTTTAAGAGCACAGCTCACAGAACCAAACACCACTCACATGAAGTTCTTGTTTTACTGTGCTGTATCCTTAATAAATTTTAATTTTTAAAAAGTCAAAGGTAACAGTAAGTGTGTGTTGTTGTACTTTTTTACAGATAATATTTAATATGATTCACAGTTACACCAAGGGTTTTATCATGTTATATGTGTTACCAGGATAACAGAAGAAAGCAACTTGGTAAGTCCATTCATTCATTCATCCTTTTCCTGACCTAATTATTCCTATTCTTGGTTAAAGAGGATGGGCACTATCCTGGGAGCATCTCTCTTAAATTTGGAACCCAGGACGGAAGGGGTGCTGGCCCATTATAGACACATACACACCTCAACTCACTAATCCAGGGGGCAATTTAGAATGACCCGTTAGCCTAATCTGCCTATTTTGGACATGTGAGCAAATGTCTGGAGGAAATGGAGAAAAACATACAGAGACACAAGGGAGGATTTAAACTGCACACAAACCGTGATCAGACCAACATTCTGCCCCAGGACACTGGGTCCATCAAGCAGCAATGTGAAACAACTGCACCACTTTGCTGCCCAGTTTAGAAAGTAAAGATGAACTAATGGTTTAGAGTAAAACTGTACCAGCCATACATATCTTTTGGCAGTATGCATTAAGGTTCTTTGCCCTGCCCAGGACTGGATGATGTGTCACTGGTGCTGGAATGGTTCTGCCTGTCATGAATCCATAATTAGATTAAAAAGAATTATACAAATGGTAGATATATATTACCAAGCAGCAGCATGGACATCCTTTAAATGTCCAGACATCTTTTTGATGCCAAGATAAAGCCTTCCTGCTAACATAAAGATTACTTGCTTTTATGGGGCAGCTTGGTTCAAGAGTGGCTAGACAGTAGGCTGCACCAAGTGCAAATGAGTGGGTCTATGAGGGTACCCACCAGATGGATTTTTCGAGCCCACCCTCATAGTCCTTATTTTTTGTTCTCATCTGCCTACCTATCTTATACCAGTGAAAGTTTTCTTTACATCCACCTAACACTAAGAATAGATTTGGGTTTTCCATGTGTGACGGACAGCTGGGTCCCATGCCCGGCCGGGATGCCCCTGCTGCATATATTCCGGGGGAGCCCTCATACACAGCTCAATACCTCCCCCGGGACGCTTGGGGGCAGCCTCCCTGGCTGTTGTTCATTTCCCAGTCTCCCACATGGCTCCATAGGACATGGAGTCCTCCACAGCCTGGTTGGGAGATGGGGTGGCCGCTAGGGGGTGCTGCCGAGAGCCAACAACCATGGACGAGTTATCAGCCCCACCCGGAGGTGCAATCAGGACCAGCTGGTCAAGCACCTGGAACACTTCCGGGTGGGCTATAAAACGGGCCAGCCTCCCTTTATTCGAGGCCAGAATCGGGAGGAAGAGGACGAGGTTGCCTGGGAGGAGTGGTGGTGCCAGGAAGGGCTGTTAGAGCTCTGTGTTAAAGTGCTTTGGGACTGTGTTGGGCCTGTGGGACACGGGGAAGACGTGCGCCCACGGGTGAAGAGAAATGAAAAAGCCTGTTTGTTTTACATGTGCCTCTGCGTAGTCTGTGCCGGGTCGGGCGCTATATAGCGCCTTTTACACATGACTTTAATTCACAGTCACCTGATCTCAAATAATTCCTTCACAACTGGGATCAGGAGTTAGCACAAATAATCCTGCAAGTCCTTAGGCTGTTGTCATCTGCTGGTATAAACTACTACTGCACCCAAGGAAAAGTTTAATGTATGAAGAAACAACCACTCTACGAGCTTTAAGGCATACTTGTCCATCTTCAAATATGACATTGTTCTGAAATGAGCATCTGTTTTGGGTAAATAAGTGGAATGGCATTACTGCTGGCCCCGTGCCATTTATTTCCAACCCCAGGGCACATTCTTAATTAACCTGATTACTGGGGTTCCAGTTGACCTTCAGAACTTTGTATTGTCTCCACTAGGTTATGGAAAGTTTTGATACTATATATGTTTATTATTCACCCCTGGTGTCCCAATTTCTATATTGGTTGGCAGTGTCACTTAATCAACTCTTGAAACACATGGGTGCAAATTCAGTACATTGTATTAACTCCATGTTTCACTCTTGATTTGTTTTTGCAATTAGTACTGCTGTTGTAGAAATATGAAGAGAATTGGAATGTAACTGTAAAGGTGCCCTATTTCAGAGGTGTTGGGTGGTGGTCCACCACAAATTGCATACGGAGCAGTAACATATCTTGAGCTGATGAAGAGGTATTGTTTCATACTGAGGTATGGAAGGATAGTGAAATGCCTGATGAAAAGACCACATAGACACTGGGAAAAGTACATCCGGGGCAGAGATTCAAATCCAATCTTCTGGAGCCATGACACCTAATTCCATCATACCATATAATACAAATATGCAATATAAAATAGTTTGACTTAGCAGAAAAACTATTTATCTGGGGCAAATGTGGACATCATACCACCTTGATATGGATCAATTAGGCTCTTTTCATGTTAGTTGATAAATGTATGTAGATTAAAAGAAAACAACAAACAATTTAAGTGCATAGTGATTTGAAACATGAAGCTTCTGGGGAGATGGCAGCAAAAGTAAGATATCTGATTTACAGAGCCTGTGTGTGAAATGCAGTACAGAGTTAATGAAACTGCTTCATCATTAAATGAAATGTGCCTCACACTAGTTTAACTACATTTACAAGATTAAATTTAATTAAATTTGGGTCTTTACTTTACAGCAAAGCCCACAGAATATCCTCTTTATGTGCTTTAAAGCCTTCACGTATCTCGGCCATCAGTCACTTCACTATGATTACAGATTCCATTAGTTCATAGCATTGTCTTTGAAGCATGTGGCTCACCAAACATACACACACAGTGCCCCAAGTGTTATCACTGCTACTCAGCAGCCCAGCCAAAAATTAGACACTGAAGCATCTCAACTCTAACTTCTCTTCCTCTTTAATGTCAACACTTGGCCTCATCTTTATTGCTATAACACTTTACATTGGACACATAACATCATGTACTTCTAGTCCATGAGACATAAGAGGAATATAAGACTTGATTTAGTGTTCACAGTATGTGGATTTAAGTCATTATATATACTGTATATAGACAATGTGTACCCGGTTGTATTTTTTGAGCAGACGTCCAAACAAATCAATAACAAATAGCCACCACGGCAGCAGTTGCCAGGCAACAGTAATTACACTACAGTGGTCCAATATTGTTTGGTAATGATGGAAGCCTATGTATTGTCATGATTTCATTAAGGTTTTAAACCTTTCTGAGCGCAATAAATTTTTGTATGCGTCTTTTGTGGTTGAAACATATGTTCTTCACCTTAGGGAATCTTTTGAGAAAGTTAGATTTCTTATTTTTTTACTGAGACTGCTTTTTTGTTTTAGTAATTGACTTCAGCTTTTTGTGATATGGCCGCTAGCATGCATCTAAGAGTGCCTGGATTTCATGCCAGATTGCATCATTAGTGTGATAATTTAAAAGTTTCATGAAGACATCCATTGACCAAGTTTGAGGATAACTTAAAAGACTTTTGTGTGTCTTATTTGAGAGAATTGCTGGCAAATTACTTTTCTTTGTTATTTGGATATGAGTTGTGTAAATCCTTTGGTTAGGTGAAAAAATATTTGTTTACTTGTTCTAGGCCCCATTCCCTAGTATGTTAAATTATATACATGAAGCATGTAACAGAGTGTTATGTTAATATCTTTATATATAATACGCTACTGTGTCTGTTCGTTTGTCTGTCTAGGATTTTAAATCACCTGTAGCTCAGCAAACAGTTTGACCTATTGACCTGAAATTTGGTAAGCATATACTACGTGACATCTACTTTCTGCTTCCAGGGTGATGATTGACCTCCAAGGTTATTCTGCTTTTAATTTTAATTTTATTTTATTGTAGAATTAACTCTCGGCAGCGTGCAGCAGGGTGGCGCATGCGTACGAGCGCAGTTCTCTTTCCTACCACCTTTGCCATCACTTCCCCTACCTCTTCATATCTTAAATCATTCTTGAGGCAAATTGAACACTTAAGTGCCAGCTTAACTGAAAAATTAAAGAAAATGTACTAAGTAATTACAATACAAACACTGACTTAATCAGTTTTAATGCGAAAAGATTCTGACAAAAGAAAAGAAGCAGGCCGCTAGGGTGGAGAAAGGAAGAGCTGCTCAGGAAGCAGCAAATGCATCAGCCTCTGAGCAAACAAATCCTAAATGTACAGAGAAAGAGGATGAAAACTAGGAATGCTCAAGTCAAGTGTATTCATGCGCTATTACTGGTGTTATACATAACATAATATCATTGGTCAAGGAACATTTTTCAAAAGAAATCTGCTCAATTGAAAAGTTCTCTGTTGATTCATGATAATTCTCCATAACTCGCCAGTCAGACATTTACACATCTGTTGCTAATAAGGTGTCCATAGGGCTTAATCTGCATTTTAGATAGCTTTAGGAATTTTTCTTTCTCTGAATTATTTTTTGCTGCAGATTATAATTTATTTCTAGAGGCTTTGAGAATGAAGGATTTGCCCTGTATAATTATTTTTTGGTTAAATTTGTTCTCATTATGGATATAGATATTGTTATTGTTGTATTTTTGTTTTTATTGTGGTCATCGCAGAATACATGTGATATCCCCAGTACAATATTGTTAAAACTGGCATAGTGTGTTTTCGACATCCAAAATAAAAAATTGCTAAGAATTCAAAAGTGTGTTATTGTTCATAATTTTAAGATCATAAATTTAGAATGATTATTCGAGTACGAGTTTGTTTAGTAATTTGATTTCGATTTTGGTATATTTTCCACACTGAGGTGAGAGCAGAGATTATTTTATTGAAGTTTCTAGAGGATGAGATATAGTCATAAGAATGAGCCAAGTTCTTTACATGGAAGTTCAAAGCGAGAGATATACAGTATGTAACAAATTATTTTAATTATCCACAAACTCAAATAATCCAGAACTGAAGTCACTTCATATGCTGTGCACTTCTGCTCATTAAATTCTAGCAATGCTGTAGCAAACACTAACTTAATACCTCTAAATCCAAGATGGTGTTGCAAGAAGATGTGAAAATATTTGAACATAATTAAAATAATGTCCAATAAATTCATAAATGCAAAGTATTTCCACACTCTCTAAAACTCATAATGAAAATACTAATTATTCAGAGGCACAGAGAAAGGCTCAGGATTTTTTTTAAAGCTAGTCATGCATAACAATTAGTTTCAGATTTACTTTTCGACCCACTGTGATCTTTTCTGACTACACTGCGTCTTGGCTTGATTACTTACTGGTCTCTCATTTTAGGTTGTCGATTCTTCCCCGACTCCCTTTAATAACAAAACTCTTTCACTCTGCTACAGGCAGAACTGACATGGCAAACATCAGGCAGTGAAGGTCTCACAGTGGAGGTCTCACATTATAATTCTATTTATGGTATAATTAATAAATATAGTAATTCAATCAATTTTAATGCCTCAAAGTTTTTAATTGGAAGAGCCTCTTTGCATTTTGAAATTTCTTGTTTTTGACAGTGAGGGAACAGCTCATCAGAGACTTTTATATACTGAAAGCCTGACACCCCAATCTGAAGCACAATGGAGTTTTTCCTGATTTCCATTTGATGGTGCCCACATAGGCTTTACTCCATCCTCGATTCCTGTCCAAGACCATGGATTGAATTTTTAGAATCTTGTTTTATGGTTCATTAGATTTTTGCTTTGTAGCTCAGTCTTCACATAATTCCCTTGGTAGGTTTCTTCCTTACTTTCCATAATAAATTCTCTGCAAATACAAACAGCATGAAGTCAAAGGAGGGTGCACCACAGGCAGGGAAGTGTGTGGGGCTGCAAAAGGGTGCTTCTGTTTTACACAAAAGTGAAAAAGGATATTGGTACACATACACCTATATGCTCGCTTGTGTAATCTCTACCAAGATGACATGACAGGACCACATTTAAGCCTGACCAGAAACCTAAAATGCTTGGTAAGGTAGATACTGCTGCTGCCTCATAGCTTTAGGTTCCTGACTTTGTTTCCATCTTTCTCAAAACCTGCATAAGGTTTACATGCTCTTCCTGTGACAATATGAAAATAAAACATACATTGTTATTTTCAGTGAAACAGACTGAAACTCTAATCAAGTTAAGGATTTCAGTATTGTCATGAAGAAAAAGAGGGAATTAGGCGCAAACTGTTGTCACATGTTGGTGTTTCTAAATATTCCCGATTAATTGTTTTAATATAGCATACTTTCCTGTGTATAGGTGGTATGTTAGTGCAGTGGATAGTATTGTCACTTCACATTGATAGATAGATAGATAGATAGATAGATAGATAGATAGATAGATAGATAGATAGATAGATAGATAGATAGATAGATAGATAGATAGATAGATAGATA
>JANRMT010062827.1:34372014-34392471 GCA_026402145.1 Polypterus bichir lapradei | reverse complement strand
ATAGATAGATAGATAGATAGATAGATAGATAGATAGATAGATAGATACTGCTGCTAAAGGACAGGAGTAGCACCCAACTAGGCCCTGTAATACAGAAAGGAAATGGATGAATGGAAATGGGGAACAATATGTAAGCTAACTGGAATCCTCAGACCAATAAGTGACAGCAACCAAGTTTTCTTACATATCTGTGGATTGCAATTTCATATAATGAGAATAAACTGGGGGTAATTTTAGCACCTTTGCATGACAGCTTTAGAAGTACAACCTCAAGACTCTCAGAGGCCATCTTTAACCTTGGGGATGGTTATAGGAGTTGCCCCTGAATAGATCTTAAGCTGGGTCCTAAACAATCATATTTAACTAGTTTCATGCTTGTTGAGCTTGGAGGTGATTAAGAACAAAGACATGACTGGAATGAAAAGGAAAAGGCAATAGGATTATACAAATAAAAAATAGGTCCTGTGGTGAGCAGCACAGCAGCCATCCCGCCTAAAATACAGGCTAATTGGCCTTTGTAAAAATGTGCAGAGAAGTTTCATTTTCCTTTTATTTTGTTACTCATTGTGTTTAATTCCCTCCATTATGCCCTTTATTTATGATAAAAAATCTTCCATGTTTTTTATTATATTGGTTAATCTAGGTAAGGTTTGAGAATGCACCCTATCTTGCACAACAGATTTCCTCATGCATCTTGCAGATGCATTAGACTGATTGATAAATATGAATTTCCCTTTCATTGGTGGATGTGTGCATCAGCGTTGCCTGTGACATACTACCATCCTGTCCAGAATTGGCTCTTACCTTGCTGCGTCAGACACACAATCTCCATTTCCCTGAGCTGGATTAATTGGGTTCAGAAAGTAATATATCAAGCAAGAAGCCTGGAATTTGAGCACAAACAGTGGAAATGCTGCCCTCTAGCAGGTCTTGCATGACAGTATTAACTGAATAAAGCCAACAATAATTAAATAAACAGAGAATACAATAACAGGGCAACTATAAACTCCATTCTTTTATCCCAGTTATAACTAAATTTTTGTTCAGTGTGCTTTATTGATAATAGCATAAATGAGACTGACATAAGTCATCATTTTAATCTGATTTTTCTATCTGTTCACTTTATTAATGAACCAGGGTCATAGGAAGCCAGGACCTGCCCCAGAACAATTATTACAAGGCCAGATCCAACCCTGGATTATTCACTGTTTGATCACAAGACACACTTACTCATAAAGGGCCAGTTTAGAGTCACCAGGTAACCTAATCAACATGAGAGAGGAAAACTGGAGAATCAGGAGGAAAGCCAACACACATGCAGTGACGACAAGCAAAGTCCACACAGTGACCAAACAGGAATTTCTGTGCAGTTTTTTAGAGTTCTGAGGCAGTAGTGCTAATTAAACATCTTTCAAGATAAAATATCTGAGAAGAAGCTGGGGAGGTTAATGATTCATCATAAGCTTACATATTTGGATATGATTTTAATTTTTCAAAGATGAACCAGTAGATAAGAATCTAAACAGAACTATGATGTTTGTCTTGGTGAGCAGCCTGGTAAGACAAGTGCTATCTAGTCTGCTCAAGTACATAGTTGTATGAAATGTATTATGATTTATTTGCAGTGCTGCATGACTCCTTGACAGAGTGTTACCCCCAGTATCAGCAGACCTGCCACTGCTCTAGTGTAAGTTGAATAAGAGTTAGAGGTTGGTTGTCTACATCTGATGAAAAAATGTTCATTTTTGCAGGCAAATTAGGAATGGGAAAGGCTGGCCTCTAAAACACCGCTCAACTGTAAATTTTACAGCAGCATCACATAAGCTAATAATGATGGGAAGACCAACTCACTAAAAAAGATGTACTTTTCATTATGTCTTTAAATTTCACAATGGCATTTCTATGACATTTCCCATTTCTTCTCACATGGTGCTCCAAATGCCACGTCCATCCTTGTTTTTGCCTAATTTATTTAGGATAATATCATTTTCATTTGTAATCTGTGTCCTCCAAGGCAACTACCAGAGCTCAGTGCTGTCATGCATTAATACTACAAATCTCATTTCTCAGCAGTTCACTCCTAGCGTAGCATTTCAAAACAGATGAAGCGCTACTTTACATAGTTTTCTATTCTACTTATAAGCAAATACAAATATGCTGAATATTGACTAATTTTGTAACTTCTGGTAACTTTCATTTTTTATTATTCTTAAAAAATCGGCTGCCACACAGCCATCCTTCCTGTGGTTATGTTGCATTACAGTTCAGAGATATAAAAGGACTTGAGCCTTCTAGCTGCTCAATTCTGAATCACACTCGCCTTGCTTGACCGCCCATGGCAGCTGTGTTTTGCTGGGTTGCTCATCAGTGACCTGCAGTAACCAACATCTCCCCAGGGACTTTAGTCATATTAGATATTTCATATTCAAAATTTGAAACCTTCCTGTTTACTTAGAATACTGGGGTTGTGCTGCCCCAGAAATGCTGTTACCTAAATATTTATCATCTTTCAAAGTAATTATTTTGCTACAACAGAAAAAAAATATTAAATGCAAATTAAACCCAGACTAACATTTTTAAAAATGTATTTTATTTATTTATTTATTTTTTTTGCTTTAAGTCTTCTTTGGTGAATTGGTATTAAGGGCTTTTTTCTGATGTAATTTAAATTATTATGGGTTTTAGCTGTGACAGCCCTAGAATCCTGGCTTCAAGTCTACATTTTCTACATATTTCCTCATGTCTGCCCAGGGCCTTTGTGTGTATTCTGATTTCTCTGTAAAATCCAAAAATGTGCAGCTTATTGAGTCTGAATTTGACTGTTATGAGTTTGCCTTGTTGTACTTTAGCACCCTTTTCTGGGTTGTTTCCCAACATTATATGGGTGAACACTGCACCCTCACAGGAATATATTGGAATAAACAGATTAATTATACGGAAAGATGGATGGGTGTATTTAATCTATGAATGATGTCTCTTGCAAATGGATACTCCACGCTTAATGTTTGAATATATGATATTATTCATAATATTCTCAGGCCTGCATAATCCAGTTCAGGATCATTGGGAACCAGATCTGGCCCAACTAGCATTGTGTGCAAGGTACAATCCAGCTTTGGACAGGGAGCCAGTCCATTACCAAGCCTTCTTACACACATCCCCACACTCACATGGGGACCTGCTTGGAGTAACCAATCATAATGCGCATGTCTTTGGGGTTGTAGGAGGAAGGCCAGGGTACCTGGTGTAGCCATCAGAGGGCATTCCTGCCACCCAAATCCGACACAGACACATGCAGAGGCTCAAATACAAGCACATGCTTTTATGTTTCTTCGTTTTCCCTCATGGGAAACACCTTCCTCATTTCCCACAAGCACAACACAGCTCAGGAAAGCACAGGACAATACACTACTCTTCTTCTCTCTTTATTCTCTCTCTTTTTCTTCCCTTCACTCCTCCGGACAAGCTTTGTCCACCTCCTTCTGACTCTGGCTCCCCGAACAGAGTGAGATGGCCTCTTTTATAGTGCTCCCAGAAGTGCTCCAGGTGCTCTCTGATCCTCTTCCAACAACAGTTCCGAGTGTGGCGTCCAAGTGCTGCAGTCCATGGCTCTGGAACTGTTCAGGCACACCCTGGTGGTGGCCATGGGCCCCAGAAGGGTTGAGCTTCTAAGCTCCAAACCCGTGGCCATGGTGTAAGCCAGGGGGGTTGCCCTCTTGTGTTCCAGGGGAGGTATTACCCAGAATATGCCCCCAATCCCCCCACCCCTGGTCCTTCCACCATAGGGGTATCCTGACCAAGTACACCGTCCACCACACTGGAAAAAAGCCCATGCAAATATAGAGAAACATGCAAAGTGGTCATATGTGCCATTTTAACCCAGGAGAATGAATCTATGAGGAAGCAGCAGTATGAATGCTACCATTGAAAATGGTGTATATTAAATATGGAATAAAGTTTAAAATTTCACAGTAATCAGGAGGAGTTGGATCTTTTTTCACATATGGACTCATTATAGTGCTTACCAATGGCAATGTCAAACACTCCAAACTAGGGATACACCGATTCTCCAAGTTTGAGCCAATGGCAATAACTATTCTATGCCATATTTGTCTATTCCAATAACAACATCAATATTTATTTCCTTGCAAGCAGGTTTCTGCATAAACTAAAGATTTAAATGAGCACAAAGTACTTAAATAAAGTAAACATTTTACTTTTTTCCTTAGTTTTGATCATTTCCAATTAGTTTATTTTATGAAACAAATCAAATACAAGTACTACGCAGTTTAACTCTTTTTATGGAAACATGGTGTACTGCACCCAAGAATACCAGAATAAAACATTTTGCTTTCAGGCCATCTTGACTGCAGTCAAAGAATTCATATGCAAAAAGTGGGAGGGTGTTGAAACAGGAGTTGTTTTGCTTTTATTTAGCAAAATATAAAGGGGTAATTAAAGCTTACTTGACAAGATTTCTTAAAAAAAGGTAAATAATCTTTTACATAAATTTATCAACATGTTAATAAATCCTATAAAAAGGACAAGTTTTAACGGCTTGATGTAAAGCTTTTCACTTGCTTAGATTTCACTTTTTGCAATGAGAATGCCTTAGCTTCCTCAATGAGCAGCTCAGCCGACAAAGGAGCTGTAGGTTTTTCCCCTTTAGCTTTACTGGCAGAGCTCCATTTAAATTACTAATTAAACTTATCTTAGTTTTTTTTTTTTTTTTTTACCTTACTCCACGAAGCAGAACGAGCGTTGCCAACTGTTGTGTTCTTATCGCTTGTATTTATGATGAAAATTAGCACACAACAGGCATACCAGCAAGTGGCACAGTGTTCAGTGAGTACTTATTGAGACTGCCATGTCTACAGTCCACTATGCCACCCATTACAACTGTACTTACTTACTTTCTAAAGTACTTGACAGAGCAGTGGCAGAGCTCCATTTAAATTACTAGCTTCAGTCTCACTTTATTCATTACAACTTATCTGAAAATGTTCAGATAAGCATTGTGTTGTAAAAGACATTAAGACATCTTTTGAGGAAGGAAATGCTGCAGTTAAGATGGCATTATATTTGAAGTGCAATTCATGACATGATTGACCGCATTATTCTGTTGCATTATCCTCGTCCTAGCATGGCTGCTGAGCTCATACGTGCTGTATCAAATCAGTTTCACTATGTACAGTACAGTATGATGAAGGCACTCCATCCTGTTAAACACTACTGCTGGGAGACATGCTTAGGAAACCCAAAACCTGGTTTATCTAGGAAACCCAATACTGGGCCCACTCAAACACACACACACATTTTTATTTGTTAAAGTTTGAACAGTACTTTAACCATACAGCCATCTCTTACAACATGGCTGAAATTTGTCTTGGAGAACATGGCACATGCATTATGTGCCCAGCAAACATACAGCATCACAGCAACCAGACACACAAAATGGCCCCACCCATGAAAACCAATAATACAAAATGACATTGCCCAAACAAACAAACGTTAAAAAGAGTGACACCCATGAAAAATATCCTTACTTAATCTTTACCATCATAATAGCATAATAATAAGTAAAAGATGGAATGTTATCTGTGACCCTAGCACTATGCTGATGTGCTTTTTTTTCTCTTGGCATTTTAGGTACGCCAGTCTGAGCGGTACAGGACAAGTGCAAGAGAGTGCTGATAAAAGTATGGAGGTAGGCAATGGCAGAGATAACAGACATTATACCACAATGGTAGGTGGAATATCACTAAAAGGTGATATACAGTATTCAAAATGCATGCCCTAGAAGTAACAGTTGCAGAGTCCAACAGATGGCAGCAAAGAGCTCTTATTTAGCACAGCGGGGGCCCTGCTGTACACAGTAAGGGCCCAGGAGGGTAGCCTTGTCCTTTGAATAGAAATTCAAGTGATGGGTGGCAGGGACAACTGACATTGCCAGAGCAGATGTCTAGGAGCTTCTTCATTGTATACATTCAAGTCTAAACTCCTTCATATCATACCTTCACAGGATGAGTTCTGAGTGCACGTTGTTTCAGGCTTTTGTACTCCATAATTAATGAAAGTAATTGTATTGTCATAATATTTTAAACATCCATACATGTATTAGACAGAGTCACCTAGTATGTGAACTCCATTAACCTAATCACATTTCTAAAATAATGTCTGGCCTCTTTTTGGGCTTTCTGTTAGTCCAGTTAGTCTAGAATGGACTCTTCTGATTGGACTAAAGGAATAGATACATTTGCTCAAATTCTTCTTGAGTCTTAGCACTTTGTTCATAAAAACAAAGAAGGACAAATCCAAACCTTTTATTCAGTTCCATAATACTTGCTGCATGCGCTTGTTCCAAATTAATTAAAAGCTATTTCACCTTCCAAAGTCTTCTGAAAATTCCAAAACGCCACCTACTTCATACATCCAGGAGGCAAATGCAAAATTTGCTTTTGTTCTCTGCCACTTACCTAACCTCCCAGTCTGCGTCATTCCGCCTGTTTGTACATGGGGGAACTTGTAAAAGTCTTCATAAGAAATTACAATGAATTTCTCTGTCACATACCTGAATGAAAACAAAAGGTTTAAAGTCACAGTCAGGTCAGAGTTTTTAATGAAAGAACTGTCTTATGTGTTGTGTAAAAACCTAATCTTCAGCTCTAGGCAGATCAACAGTCAGCCTGCAGGTGTCAATGTAGCTTTCTTTATTGGGGTGTGTAGGCGTGGTACGACTGACCTGGCACCTCAAAAGGTAATGTTTCTTAACCAGAGAGGTGCTTATTGACGAGCATTGGCATTTGTCAGCTGGACACTCCTTCACAATGGGTCTCTATAATTTGATTAGGAAACATGCATTATATCCTGAACGGAGTATCATTTGAAAGTGGTGTCTTCTGCAGATTTCCCCAGTTAGTGATGTTCTGTAACTGTAAAACAAAGATTATACTGCCAAAGTTCCAGGTGGAGTGTGAGGAACACAACAGGAGTGAGAGGATGGTCTTGAAATTGTACTGCTGTGCTATAAAAAGTATCCTGACAACTTGCCTTTGTTTTAAAAACTATTTTTTGTTTTATTAGGAACTCCATCTCAAGACTTTTAACCCTACCGATGTTTACATATTCAGTTTACTTTAATAAAGCACTATCGGATAAGTACAGGGTGGTCCAGATCTAATTATGCAATTATGAAAAGGCGAACACATTGCACCCGCTGTTCGACTGACAACCGTCTCCCCGCCATTTTGGAATGCAGGTTAGGTGCTGCCATCTATCGGCAACAAAAAGATTTTTTTGTGAATTCTCTATGTAATAAACTTAATAACTTATAGCGTAATGGAAATTACATAATTAGTTTTGGACCACCCTATACAAGCTAAAAGTACTCACATATATGTAAAAGAATAAAGTTGTTACAGTAAATAGCTAACCCATACATTTATATACAAAAGCACAAAAATTAAGTTGGAGAAACAGTCAAACAGAAACATAAATAATGACAATGTGAAAAATGACAAATGGCCAGGTGACAATGGATCAGAGGAAAATAAAAACTGCATTGCAGGAGAAAATAGGCCTCTGTGGTGTCTGCAGCTGGTTATTATAGAAAAAAAAAATCAGTCATCACCAGACAAAGTCACATTTCTAGTGATCTAAACTGGCATTTCTCAACCACTGAGTTGTGGGCTACTGTGGGGGGACATCAAGTCCTATTCTTTATAATGACAGTGGGTTGTGGTTGGTTGCCTAAGTGATCGGCATTTCCATGCAATATATTTCTGATGCGCTCAACCCTCCTCAAACCCTGTTCTGACAATTGTCTTCAGTTCACCAAGGGAACACACCACCCAACGTGGGTCTTGAAGATATACACATGTTAAAAAATGGGCTGTGACACCAAAAACGTTGAGAAATATTGATCAAGATGTTGCCCACACCCACTTGGAAATTCCATTATATTATAAATACATGCTGGGCATTCTTACAAGAAGATGAAATCCTTTCATCCTATGCTTTCTCCACACTCCTACATTTTCTTTTTTTTTTTTATTATTATTTATTAATTTTATTACAATCCATACAAAGCAATCAAGTTTTTACAAAAAGAAAAATTGAGTTAAGAACAGATCGATCCTACTCCTACATTTTCATTCAAAAATGTCACGTTTAAAGAAAAAAATGTCTACAGTTTTACATCATTTATGAAGTATCTCTGTCCACACTAAAATGACCAACAACACATATGAGGTAGATATTCATCTACACTGGACATGCACACGTCAGTGGAAAAGTCCTTAAAAGAATGGTAATGCTACCAGCTAAGAGATTTATCAAAAAACTGTAGTGAATGGTGAATTATTTGTCATTTGAGCATGTATGCAGCACTCAATCTGCATTAAAAACAATTTAGATGGATAAAGTCAAGCAACACAACAGGCACCCTGGAAAGCAGCTTGCCTATGTCTGCTATGTTGGAATGTGATTTTCTTTTATTATAGGTGACCAATTAGAGATTGAGAAATTGAAATGAGCTTGGCCCAATATGGAAAGGGCTACGTAACAAGCACAAACAAGTCAGAGAGCAACTAGAGTTTGCGTTTTTAAAAGTTTATATTGTCGCCCATCTACACTGCAGCACCAAGATGGTGTGTTGAGAGGTATGCAGCTCTGGAAAACGTTTTACAAAAGTCTCAATTTTGGGGGATTGAAAACTTTGGGGTAATGTGGACAAAAGTTCAAAAATGGATACTAATGTATGCATTTTTCAAAGGAAACATAGTCATGTGGACACAGCCCTATTTTTCTAAGGGTTCCAGTATTCTTTGGGGTAAGGAGCAGCAGCATGGCATTATCATGATGGCACCATTGGTATTTTACCATGATACAGAGGAGCATCAAAAATGGGTCCTAATGACTGAAAAACATACAATTTTATGTAAATGACTAATAAACAGTGATGCAATAAGAACAACTAATCAGCAGCCGAATATAGTGCACTCTAGACTGAAATAACAGGTTTACAGCCTGAATATAAATAGACTGGGGGGGTACAGGTTGTTTGTTCTGTATTTTATAATGTAACTTTTTATTAAAACCTAATTATTTTTTATTGGTATACTTTCATGTTTTTGTTTCTCTCACTGCCTTGTTTAGATCCAGTAGGCAAGCATCCCATTTCCAAGGATGTTCCCTGTTCTCCTTAACAGACATACTACAAGACATACAACTCAGAGGAGAAAATATACAAGATTGTAAGTAGCCTAGCATGCCATTAACCATAACTGGTTTCATTTAATCTGTCAATAAATTGCAAAAATGTGTAAACATGATACCTAAGTAGAGATAAAGTGAGAGAACTTGCTTTTAAAGTTCCTAGCCAGCTTACTAAGTGAGGGAATCTGACAGGTCAGGGCAACATCTCGTATGAGGCAGACAGTTCTTAATCAAGCTGACTGCGGAAAAGCCACATCTGTCAACTAGGCACATTGATACAGACATTTTCAACAACAAAAAGGGAACTCTGCAGCTGTTCTTAAGTTGGTAAGTGCTGTGAGCCAGAACTGCTGCTGGTACAGTATGTTGTACTTAACATGTGAGTTTTGGATTTTTTACATCCCTTAACTGAATTTCGGTCATATCAATCACAGATGGAAGTCATTTGGGTTTAACAGAGAGTGGAGTCACTTGCAGTTGCTCCCATGACACAATATGTTTTGGAAATGGTAGGTTTTCATTCATTAAATCTGGAGAGAAACAGATCAAATGTACAGTTTTCATTATCAGTTTTCTGACATTTGAATATCAAGCTAAGAGTGAGCTGTTATCACTAGCTGAACTCTATGTGGATCACAGTAAATTTGTTTCTGACAAAAGATCAGCTCCTTGTAGCTTATTTATATGCAGTACATTTTTACACTTGTTACTACTGTTGTTTTTACTACTACTTTTACTAATGTCTGTTCTCATACCTATTATGTATTTTTTATCTATTTATAGTATATTATGGAGAAGAGTATCAGGAGTGATTTGTGACAGACGGGTATCAGCAAGAGAGAAAGAAAAGGTTTATAGGACGGTAGTGAGACCAGCTATGTTATATGGGTTGTGTTTCTTAGTCAGTAGGCTCAGTAGCACCACAACATAAACGTTCAGAAGCCATAGGCAGAGCATCACGGTTGTCTTAGACCTGTTCGGGTAGCATGAATGATTACAAATGCAGAAGTATGTACACATGAATTAAATATAATTGACCCAATGAGAATGTAAAATGTAAATATGTTATGAAAAGTACTTGGATTAAGAATCACATAATGAAAGTGTCAACAAAAGTATAATATTAACGTGTAATTCAAAATTTTCATCATTTGGTTTTATTCTGATGTAATCTTGAACATCCAAACATTATTAATATATTTTTTTCACTATTTTAAAAACATAACATCTTAAAACTTGCATAATGCAGTTTTAGGACCATGGGGGGCTGGCGTCTACCCCAGAAGCACTAAGCAAAAGGCAGTAACACCAGTCCATTACAGCCTATTTACTACCATACCTGGCTGAGTTAGTGGCTTATTAAGAGTCATGAATTAATGATATTAACAGTTGTATTATGACACAGGTTCAGATTTGTTACATATTTGCTCCTTCTTTCTTTTTATAATATTCTTGAGTTTACAAAATAGTCTATTTTAACTATTTGCACCTTAATTCTAGTTATGAGTCTCAGTCAATAACAGTCTAGTCTGGTCTATATCTTGTTAAGACTAAACCCAAAATGGACATTTATCAAAGAGCACTTGCACTTGTGAAGTCTGAATTTGCACAGAGGGATTACAGGTGTGGAGATTAAGTAATGCCGTCACTTGGAGCTCAACCATTTGTATAGGATTGATATCTGGATCACATTTCACATGTTCAGAATATCTATGAGATGAATAATGCAGACTTAGTTATAGTCATCCAATATGAATAATGTCTTCACAAATTTAACTTACATGCCCCAGTTGAACTGTGTTATTTGCCCCTTTGTTGGCCCTCGGTTCAAAACTGGTAACTACACAATGGATGGCTTATAGTATATTTGTTCCCCAAAAGGTGTTTGTGCATTCCATTATGCTGGTGTTAAAGTTGAACTTCAGCATATTGTCATAATGACTATTGCTCTTACTTCACAGATCATTTGAGTATTAGTAGTTTGAAGCTTCAGTCCTTAGGATTTTTGCATTTCTTCTTATAGTCTCAAGACTTACTGTCAAGAAGATAGGCAACTCAGAATAAGTGTGAGGGAGGAGAGTCTTCTGCAAGTGTTCTTTCCAGAGGTAACTCTCGGAAATGCTGGAAAAGCCAATTTTCTTTCACACCCAACAGATGTGCACATTAGGTTAAGTGACTATTCTGAATTGCTCTGGTATGAATACATGTAACCTGTGATTGACTGGTATCCTATCCAGTGCTGATTTCAACTTTGCCCCAAATAGCACTTGAATAGACTCCAAAAGCCTATGATAGAATACTGGAATACTAAAGCTATCCAGGCCAATTAAAAAATGTCACCTTTTAGAAAATATTCAATTAGTAATATTAGGCAAAGAGCATTTTTATTTAAATGTTTATATACAGTATATTTCACATACAAACTGCTGTCAAGCATGTACAAGTAGGGAGCATATTCATGGCTCACATCAGGTAAGGCATACTGCCCTGGATTGAGAATTTGAACAGTTCTTAACCTGAGCTCCCTTGTCCACCACAGTTTAGAGAGTTGCCAGCTGGAAGACAAATAACATTGCTTCCTCACTTGCCAGGAAACCCCACCCTTGCCGGACTGCCCTATTAAAATCCCAATGTCTAGGATGGGCTAAAGTTAAGCGAGATAGGCTAGGATTCTTCCAGTTGAGCAAGATAAGTCTACATGCCAATAGTGAAGTAATGGAAATTACATTTTGTCCTTCTCCACTTTAAGCCCATCTGGGAGTACCCCAAACACAGCTGTTAGTGGATAAGGAGGGATTGTGACACCAAGACTGCCTCATAGGCATTTTGGTCCAGATTGATGTTCAGTTGGTGCATGCCCAAAAGATATGGCCTAATGAGGCTGGAGCCTGATTGCAACGTTCGCAGGTTTGATCTTGTACAGGAAACATTTTGGACAATTGTAACCGAGACAGATGTGCTCAATAAAAGATTTTAAGTTGAATAATTATATACTTTGTGCATATGGAGCTCACATGAATTCTGTGTGTGGCTGCCTTCCACTCCTTTTCTCAAATGTTGAGTAAGAGATCCTTTTTACACTGTACTCTGGGATCTTTAAAAGGAAGGGACTTTAAAATGTTTTTATATATCACAGAAATGCTGTATGAGTCCTCAAGACATTATTTCTTCCTGAATAAAAGTAGGTGGAAAGTGAAGGAAATTGGGCAGGTATTGTTTAGCAAACTTTCTTATTTGGAAATAGTGGAAAAATTGTGTTGATGGAAAGTTAAATTTGGAGTGTAATTAATTGTTCATAGGATCTTAGCCCACCTCTTTTAAGTCAGTCGGTAACTGATGTTATATACCATTGGAAATTGAAACAATCACATTGTCACTTAGAGAATCTGTGCAAAACTTTTTTTAAGACCTGGCAGCATCTAATAAATAACATTTGGGAATAAGTATTTATAGTGGGGAAAAGGATTCTATCCCCCTTTTGTCTACTCTTAAAATTTTACTCTAGCTGTTAGCTTTACTCTATTTGGACTGTTACTTGCTTTTAATAAATTCAATAAAATGTTAAAAAAAAAGGCCAACGTCAACCAGAGGAAGGCGTTCATTTGTGGTCATGCAAATGGCAGCAGAGAACAGAAGTGATTACCTCTATATGGTTCGCCATAACTTTGTAGCTGTCTTCATTGCCACTCACATATCATTTTTAATCTTAATGTGGTGTCCAAGGACTTGATTGTGCTAGTTTTTGCTCATTTTTGTTATATATTTGTAATACTTATTATTTTTATTGTCTTATTTAGCATAGTATCATTGTGGTTCCCTTTTGTTGTGGGTATTCCTCATGGATGCTGCCTTTTCATTAACTGCAATGTAATTTGTTGGCACTTGCTCTGGTGGTATCACTGTCTGTGGGGTTGTTTATTTAAGATGATAGTGTGGTATTACAGATGTCAAAGTTTTACATTAACATACAAATCAAAAATCTTAGCTGAGTTCGTTATTTACAGAAATGATCTTTAGGTAGCCAGAGTTGTTTGCTTCATTATTTTGATTTTTTCTTTTGTCTTACGTCCTAATTAATTGATCAATATTACTAAGACCTTTAGATACTTACATTTTGCTTTCCATCTTAATTATGTGTGTTCCTCAGCTCTTTATATTGGCTTTATTTCCCAGTTCCCAGTTGGTATTTGTCCTTTGGTTTCAATTCTGCTTAGGACACGGCAAATCTGATTCTTGCCCAACCTTTTCTTGCAAACTAAAGAAGGACGAAGTATTGTTACACTGATACTCACTGATACCTGCTTTGAAAAAATCTGCATGGCTCAGTGTCTTTTGTTTAAGACTAATATATGTAATTAGTTTGCTGCTGTCAAAACAATACAAAAAGTTAGGTTGTGCTTGTACGGGACATAAGGCATCCCTAGAGAAAGTCACCATCTTTGTGAAGTAAATGCTGTGGGTGTGAGCAAAGATTATTTATAATTTACTTTATTGACTGATCCCTTAACTCCTGGCAATCCTGTAATTTAAGTTTATAATTTCCAGTTTAAGCTGTATAAGCTTTTCTATCTCTCAGTTCCTGCTGGTTATAGTGTGACAACATTAAGGTATTTTCTGTATAATGAGAGATCCACCTGCAATACTTGACCTTTATTTTCACAAATAAGAGAACTTGTGGTTTTTAAATGTATTCAGGGAAGGATTGCTTACTCATATACTCATATACTTACATGTTAGTGACACAAATGGTCGACTGGTTGTACAGCAGAATGCACAGTACTGTTTTGTTGGTGCCCCTTTTTTTGTTTAGTCCTCTGTATTTACTTGAGAACGTGGGACACAATTTCTCAGTGGTGCACAGGAAGGTCTTCCTAGTAAATAAAAGTTTTATTTGTATTCTTGAGCGAGGCCCTTAACCTGCAATTGCTTCATCCTGGGTATGACGTTAATCCACACCCAGCCCTGCAAGCAGGTCCTCCAATTTACAGGGAAATTTTGGGGGTTGGTGGCAGAATTAGCACTCCAGCCACCGTAAAAAAAAAAACCTCATATGGCTCCAGTGTGGTGCTGAGGTGTCACCCGCCGCACTTGGGTTCCTATCCAGGTGGTTCGTCGTGTGGTGGGTCAGTGCATGCTCCCAATCTTGTATCCTAGATACTAGGACTAGATGAAACAGCTTGTGCGTTAGTTTTACTACAGTGGACTCTAGGGGGCACTCTTGAGCTGACCATGAGACCAACCTAAACCTAAGGAGCTCATGTAGTAGTGGAAATAAAAGTCAGACAAATTTAGTGCAATAGTCAAGAATACAAGAAAGGTATATGGTGTTTGTATTTTAATCTTAATCTAATAATTTTATTATTTGATTTTTGCTTCTTATTAATTTATTCTGTTTCTTTGCATTGGACACTTGTGTCAGGGAATATAAATACATGGGTGTTTCTTGTTAATAATTTAATTACACATTAACATAATTTCATTATTTAAGTGCTTCACATCGCCATTTTATTGCTTTGACATTGTGGGACTGTGCTGCCAAATTGTAGTATTCTGTTCATCTCAGAAGATACTATGCTGCATGTCATGTATTCTTTGTTTTCTAATTTTGTACCACAAATTGTGCAGCCTCCAAGATTACAGATCCAGCAGTCAAGTAACTTTTCATTGTTGATTCATAGCAATCCTTATTTTGCCTTCTGTAAAAAAACCTGCATTTCAATTTTGGCTGGCTTTAAGCCTTCTGATTCCTGTACAATTTTGAGTTAAGATTTTTGTGGCAGCTTGGTTTCTGATTATTGCATGATTTTAAGTCTGGAACCGTGATGGCAGTATACCTTCCAAGGCTTGTGTGTGTGCGAGATGACAACAGACGTGTGCTAACCCAGAACTATAGTGCATGCAAAGCAACCATAAAGAAAAAGGGAAAATGTGTGCTTTGGACCACAGAAAAACAGAATAGAGCTTTGTCAGTCTAACGTCTTGTGTTTGTATTGCCACCTAGCAGCTTGTGAGACTCCCGATCTACACGCTTGTCCATTATTCATATTTTGTAAGAGAAGTAATTAATTCCTGGTCCCCATCAGCTACACTGAAACATGACCACCTCTGTTGGTGGAGGTCTTGGTTTACCTACCGTGTTGCCAGTGCTGATGTAATTCTCACTAAGGCATGACTTGAAGTTGAGAAGCTTACTACCAGAACCTATTAACTCCATTCCTTTGTTAAGATTAGACCTAGAGTGAATGACAGGTACAATATGCACCAAATAATTCACACATGAATAAAAACATCTTTCAACCATTAGGTCATCCATTTATTCTCTGTTTCTCATCTGGTATTGTCACTGAATTTTTGCTAATGTTATGGTAATAAAAAAAATCCAAAATATTCTAATGGAGATATTGCTCTTTCACAACTGCAGGGTTGTGAAATCAATTCTTGGCCTCTCAGATTTTAGTACGGTTTTCATGAAAGTGTGCTATAGTTTTCTCCCACATGGCAAAGACATGGAAGTTATGTTAGTGGTAACTGCAAACAGGCCATAGTGAGTATGCTTTACAATGGGCTGGTATGTCATCTTTCATCTTTCTTGTGCCCAGTAATGCCAGGATAAGTTCACACTCCTCCTGATTCAGAAAAAACAAAAAAAGTAGATCAGTAAACTGAACACACGAATGGATGGATGATTGAATGAAGATAGTAGGTTTTGAAGCTAATCCTTAGACTTCATCACAAATATAAATTCTTAATATTAATTAGATAGATTAGATAATTAGATATGGCATAAGTTATAGTGTGAGTGTCATGAAATCTTGCTTTGTCTTGCTTGCTTAACTTTCTAGTCATTCAGATGTGTTACATGTATATAAAGTTTGTGAGTCAACTTGGACAATCTTAATAATAATAACAATATAAATTCACCTAATAATAATAGTAATAATTCACATAACACCTTGTCAGGCACCTTATATCAAGCTTAAGGAGCAAATAGTATAATTTGAAAAATATTTTCAAAGTTCATATCTGCTTCAGATTAAAAGGTACTGCACCGGAACTTTAGTAATTTATTTAATAAATTTAATTTGACCGCAGCAAAAGAAAGTCTATGAGAAAGTGAATCTTATTTACAATTCAAATGAGTATGTCTAGATGTTTCCAATTTGTTTAATGTCTACAGGATACCATACATTATCTGCAGTTCCACAAAAGTGATTTATTTACTGTTAAAATATTGAAATCAGTCTTTAAGCAGAATTGTTGTCTACTTATATATCTATTTGCATACTGTAGGACACAGTGTGCTGTCAAAGTACATTAATAAATATGTTTTTCAGAAATTGTTATCTTAGGTTAGCAGGGTGTAACAGTGTTGTTGCCTCACAGATCCAGTGTTTTGGGTTCAAATCTACCTTTTTTACCATCTAATCACCATCTGCACATTCTCCCCATATCTGCTTGCCTCCAGTTTTTCTTCAATATCTCATGAGTGGAGAGTGCAATGGAATGCCCTTACTTATAGAGCTGGTCCCTGCCTTGTGCCTCAAGCTGCCATGATAGATTCTAGCCCCTTATGACCTGAACTGGATTAAGCAGGTTTCAGAATATTACAGAACTAGTGTAGCGAAACACCAGTTTACTAAAATAGACTTAATGGTGAAATGGAAAGTCTATCTGCTTTGATTGTGTCATGCATTTACAACCCTCTGCTCACTGGATATACTAGCCCAGCATTTCTCAACCTTTAAGTATTTGCGACCCGAGTTTTCATAACAGTTTTAATCGTGCCCCCCCTAACATTTTTTTGAAATGTAGATGCATATTTTATTATACCTGCTTAACTTTTATCAACATTTATCTAACTCTATATTTATTGTTCTACTATCAGAATGTAGTTTAAGTTAATTTGTTATGGTTTCAACAGATGTTTTTTTCATATTTTTGATTCTTGTTTTCTTTTTTTCACATCTTCGCGCCCCCGTTTTTGTTACTTCGTGCCCCCCTAGGGGGGCCCGCCCCACAGGTTGAGAACCACTGTACTAGCCTTTCATCTCACTACATTATGTCTGACACAGATGGCAGATGTTTTATTGCTTTGTATATGAAGAAATATTTATATTGCCGTATATTGGATGATTAGCATCCTATCTAGGGGTGATTCCTGCTTTTTTCCATTTTCTGGGACAGGCAGTATCACCTACGTCACATGAAAAAGATGGATGTTTAATTACAGACTGGGCAGTGCTTCTAGCGATTATAATCTCTGAAACATTTTCATTATTAAAAAACATTTAATTACATTTTATCTATAAACTTCTGTAAGTTGGTTCCTTTTTATGTGGAATATTGTTTTTCTGTGTGTTTACTTCCTCTTTACTTGATACTAGGGGGCTTTGCCCCCTGCTTGCTTCACTCGCTCACCCCTTCCTCACCCTGGGGTGCTGTGCGCAAGCCACTACGCGTCTCTGCCGCTTGCGTTGTGATTGGGGGGCATAACGCACGCTAAGGAAATGGGGTCGGATCAGCTGCTATCTTGCTGCTGCTGTGAGCTGCGTGTTCTGCTTGTCGCGCTGGGTGTCGATCATTTAAAAGCCTGTACAGCAGCTGTCCTTTTGTCTCACTGTTTTGTCTCACAGGACATTAAAGTGTCTTCAAGAAAATCACGCATTGTCTCCAAGATTTTTTTTACAATAGAGAGATATCACAAATTCAATATTAATTGGTCAGACTATAAGTCATTTTCAACATCTGCTAAGTACATAAATGTAAATGCATACTGTAGAGTTGATGAGCAATGTAAAACACAGGGCAGAAGTGTGATTCATATGCAGTATACAGCCAAGAGGATTGAATCTCAGCTCCCCAACTCCAATGCTACACTGCTAACAATGAGTTTTTAAAATTCGGAATTAGCAAACCAGAGTATGTGAAATTCATTTTCTTGTCTTGCCAATATCTGTTTGGTGTAATCTAATTTTTTTTTAATTCTTAAAATATGAATTTTGTTTATTATCACGAAATATGGGGATTGTACAGTGGTTAGTCCTGCCATTTCACAGATCTAGCAATTTGGACTTCATTTTCCAGCTACCTGTCTGTGTAGTTTCAATGTTTTCCTCTTTATAGAACACTCTGGTTTTCAACTAAATCACAAAGATGTGCAGATTTTCCCAAAGTGAATAGGAATTGTGTACATAAGCAGCAGTGACCTGCTGCTACATTCTAGTTTAAATGTCTTCCTGCTGTTGAGATGAATTGAAACCACCAGGAGATGCTCTGGTTTCTCTTTATCTTATAATGCAAAAATAAACTTCAGAAAATTGAATTATGAAGAATGTATGTATTGTAAAATAAGAAATAGAGAGATTGTGATGGGCTGGGGACCACCCGGGTATGCCATTTAATATAAGAAAGTAAAGAAGAGGTCTCAATTGGAACTGGGGATGTCTTCTGTCCTCTGTAGCTTATCACTACCTTTCTCAAGGAGTGTCTCTCCTGTGCACTGTTTTTAATTTTTCCTCCAAGAACCTCTATCCTCTTTCGAAGCAGGTTCCTGATTCAATAATGACTTCTTGTGTGGTTTAAATAACTCTGAGGTTGGCAAAGGTGGGACATGCAGAGTCAAACTGAAAATGATGTCTGTGTGTGTTTTCCAACTCATCCTTTGGCCTATGGGTAAGAGACAAGCAGCAAGTGGAAAACATGAACCTTTAGGCATTCAGGCCGGGCGACAGTGTGAATGGATTCACTGACACCTGTAAGTTTACTAGAGCAGGATGTTTTCTCAGATGAGAACCTCTTCTCTTTAAAAATAATAATTACCCATGGACAGATTGGTGGAAAAAACAATATAAGCAATCCTTTTAGAAACTGTTCCTCTGAGTGAGTGTTTTTATAATTGTATTGATGTGCATTGCTATTTGACTGCAGGATAGAAAAGCATTCCAAAATAACAGTGTGTTGATTATGAATTTAGACCCAGATATATTCTCCCTTTGCCTCTGACAATCCTCAGAGGACTTTAGTGCTCCTCTTAGTTACTTAAAACTATCTGTTGAGTTGACTATCTATGTAAAATTTTACCAGAAACCAGATGAATATTGAACTTGGATGTCTGTAGTAGTATGACAACAGAGTTAACTGTTCCACATGAATTCATCCATTGAATATTAATGCAATAAAAGCATTACTCATACGATACATTAGTTTAGCATTTCTAAATGACTGTCACTGTTTCATTTAGTTTTTGTTATACATAAAGTGCCCCTCAGTTATGTAGTCATAAAACCATCATCAATCGGCTGTCAGCTAGGAGGTAGCAGCGATGAGTAAAATCAGGTCCTCTCTTTGCTGGCTTCTCTGTTTCACTGTGAATTTCCTTAAAACAATACAATGCAGTATATCCTCTATTCTTCTGCTTCTGCCTCCTTCTGATGCAGCTACTTCATATCTACACTTTACTTATTATACGTATACCAGTAACGACACACTGCACAATACACTTGACTTGAGCATTCATAGTTTTCATACTCTTTCTCTGTACGATGCACTTGCTGCTTCATGAGCAGCTCTTCTTTCCTCCACTCTAGCGGCCTGCTTATTCTCTTCTTTCGTCGGCATCTTTTCACATTAAAAGTGATTAAATCAGTGTTTGTGTTGCAATTACTTGGTACGTTGTCTTTAATGTTTCACTTAAGCTGGCACTTAAGTCTTCAATCTGCCTCAAGAATGATTTAACATATGAAGAGGTAGAGGAAGTGATGGCGAAGGTGGTAGGGATGAGAACTGCACCCGTACACATGCTACGCACAGCCTCCCTGCTGCACACTGCCGAGAGTTGATTCTACAATAAAATAAAATAAAAATAAAAAGAGGAATAACCCTGGAGGTCAATCATCACCTCGAAAGCGTATAGTAGACTTCACATAGTATATGTGTACCAAATGTCAGGTCAATAGGCCAAATGCTACGCGAGCTACAGGTAATTTAAAATCATGGACAGACAAACGGACAGCCAATGTAGCGTATTATATATAAAGATACCTCAGAAGTAAATTTTTTAAGTTTCCTAATGACATGATCCCATATTGTTGAATGCTTAACCTGTATTATATAATTAATTAAGTTTGAGCTAATGAATAGTTTTTGAAGGTTTTTTACCCGCTAATCAATTTACCATCAATCAAGATCAATAAAAATCTATCTATCTATCTATCTATCTATCTATCTATCTATCTATCTATC
>JANRMT010062827.1:34323573-34357997 GCA_026402145.1 Polypterus bichir lapradei | reverse complement strand
ACGGGGAAGACGTGTCACACGGCCCAAACACAGTCCCAAAGCACAAACTGACACAAAACCACAATTCTCTCCACCACTCCTCCCAGACAAGCTTCGTCTCCTTCTTCCTCCCAACTCAGGCTCACCGAGTGGTGGTGGCTGGGCCCTTTTATAGCCCACCCGGAAGCGTTCCAGGTGATTAACCACCTGGTCCTAATTGGACTTCCGGGTGGGGCTGCAAGCTCGTCCAGCCGGGCTGTGGGAAGCAGGCAGCTCCCCCTAGCGGCCACGCCGGGCCCCAACCAAGCTGTGGAGGACTCCATCTCCCATGGAGCCCTGCGGGTGGTTGGGAAAACACAGTTGGCCAGGGAGGCTGCCACCAAGCGTCCCGGGGGAGGTACTGGACTGTCCATGGAGGCTCCCCTGGAACATAAGCAGCAGGGGCGTCCCTGCCGGGCATGGGACCCGGCTGTCCTTCACAATATATATAGATAGAGATAGATAGAGAGAGAGAGAGAGAGAGAGAGAGAGAGAGAGAGAGATGACAACAACACTCATATCAATGACAAAACAATTACATTAACAATCATGTTACGTTATTTTTAAAATATTTCCTTTTCTTTTTCATAACTTCTTTAACACACTACTTCTCCGCTGCGAAGCGCGGGTATTCTGCTAGTAATATAATATAATAGAACCAGTACTGGCGCGGAATACACTTGACTTGAGCATTCCTAGTTTTCATCCTCTTTTTCTGTACGTTTAGCATTCATTTGCTTAGAGGTTGATGCGCTTGCTGCTTCCTGAGCAGCTCTTCTTTTCTCCACCCTAACGGCCCACTTCTTCTGTTCTTTTCGCATTAAAACTGATTAAGTCAGTGTTTGCGTTGGAATAACTTAGTACTATTTCCTTAATTTTTCACTTAAGCTGGCACTTAAGTGTTAAATCTGCTTCAAGAATGACTTAAGCTATGAAGAGGTAAGGGAAGTGACGGCGAAGGTGGTAGGGAATGAGAACGGCTCCTGTATGTATGCACCACACGGCCACCCTGCTGATTGCTGCTGGGAGTTGATTCTACAATAAAATAAAATAAAAATAAAAAGAGGAATAACCTTGGAGGTCAATCATCACCCCGAAAGCGGATAGTAAACGTCACTTAGTATATGTGTACCAAATTTTAGGTCAATCAGTCAAACAGTTTGTGAGCTACAGGTGATTTAAAATCTTGGACAGACAAACGAACAGCCACGGTAGCATCTATGAATAGATAATTTTTCTTAATAGTTTGATCCTGTGAAAGAAAGTTTACTCAATCAAAAATAAAAACCACGACTTTCTTGACTTTTAGTTTATAATTTAAAAACAGAATAAGAATCTAAAAATCTAACAAAATCACATTAATGTTCTATAAATTCTGAAAAGAATGATCCCTAACATATGTATGTAGGTTTTAAAATAAGCTCAATTTAAAGCGTGACAAAAAAACGTGACATTAAAACGTCATATAAAATCGTTGCACAAAATCATTGCACTTTTAGGCTTAGGAATTTATATATATAATATAATATAATATAATATAATATAATATAATATAATATAATATAATATTCTTCTGTAATACGCTACAGTGGCTGTTCGTTTGTCTGTCCAGGATTTTAAATCACCTGTACCTCGCAAAGCATTTCACCTATTGACTTGAAATTTGGTACACATATATTACGTGACGTCTACTATCCGCTTTCAGGGCGATGATTTTTATTACTCTTTTTATTTTTATTTTATTTTATTGTAGAATCAACTCTTGACAGCGCGCAGCAGGGCGGCCGGGCTACACATGCGTATGGGCGCCATTCTCATTCCCTACCACCTTCGCTAATCATTCTTGAGGCAGATTGAAGACTTAAGTGCCAGCTTAAGTGAAAAATTAGAGAAAATGTACTAAGCAATTGCAACACAAAAACTAACTTGATCAATTTTAACGCAAAAAGATGCCAATGGAAGAAGAGAAGCAGCGGGCCGCTAGGGTGGATAAAAGAAGAGCTGCTCAGGAAGCAGCAAGCGCATCAATCTCTGAGCAAACGAATGCTAAACAGAGACAGAGAAAGAGGATGAAAACTATGAATGCTTAAGTCAACTCATGCAGTTCGCTGTAGCTGGCATAATATAATATAATATAATATAATATAATATAATATAATATAATATAATATAATATATATATCCAGGTTTCTTACCTTTGCTGTGAAAGATAAAACACACCATGCATTGGTGAGGAGTTTGTTGAACCTTTTAAAATAATTTTGGGTACACTCCATGATTTTGTGTTATTGTGTTTGTGCTTTCATCTTTTCTTATGTTTTCTTTAAGTGTTCTAAATTGTTTATGCATATTTGTTTCATACTTTGAAACTTCACGGTATAGAGGTTGCACTTTAAAAATGTTTTCATAAATTCAAAGTAAAGTAAAGGCATAAGTGATTACAAATGAAGTTCTTGTCTTTCATATTCCTCTCTTGTAGAGCCTAAAACTAAAGCAAGGTTGCTCCCTCATACCCTCTTGTCGTAGTAATAGTATTGTCACATGTACAGAATATAAAGAAATTCTTTTTGGCCTGTCCAAGACTGGCACGTCATAACTCTCTGGCAGGAATGTTTCAAAATAAAGCACTCCATGTTATTTAATAAAAAACAAAAAAATCAACTTATCTGATCATTCCTTACTTCGCTTTTTCCACACACTGTAGTTCAGCTTTTTTCACTTTTATTCTGTTTCATTTTCAGTTCTTTGCAGGCTGCACTCTGAATTACACTGTAGAACTTCTGGCTCATCATTTCAGCCTGACACCATGGATTTAGGCTCTCAGAGGACAAAAAAATAAATAAAAGGTACAGGTGTTATGAAATAACATGGGTGTGCAGCATTGACGCTTGCTGCCTCACAGAACTTTAATTGGATTTTTGTTAGGTTGTCTCAGTCTTGTAGTAGCAGTCTGTAGGTCATTTTAATGTAATCATGGCCTGGGTGTTGGTGTTTAGTGGAGTACTCAAAGTGTTAATCTTCAGGGTACAATTTCATGGAAAAAAACACTCTCATTACATCTTAGAAAGATGACAATCTGTCACTGTGAACCTGTCATGGAAATAAAAACAACCACATCCAAGGCATTACTCAGCATGATGACTGCTGAATAACCTTTGTGTTTTTTAAGAATTTATTTGTCAATACAGTTACTCTGAAACCTATATTAGTAATCTGTCTTTCTCAGCCAGCCTTTCCAAATTACAGTTAACTACAGAGTACCTAGCTGTAAGTAATCAACAGGTGGTAAATACCATTCTGCCCTTCATCCCTGGCCCTCCATGCATGCACAGACACCCACATGGGTCAGCTACCCCGATGTATTCCAGCTTTTCTTCAGAATGCTGGAAGGTCAATTTCTGACAAAGAGCACATGACAACAGATTAGAAAAGACTTGGTGGGAATTACCAGAGTTGCACAAAAAGGGAACTGACCTTCAAAAACTCACACAAAAAGGCCAGACCAACCCTGATTCAGGTGTGATCCCCTGGAATAGGCCCATCTCAGACAGTCTAACCTCAAACGTGTTATACAATGGAGTCACAAATATGTTTGAGCTAAAAAGACAGGTTTTGAGATAAAGAAAAAAATGCTGTTCTAATTGCTGTACTAGCTCTTTAAATCATAAAATCCTGGAAACTTCACTGGTTGCCAGAATCAAATTAATCCCCCTTCCATACTGAGTCATTAGTGCAAATTCTGACTAAAACAAATTATTCTAATCTATCTGAGATATTCACTTGTCAAGATGCATAAGAGCATGAAAGTGAGGGGCACGGTTTTAAATCCTGCCCATTTTAATCAGTAAACAGTGTGTATTATCCAACCATCTTGGAATTTCTTTTGATTTTTGTGCATAGTACCATGGAGAAACACATCCAGTGAAAAGTCATAGCTGTGCTTACAACCAGAAGACCTACATCAAAAAATCTGTGAATATCCATATGAGTTAATTTGAGAAAACGCTCTCTGATATGTTATGAAAACAAACCATGAATAATTCCACTGATTGTTCCATTCCATTGATGTTGATGGGTTATTGTAATAAAGGTATTAAAGGTATGAAAAAAAAGATTGCGTTATCAACTAGCAGAAACTGAGCAACCAACTGATTTAGGGTGAATTGTATTTAAGAGGAGCTGTTCTATCAGAGTGACCAGGAATTATCAGCATTATCATGATCTTTATCACTACTGGTTTAAGGGGAATTTCATGGATTAACCAGGTAAGTCTGTTGCCCTGCAAGTTGTTTTCTTCCACTCTCTGCGTGTACTCAAAGGTGGGTGGCATCAGGAAGGGCATTTCAATGTAAAAATGTCTTTTCTAGTACCACCACCACCAGATAATAAGCTACAAAGATGAGAGCTCCAAATTTGTCTACATTACACCAAAAAAATGTCATGTTTTAGCAAGGGTCTTTTTCCTGGCTAGTTTTTAAATTCCCTTTTAATGTCTTTTCTGTTCATTTTGATTTAACGTTTATACCAATATTGTTGCCTATGTTTATAATTTCTGTAAATATGTATTTGTCAGTTTTGTGTATTATTATGCCTGCTACTATAAGAGATGCCCCTTCGGTGTCAGCTTTCAAATCCCAGCTGAAGACTCACTACTTCAGTTTAGCATATCCTGACTAGAGCTGCTGATTAACTGTACAGACTGCATCTCTGTTGTTAGTCATTAGCACTAAAACATAAGTAACAGGATAGTCAGAATTTGATACTAACGCTCACCTATTCTGTTTCTCTTCTCTTTATTCAAATGTGGCACTTGGTGCCACTGCCTACCTGCCTAAGGTAAAGTCATTCCTGATGAAGGATCGCTGGAATCGTGGGGTAGAGGGGTCATTTCATCGGATTGGCTGGCCCAGGCTTCTTAGCTGTGGAATGGCCAATTGGGGGAGACAGCTTGATGGCTGAGGTCCCCAGGACTCTAAACGAATCCAGTAACATTTACTGTTAAATTCTGCTCCGTAGTTGTAATATTTTTTTATACTGTATTGAGGATTACTTGTGTTCTGTCCTATGTATTGTATTGTATTGACCCCATTTTATTGACAGCCACTGCACGCCCAACTTACCTGAAAAGGGGTCTCTCTTTGAACTGCCTTTCCCAAGGTTTCTTCCATTTTTTACCTACAATGTTTGGTTTTTGGGGAGTTTTTGCTTGTCTTCTTAGAGAGTCAAGGCTGGGGGGCTGTCAAGAGGCAGGGCCTGTTAAAGCCCATCGTGGCACTTCTTGTGTGATTTTGGGCTATACAAAAATAAATTGCATTGTATTGTATTGTATTGAATTGTATTTAGTTTCTATGTTTCTCTGCTTGTCCTGCTATGCTCTGCATGTTTAGTGGGTGTTTTAAACAGAGGTGGGGCCGCCTGCCTGTCACTGCACAAGGACTGACCCCAACTCTATAAACGTGGGGGAAACAAGCAGTGCCTGGCAGTTCATTGAATATTCCCTGTGCTGTCAGTGAGTTCTGCCTTTACTGTATGTGCCAGTTAATATTATGATACTTGATTGTTTCTTTTATTTACCTTTTGCTCAGTTTTTGGCCATTCTTTTGGATTCAGCATTAGGTCTTGGTTGCTACTAGATTGCCCATTTCTAGCAACTCCCTCTGTGCTTTTTTTGCTGTTCGGGACTTCCTTTGTTTTGGAGCATTTTTGCAAAATATGTTGTTTATTTATAAAGACTCTGTTATTTTTGCTTCAAGCCGAACTTTGATAGATCCTTCCTCTTGGGCTTTTTGTTACAGTTTTTGTGACAGTTTACTATATTGGCCAGTTTTCCAATTCTGAGGCCTGCTGCCCAGCTACCTAGAAATGCCTAATTGGAATTTTGTTCCCCTTGATTTATGACAGTAAAATGTTTAAATGCTAGGGTTTATACCATAATCATTCATTCTATACAGATTTGAAGGTCATGAAAAAAAATACAATTGTGTATTTATTAAAATTATCAGTAGGCCAGCACTTTCTCTTCAGCTAATTACTTGGCGCTATACCATCCCCAACTCAGAGATGTTGGACTGTATTGAGTTTTTAAAACAGGTACAGTTAGGCCCATAAATATTTGGACAGAGACAACTTTTTTCTAATTTTGGTTCTGTACATTACCACAATGAATTTTAAATGAAACAACTCAGATGCAGTTGAAGTGCAGACTTTCAGCTTTAATTCAGTGGGTTGAACAAAAAAATTGCATAAAAATGTGAGGCAACTAAAGCATTTTTTAACACAATCCCTTTATTTCAGGGGCTCAAAAGTAATTGGACAAATTAAATAACTGGAAATAAAATGTCCATTGGTTGAAAACCCTTTGCTGGCAATGACAGCCTGAAGTCTTGAACTCATGGATATCACCAGATGCTGAGTTTCCTCCTTTTTAACTCTTTGAAGGCTGAATATTTTTTCCAAAAAACAGTTTCTGAAAAGCAATAGTTGCCCACAGAAATCAACATAAAACGTCTGTTGCTGCATGCTGTGGCTGCCAGTTTGCCAAGAATGTGCAGCAGGCTTGCTGCCAGGCTGTCTTCATGTGGCTGGGGCAGCAGCGATCATGGTCGCACTGCATTGCTATAAGGTTTCTACTTCTTATCATTGTTAAGTGGCAGTCCTACCTGGCGAACATTGTCAGTACCACGACCAGCTGGGGACCAATCAGCTGAAGTTGGAACCTCACATTAGTTTTCGATCACTTATATCAAAATCGGAGTCTGACAAGTCATAGTCCAGTTCAGAGATAATAGGCAAAATGTCATATGTGGAGTATTTGGCTTTACACATTCGCTTTGATCTCGCGCCAGATATCAGTCCCATTTTTGCCATTGTTTGCGCCTTGAAACTCACGCGAGCACAGGAAATCTTGGTCAAACCAATGAATCTAACTTTCCTTCTACCAACGAGAGTCCAACTAAAACGTAACGGTTGTTTCTTTTTACAGTTTACAGTTGATTACCATTGTCAACTCCTGCTTTTGACAAAAGTCGACATCAGCCCTGAAAGAGTTAATGCTCTGCCAGGCCTTTACTGCAGCGGCTTTCAGTTGCTGTTTGTTGGTGGGCCTTTCTGTCCGGTTTAGTCTTCAACAAGTGAAATGCATGCTCAATTGGGTTAAGATCAGGTGACTGACTTGGCCATTCAAGAATTTTCAACTTCTTTGCTTTAATAAACTCCTGGGTTGCTTTGGCTGTATGTTTTGGGTCATTGTCTATCTGTATCATGAAATGCCGCCCAATCAAATTGACTGCATTTAGCTGGATTTGAGCAGACAGTAAGTATGTCTCTGAACACCTCAGAATTCATTCGGTTGCTTCTGTCCTGTGTCACATAATCAATAAACACTAGTGTCCCAGTGCCACTGGCAGCCATGCACTGCCTCCACCGTGTTTTACAGATGATGTGGTATGCTTTGGATAATGAGCTGTTCCATGCCTTCTTCATACTTTTTTCTTGCCATCATTCTGGTAGAGGTTGATCTTGGTTTCATCTGTCCAAAGAATGTTTTTCCAGAACTGTGCTGGCTTTTTTAGATGTTCTTTAGCAAAGTCCAATCTAGCCTTTCTATTCTTGAGGCTTATGAGTGGCTTGAACCTTGCAGTGCACCCTCTGTATTTACTTTCATGCAGTCTTCTCTTTATGGTAGACTTGGATATCGATACGCCGACCCCCTGGAGAGTGTTGTTCACTTGGTTGGCTGTTGTGAATGGGTTTCTCTTCACCATGGAAATGATTCTGCGATCAACCACCACTGTTGTCTTCCATGGATGTCCAGGTCTTTTTGCGTTGCTGAGTTCACCAGTGCTTGCTTTCTTTCTCAGGATGTACCAAACTGTAGATTTTGCCACTCGTAATATTGTAGCAATTTCTCTCATGGGTTTTTTCTGTTTTAGCAACTTAAGGATGGCTTCTTTCACCTGCATAGAGAACTCCTTTGACCGCATGTTGTCTGTTCACAGCAAAATCTTCCACATGCAAGCACCACACCTCAGATCAACTCCAGGCCTTTTTGTCTACTTAATTGATAATGACATAACGACGGACTTGCCCACACCTGCCCATGAAATAGCCTTTGAGTCAATTGTCCAATTACTTTTGAGCCCCTGAAATGAAGGGATTGTGTTAAAAAAATGCTTTAGTTGCCTCACATTTTTATGCAATCGTTTTGTTCAACCCACTGAATTAAAGCTGAAAGTCTGCACTTCAACTGCATCTGAGTTGTTTCATTTAAAGTTCATTGTGGTAATGTACAGAACCAAAATTAGAAAAAGGTCTCTGTCCAAATATTTATGGACCTAACTGTAGCTCTACCAGGCTCTTTACAAGCCGCATAGGGCTCAGTTATGCAGGAAAAATAGGGAATGCTAAGAGGAGCCTTAAGCTGATGTCCCTGTAGCCAAAAAAGGGTGTCTTTGACACCCAAAAGTGACACTGTCATTGGGTTTATAGCTCTCTCAGCTCATAGACAGAAAGAATATGTCCCTGGAATTGAAGTGATGACTCGATATTGAGGAAACAGAGGACAGGGTTGTGAGAAGATGGCTGGTGAGAAGGAAGAGTACTATAATGTAGGTGATATTTGGTATGTAAGTGGATGAGCCATTCTAGCTGGTTAAGGTTGTCCTTGATGTGAAATTGAATTTGTTTTCTCTTGTCAATTTTACAGAAATACTTGATAATTCCTTTTTTTTTCGAATTTCTATTTCTCAGGCATGAGTAAGAATTTACACAAGTGTGACCTGTGATGTACTCAGAAGCCACTTTCATTGTACATCTATTTAGTATCAAGTATGACCCTGTTTTGTCACATAAATGTCTGCATTCTTTGAGTCATTGATTGAGGGAGGTGATTTAAACATTGCTTAGGGATTTTGATTCATGGTGACTCAGTTGCTTCGTCTTTCAGCCACAAATTAATGCTGTCAATCTAGATTTTCATTTGATCCTCAAAGGTGCTTTATTTGTTTGACAAATGAGGACTGTGTAATACATTGATCTTTTGAAATTGCTGTACTGTTGGTGGCACCAGCTAGAGATAATGTATGCTTTGTAAGTAGTAGTAGTAGTAATAGTAGTAGTAGTAGTAGTAGAAGTAGTATTGTCATGTATAGAGAGAAAATAGAAATTCTTACCTGCATGTCCAAGCAATATACTGTACATCACCTTGCCACTGTCCTGAGCCATTACAAACATGAATATACTAAAAAAACATTGCCTAAGTATTCACGCCCTGTGAAGTTTTTTACATTTTATTATTAAACAACATTGAATCACAGTGGATTTAATTTGTTTTTTTTAATGATGATTAGCAGAAAAGAACTCTTTAATGTCAAAGTGAAAACAAATCTCTGGAAAGGGAACTATTATTAATTATTTAGAAATATAAAATATGAAATAATTGATTGCCTAAATATTCACTCCCTTCAAGTAAATATTTAGTAGAAGGACCTTTAAAAGCCATGACAGCCTTGAGTCTGTGTTCACAGGTCTCTATCAGCTTTGCACATCTGGTCACTTCCATTTTTCCCAATTTTCCTTTGTAAAACTTCTCAAACACTTTCAGGTTGCATGGGGATTATGAGTGAAGAACATTTTTCTAAATTCAACCGCATGTTTGCCAGAAGGGATCCTACTCTGTTGGGTCTTTGAGTAAGGCCCTTAACCTGTAAAATTCTCCAGGGGCGCTGTACAATGGCTGACCACGCACTGTGACCAGCAACGGTCATGCAAAAAGACAGTTTCCCCTCTGGGATTAACAAAGTATACCAACTACAAAGTAGTATATCAAAACCAAAAAAGAAATAATTAAATAATTCTTATCTGATTTGAGATATGAACTCAGCCACTCCAGAACATTCACATTGCTATTTTGTAAGTCTCTCCTGTGTACCTTTCTTCTTTACACTTGAGGTCATTGTCTTGCTAGAAAACAAATCTTCTTATATTTTGTCAAATATTCTCATGGATCCAAGATATCCCTGCATTTTATTTCATTCATTTTACTCTGTACCCTCACAAACTACCAGGGCTGGCTGCAGAGAAACATCCACACAGCATGCTTCATGGTAGTGTAGTGTACATGATAATGTAAAGTATTTGGCTTATGTCACATACAGTATGGCATTTTGTCTGATGGCTACAAAGCTCTGATGTGGTCTAATTAAAAAACAGAACCTTCTTCAGTCTGACTTCAGAGTCTCTTATGTGCCTTCAGATAAACTCTAGCCAAGATGTCATATGCGTGTTTTTTTTTAAGCTTATTATCGCTTTTTCAGTCTCACATAAACTTGTGACTGGTGAAGCAACCAAGCAAAATAGCTGTCGCCTGTCCACTCTCTTCAGTCAGAATCACTGTAGCTTGCAACTCCTTCAGAGTTATCATTAGTCATTGTATTTTATATTTGTGCTTAATTTATTACAGAGATTTTTTTTTTATTTTAACATGAAAGAGTCTTTTTTTTTGTTGACTAGTGTCAAAAAACCTAAAGTTTATCCACTGTGATATAATGTTGTATAACAATAAAATGTGGAACTTTCCAAGGGGGTGAATACATTTTATAGGCACTGTACATAACTGCTTTGTAATTAATGGAAGACACCATGCAGCTTACCTATGTACTCCTTACCTCTGTTCTCGTACCATTTGTTCACTTATGCTTTCAGTTCTTGAAACCTGGTGGTTTTAGGCTATAGTAATAAGTGTTCAGTTTGGATTTAGATGCCGACATTAAAGAAATATCCTTAATAGAAACAGGGTGATTATTCCACAGGTCTGGGTCATGTAGCAAAAGGCCAAACTGCTCAGAGTGCATTTGTTTATCCTTGGAACATTTAAAGGATGAGCATCTTGAGATCAAAATGTCATTCTGGTTTGTAGCTAGAAGTCAAGCCATCTAGAACATAATATGTTAGAAGTTTTTTCAAGTAAATGGAAGCCAATGTTGAAACTTAAGAACAGGACCTATATAATTGTATTTCTGTGTTCTAGTCCAACTCCTTCTCTGGGATTTCTTGGTACAGCATGTGAAGTTAGCCACCTGAAAGCATCCATTTGAAAAAGAATAGACGGTGGCCATAAAGGGATATAGTCAGCAACAAAGTTAGGAAGGCTGTGGTTTTCCAATGATGCTCACTTTGTATTAAAGGGCCTTACAGCATTCCCATCCATCATTACAATCCCACTACCAGCTTCTATTGTTCAGTCAAAGCAGAATGGATCCATGGATTCTGATCATGTGATAGCAAAAATTAAGATCCATCAGGCCAGATTATATTTTCAATTACAGTGATTATGTGTGCACTATAGCTTAATCTTCATGTATTTAGCTGCCAGAAGTAGAACACAAAGCAATCTTCTGCTGCTGTAGCTGCTGCTGTAGCCCCTCTGATTCAGGTTCCGATTCATTGTGCATTCAGAGATGCCCGTCTGCACATCACCTTAGTAAAAAGCTGTCTTTTTAATGTTTGTGTTGTTTCTGTTAGCTTGAACGAGTCTGGCCCTTCTCCTTTAACCTCATCTTCTAAGATGCTGAACTCAACATATCTGGCACTAACAATCATATACTTACTGTATATCACACATCTTGCTATTTCGGTGTTTGGCGGAACAGCAATTAAATCTCATAAACATGTCAGAATGTTATATATATTGAGTTACAGCCACATGATCAGCTGTTTGGTGGAGCAGGCTATTTGTATTATCAAGCAGGTTTAACGAATAAAGTGACAACTGACTGTGTATTGAGAGAAATAGAAGATTTTGTACCAATGGCTCATTAATGCCAATAAATCCCAATTAACACAGAAGAATTGTGCAGAGTTCTGCAGTGAATTTAGAAAGTATTCAGACCCCTTCACTTTTTATACATTTTGGTATGTTGCAGCTTTGTGCTAAAATCTTTTGAATTCATTTTCCCCACATCAAGCAATCCTCGGTACCCTAGAATGACAAAGTGAAAACAGAAATTTAGAAATTTTTGCAAATGTAATAAAAATAAAAAGCTGAAATGTCACATTGACACAAGTATTCAGACCCTATACTCAGTACTTAGCCCCTTTGGCAGTGATTATAGCGTGGAGTCTTTTTGGGTTTTATGCCATAAGCTGTGCACACTTAGGTTTGGGGATTTTCTGCCATTCTTCTTTACAGATTCTCTCAAGCTCTGTCAGGTTGGATGGAGATCATTGATGAACAGCTATTTTCAGGTCTCCCCAGAAATGTTCTATTGGGTTCAAGTCTGGGCTCTAGCTGGGCCACTCAAGAACCTTCCATCAGTTTTCCTTAAACCATTCCTGTGTTGTCTTTGCTTTGTGCTTATGGCCGTTGTCCTGTTAGAAGGTGAGCCTTCAGCCCAATCTGATATCCAGAAAACTGCAGAGCAGCTATCTCTGTAATTTTCTCCATTTAGCTTTCCTTTAATCCTGTAGATCCTCAATGTCTGGGCTGCTGAAAGACAAACCCACACAGCATGATGCTACCTCCACTATGCTTTACTGTTGTAATGGTATTGCGCAGCTGATAAGATGGGCCTTGTTTCTTCCAGACATGATGCTGATCTTGGCTTCATCAGATCAGAGAAGATTGTTTCTCACAGTTTGAGTCTTTTAAGGTTTTTTTTTTTTTTTTTTTTTTTTTTTACATACTCCAAGCAAGCTTTCATGAGTGTTTTGCACCTGGCTACTCTGCCATAAAGCCCAGATTGGTGGAGTGTTGCAGTGATGGTTGTCTTTCTGGAAGTTTCTCCCATCTCCACACAGCTTCTCTGGAGCTCAGTCAAAGTGAGTATTAGATCTCAGATCTGTGCCTCATCATAACCCTGTCTCTAAGATCTGTGGGCAGTTCCTTTGACCTCATGGCTTGGTTTTTGCTCTTACACACTGTGAAAGGCACTATATAGCGCCTGACCCGACACAGATTGGACACAGGAGGCACGAGTAAAATAAAAGGATTTTTTATTACTCTTCAGCTGGAGGGCACATCTTCCCCGTACTCCCCCCAGCCACAACACAGTCCCAAACACCAGCACAGCACAAGCACAAGCACTCTTCTCTTCCTTGGCACCACCATTCCTCCCTCGCAACCTTGTCCTCCTCCACCCGACTCTGGCCGATGAGTGGTGGTTACTGGCTCCCTTTTATAGGTCACCTGGAAGTGCTCCAGGTGTTTGATCACCAAGATCTGGCGGCACTTCCAGGTGTGATGAAGCTGTTGCCCACACGGGCTCAGGAGTCCCAAACACAGCACCCCCTGGCGGTACCAGCGGGGCCCAACAGGGCTGCCCCCAACTCCAATTCCCAGGGAGCCCTGTGGGAAACCGAGGCACTACACCAGCCCACAGGGGTGGCCATCTAGCATCCAGGGGGAGGTATTGCACTGTCCAGGGCTGCTCCCCCTGAATACAGTGTTCAGGGGCGTCCCGGCTGGGCATGGACGCCAGGCGCCTGTCACAACACATTGTCATCTGTGGGACCTTATACAGACAGGTGTACAGTGCAGGATTTATGAATAAGCTACACAAGCTATAGCTTAGGGCCCCCGCCTTCTTGGGGGCCCCCAAAACAAATTGTCCGAGTGAGCAATTGTCATATATACTTAAATATACTACAGCATATCTGGACTTATAAAGGGCCCCATGTCTCAAATAGCTTAGGACCTTATCAAGTCTAAATCCGGCCCTGCAGGTGTATGTCTGTCTTACTCACGTCCAATCAACGGATTCCAAACAAGTCACAGAAACATCTCAGTGATGATCAGTAGAATGTAATGCACCTCAGCCAGATTTCAAGTGTTATAATAAAGAGACCAAATACTTAATACTTGTAAATCATCTTAAGGTGGCCTGATCTGCAATGAAAAACTGAGTCTTTGGATCAGACAAATAAAAAAAATAAATTGTGTCAGCTCTTTACAGCTATTTTTTTTTTCTCACTTTCAAAACGTTTTGCTTCAACAAAGCAAAATCTATCATTATCAATAAACAAAATGATTTGTGCGAAGTTGAAAAATAATTAGCAGAGCAAATTGTGTTTTGCTGCCAGCGAAATTCATGTCATTGATACAAGAAGAAAGTTTAGATCCTGCATGTGTCTGCTCATTGTTTAGTATTTTAAAAATATATTATATGCTCTACACAGCTGTAGAAAAGAACACATAAAAACATGAAATTGTGAATGAGGCTTTAGGGAGTAGAATTCCTTGATTTTCACCCAAAAACTGAAAAAAAAACTCTTTTGAGTGAGTTTTTAAATTTGCGTTTGGAAAGTTGCCAACAAAACAAATTATAGTGTTATTTTTACAAAACTGTATATGAATTGAAACTTATTGTCTGTAATTAACTTAAATGAAGCATGTTTTCTGCATAAAGTTTTTCTGAAAAAACTTCAGATTATAAATTGTGCATGCCACAATACTTTCTCTTTGCACAAAAATATATTTATTATAGCAGAATACCCGCGCTTCGCAGCGGAGAAGTAGTGTGTTAAAGAAGGTATGAAAAATTTAAAAAATAACGTAACATGATTGTTAATGTAATTGTTTTGTCATTGATATGAGTGTTGTTCCCATATATATATATATATATAGCAAAATACCCGCGCTTCGCAGCGGAGAAGTACTGTGTTAAAGAAGTTATGAAAAAGAAAAGGAAAAATTTTAAAAATAACGTAACTTGATTGTTAATGTAATTGTTGTGTGTATATATATATATATATATATATATATATATATAGCAAAATACATATCTATATACATATCTACATATACATATATATATATATGCATACCTATCTACATCATATATACACACACATATACATACATACATACATACACAGACACACACATATATATAATTTGTGTGTGTGTGTATGTATGTATGTGTGTGTGTGTGTGTGTGTGTGTGTGTGTATACACATACATACAAACATACACACAGGTATATATAAATATATGTGTATATATATATATATGTATGTGTCTATATGTGTGTGTATAGCTTTGATCACTGAGTGCAAGGGAAAAATAATAAAATGTAGTCTATAAGTTATTAAACAGTAAAACATTAACGTTTTAAGAAGTAAAGTTACATTGAGCACTACTGGAGTGGTTGCGGGTAAACTACATTTTAAAGACGGTATAACAGAAGAGGTAAGTAGTACTAACAGCAGCTAAAATGTATATGGATCATCTCTCGGTAGTAGATCCCTTTTGAAAGGCGCTACACGACGGCTGTGGTATAGAAATTACATTTTCTATGTGAAAGTCCAAATTTCTGCCTCTAATAATGTGCCTTACCAGCAATTAAAGAAAATTAGTTTTGTGTCCTCTGCAGTGTTAAGAGAGAAAGGCTTTGGTTTGGGATAAAAGGAAAAAAGGTGTAAAGAAAGGAAAGTTGCGTTTTTCTTTTATATAGTATAGAGAGATGTGTTCGCTGACGATATGAGCGCCTTTTGGGGACAGTCGCGGTGGGTCTTGTGCAGACTGGTGAGACGTCCCAGCTATTAATCGGCTGTGATGGCACTGTCAGTCCTTCACTCCTGTGCGTGTCTTCATAAGAGCTGACGACCTCATAATCGTATACGTGCAAAATAAAGTGCGAAGCGCCTTAATATTATTTTGCCTCAGAAGCGCAGTCAGCGTGTTAAAGGCCGGCACAGCTATGCGCGCGCGCCGGCTGCTCGACTTTTGCTGGGCAGGAGACGCCAGTTTTTGCAGACACGTTCACATGATCAAAAGTCTCCGCGCTCTTTGGAGGTCATTCATATACAAAATACCCGCGCCTCGCAGCGGAGAAGTAATGGGTTAAAGAAGTAATGAAAAAGAAAAGGAAACATTTTAATAATAACATAACATGATTGTCATGAGTGTTGCTGTCATATATATGCCTGCCTAAATAAGTCACCCTCGCTTCGCTCCTACTTTTTTACCGTTCATTTAATCATGGCTAGTGGCGGAAAAATTATAAAATGGAAGGAGGATTACACTGAGTATGGCTTTACCAAAACAATTATTGATGGCGAATCGATTATTCATAAAGCTTGAATTGGTGATCTGTTTTTGTGTGTTAACCTCATATTTTTTCATACTTCTTCTCAAACCAAGGTGGTGCGAGGCTAAAATGAATTGGGATGCGCTGATCAATGTTATCGGTGTACCAGGAAATCATGCATTGACAAAAGTTCCCCTTTGATTGTAATGCAAAGTGTGATTAAATGCATTATTTTTTAACGCGTTATGGAGCACATGCATCGAAGCTTCTCAGCTGTGCTTGTGCTAAGAAAATTAAACATTTTAAAAATAACGTAACACGATTGTCAATGTAACCTTTTGTAAGTAGTGCCTGGAGGATTCAGTGTGGAGAAAGTCTAGAGACAGAGTGTGTATTAACTTGTGGATTTCTCTGTATTTGGTGGCAGTGTGACGAAGTTGCTTCGGAAGACGGCGTTAGCCGCGGAGCTCAGCTCAGAGCGAAATGAGGTAAATGGGAGGGGAGATGATGACGTGACTCCCCCACCCGCCTTAACTGTCAATCCCCCACAAACACAGTCTCTCGGAATTTGCATAAGCACACCCCTTCACCTGCAATTTTAACTTAGTCACAAAGTGATCAAAACTCTCGTTTATATCCTGCGTCCTCTCATTAAACTTGTATCCCGCATTACCCGTGGGCACGAAAAGCACCAGCGGCAGCCTGTCTATTAAGTTAATTTAAAGTTTAGGTTTATACCTCACTTTGTTTCCGAAGTAGCTGTACTGATGAATATGGTAGTATGTCACTCGCTCGCTTCTTAATGTTTCGCTGCCTTCTCAATTATATAATGCATGTTTTGTTCAGCGTATTTTGGAGCTCTTCCTGGTTTTCTACATAGTGCGTTGACAGTCAGTTCACGTGATTACGTGGGCGGCGTAATGATGTCACACGAAACTCCGCCCCCACGGCGGTCAAGCTCAACTCCATTACAGTAAATGGAGAAAAATACCTTCCAGTTATGACCATTACGTGTAGAATTTCGAAATGAAACCTGCCCAACTTTTGTAAGGAAGCTGTAAGGAATAAGCCTGCCAAATTTCAGCCTTCTACCTACACGGGAAGTTGGAGAATTAGTGATGAGTCAGTCAGTCAGTCAGTCAGTCAGTCAGTCAATCAGTCAGTCAGTCAGTCAGTCAGTCAGTGAGTGAGGGCTTTGCCTTTTATTAGTATAGAAGATTAGTCCTTATAACCTGTAAGATTAAGAAAAGTACTGAAAAATAAATTGTACTATTATTACAATCAACCACTAGGAAACGTGGACCTATTGTCCTCAAAGGAGCTTCATATCTCTCTTCTTCTTGTTCCTTCATTCTGTATCCAGGTCTTTTCGTGATGGGCCTAACCCTCAGCAGATGTTGCGGCTTTTAATTTTTCTTCTGCCTATTATGGTGTTCTTCATCACGGTCAATGATCAACAAACACATTACTTGTACTTAATTAAGAATTAAGAAGGTGTGTTTAATGTGTGTATTGGGGAGGTTTTATTACAATAAACCTTTCTCACCATTAGTAACACACTCAGCAGATGGTGCCACTTTTCTTTCTTCTATGAGGCGACCTCTCCTTTTTTGACTTTTCAGAAATATTCAGGTCACAAGCTTTTGTTGAAGACCAAGAGCAAGGCTCTGGCCCTAGTAGTTTTTGAGTACCTGCAGGTTGCTTTGCCACATTTTGCTTGATGTTTGTTCAATTTGCTTCACACTCTGCACATGTCACTGTTTTTCTATTTCTTTCGGCCATGTCATGTCACAATCAGTTTGCTTGTGCAATTTGAATGCAAGAAAGATGTGAACCCTGATTAATTTGTGTAGGTTGCTGATAGCCACATTTTTTGCATCACCAGATAATATTACGTCATATGCTTTGGATTAAGACCAAGCTCAAGGTTTAAGTCTCAGTGGTTTTCATGTAATCATTTTAATATGTAAAGATTAACACTGACAGCCAGTCTCCAAAAGCCAGTTTAAAGGTAAATGGTAAGAGTGACATTGCAAATGACATATGATATACTGTGGGTGGCTAAGTTACAGAAACAGAGCAGACCTCCAGGGGACTCAGTGTTTCCCCATAGCCTATACGATTTAGACAGAACTGTGCCCCTGCTCCTCCAAAAGACCCCCTTTAAAACTGTATTTCGTTCTCATGGCTTATCTGCTCTTTCAGTTACCAGCATCCAATCAGGAAACAGAAGGCCTGGCCTTCCTTGGAGTATTTTGGTTGTTTTTTGTGATTGTGTCAGCTGTGCTGCAAGTGACATTTTCCTAGCTGAAAAAAATCACATATTAAAACAACATACCATAGGTTCACAACCAAATGAGGTCTATTTAGAAGCAATAGGTTATTATCAAATCTTTGTAAGCCAGCTAGTCAACCTCAGTGTTATGTGGTGCACTAAAATGGGTACATTGTTCATTGGCTTTAAGTATCAGACTTCTTGTTTAGTCAGTGTATGACATGCACCCAAGTCCATCTAACCTGTTCTGTTAGGACAATGTTGATTCATCAGAAGGTTTCTTCTGTCACAGAAAAACAATTTTGGAGCATATACTCAGGTGTTGACTGGGGGACTGTCACTGTTGTTGGTGCCATGATCAGATTCTGGTGACAATCGCAGAAAAAACTGACAGTGCCAAAGATAAGTCAAAAGCAGCTTCAACCAGAAATGCCATTGATCTAATTTGTCTGGGAGGGGGAGAAGCCAGCACCATAGCTGAAAGCAACAGTAGGACTCCTTGGAAGAGTACATGACTGGAAGATGAGGAGGGACCTGGGAAAGCACCTTCACCTCCTAGAAAACATGTTAGAGACCAACATCAAACCATAGAGAGCATCCTGAGCAACTGCATCACTGTCTGGTTTGGAAATTGCACGGTCAGGGATCGTAAAGCCCTACAACAGATAGTGAAGACAGCTGAAAAGATCATCGGTGTCTCTCTTCCTTCCATGATGGACATTTACACTATACGCTGCATCCGCAAAGCCACCAACATTGTGAATGACCCAACACACCTTTCACACTCACTGTTTACACTCCTGCCATTAGGAAAAAGGCACCGAAGCATTCGGGCCCTTACCAACCGAATGTATATCAGTTTTTTTCCCCCCAAGCAGTCAGATTCCTGAACACTCATGGACTGGTCTGATATCTAATATATGTCTTCTGCTCTGCAATGTTGCACATGGTTGCAGATGTTTGCACATTTGACTCACATGCACCTGGTTATATATTATGTGTCATGGATTCTTCATTGTCCTGTGTTCTATGTAGCACCATGGTCCTAGAGGAACATTGTTTCGTTTCACTGTATGCTGTACTACTGTATATGGATGAAATGACAATAAATACTCTTGAATCTTGAATCTTGACTTAGTACTTTTTTCAGAATCAAAAAAGAAGGTAGCCATACTGGAGGTAACGGTTCTCTGGGAGGAGAGGGTGGAAGGGGCAAATGAGTGCAAACAAGCTAAGTATGGTGACTTGGTGGAGGAGTACCATAGATGGAGTGGCTAACACATTGAGACACAGTGAAGACATGATTCAGAGGCTTTGTCTTGTGCAAGGCCTATAGTCTCCTAGGCATCACAGGCGTGCAGACAAAGACAGCCATCAGGAACACTACAGATGCAACAGAGAAGTGGTTATGGATCAAGAGGAGCGAGCAGTGGAGAAAACCTACTTAGACACAACCTGGGAGCTGATCACTCCTGGCTTGGTCACCTGGAAGATGGTTTCTGATGTTCAAAAGACCCAAGACACCCAATGACCCCAGATAAAACCACTGATGATGTGCATCATGAGATATATTAAAAACCTTAAACAGCAGTGGGTCATAATAATTTCATATTAAAATTCTATGGTAATCATTTTAAAACAACTCAAGAGACGTTTTATATTTGTTTCTGGTCTTAGTGAAGCCTTGTGCCTCCCGCTGTGTCTTCAATGTGGTAAAACAAGATTGTGGACAATCCAAACTTAACAGAACAAATTCTGATTAAAGCTGGAGTTACATAATTTGAATTGGAATGAGAAAGTTCTCTTTGAATGGAAATAAGTAGATTAAATTAAACTATCAAAATTTTGCTTTAAATTTAAATGACATTACCAATGAAAAGGCACAAAAAATCATTTTACTGGATCAGATCGAAAAGAAGCAATTTTCTTAGAGGTCTAACTGCATATAATTGCTTTTTTCAATGCATGATGGGTACAATATAAAATAAAATTGATTTGCATGGGGAAACACCTCTGAAGCTGTCATGTTGACGATAGTTATACAGTATGTTTTTCATAAGTTGAGTAATAAAAAGCATTTTGGCATCTTTTACGAAAAAAAAACAGTTTTTTCTGAGAAATATTCAGCCTCCAGCTATGAAAAACATAATTCAGCCTCAGAGTTAACTAATATGGACACCAATAAAAGGGCAAAAAAAAAAATATGGAGCACCTCTCTCTCAAAACGGGGTCTGACTCTCTGTGCAAATAGCAAAAGAAGTTGGAAGGAATGATAAGCAGCGCTTGTTTAGGGGACAAGCAGTCACCAAGTCCCCTCCAAATGGGATGGTCAGATTGAAAGGGTAAAGGCTAACTGAGAGCGCTTTAGTCACAAATCTGTGCATGGTGTGAAAGAAGAGTGAGAAGAGAAAACAGCCACCATTAAAAAGCCCTAACATCTGGTGCTAAGTGCTCCAGACCGGTTAGATTTCAATTGCAGCAGTGTTGTTTTAATGTTAAGTATCTGCAATGACAATAAAAAATCACCCATTTTTCCTTGTGGGGTGCTGGACTGGAGAACTTTTCACACCATTAGATGCTGGGTGGTTCCATCAAATACTTGAAAATGAATCACTTGTTGGATTTGTGCAAAGTCTGCAACTGTTTTTTTTAGCTTTAATTGTATATTTAGAAGCTGGAAAGACCCTGGGCTGAGGGGGCTTTTGCCATTCTACTGGCTTTGGGGGAGTGGCCAAATGGGAGTCACAAGCACCTTTGAGTTGTTTGGGTTTCAAAGAACTCATTTGAGCCTCATTAGGTTTGAGGTCTTGGTTTCAACTAACCACAGCCTCAATGAGTAGTGTATAATCGATGTCTGTGATTCATACTTCTCCAGGAAGGTCCGCAGTTTCCTGCTTCTGACCTTTGCTTGCCAGGCAGCCTTACTGCCTCCCATCTGGGTCCACTTATTTTGTACCACTCTGGCTAACTTGCCCACCCCAAGTGGCAGCACCTCAATATACACCTTGCTCATTTTCCCCACTGTATTTCCAAAGGACAGATGTGGTCCACCACTTGTGGTCCCCCTGGCAATCTGCCCCTTACAGAGCATCAGCCAGGATGCTGGCTGTTCATTTAATTGAATGATCTGAAGTGGAAATTTTGGGGACTTACTTAATTTTGCTGTTTTCTGTTAATAACCGTATCTTGCATATGTTTCAGGTGGAAAGTCCTGACAGCCCCCAGGTACAAGGCAGCTGAGCTGAGAAACAGATGAAACTTGCACCTGCAGAGATAAAGCCGGGGTGAGTGACAGCTCTGATAGCTTGGTGTCTTATCAGCATGCACATGCAGAATATTTTAGGGAAATGGGAATAACTTTCCAGGAGAATGACACCAGACCATTACTGGAATAGGAGCCATCATCAGAGTTGTGGTTGAAGTGTCTGCAAGCAGACAATGAATGTAGTAACTATGGAAAAGTCCCCTGATGTACAGAAAGGGCTCCAATGTTAAACACATCATTGCACTGTACCTAACCAGTGGACAAACTAACTCATTAAATGGCAAGACACTATATCGTATGTTACTTCTTGGGGACCTGGCCAACATTCACATGTCTTTTGCAATTCTTGGAGGCTGAAAGCCACTTTTTCAGTCAGGGAAGTAGCTTATTAGCTATGGCACTGTGCTATGTATTGTATTGTTGTGAGCCACTTAACCTCCAGCTGGAGTCAAATATATATATTGTGGGGTACAGCCCGGACACAGACAGGTAGACATGCTCTTTTTCCACGCACACGTTTATTTACAGCTATTATGTCGTAAGTGCACAGCCCAGTGCCTCAGCACCAATCACCCCTTTCAGTCCTGGCCGCACAACAATGCCTTGCTCAGTCCTCAGTCCGCCTCCACTCCTCTCCTCCGAGCTCCGTCCACTTCCACCCGACTCTTGCTCCGAATGAAGGGAGGCGGCCCTTTTTATCCTCACCCGGATATGCTCCAGGTGCTCCCCAGCAATCACCCGCCGACACGGCCCTGTGTGTCGGAAGTGCCGGCTGTACTCCAGGAAGCATTCCAGGTGTCCCTCCTTCTCTTCCCCCCAGCACTTCCTGGTGTGGCGGAAGTACTGGGGTTCAGGGTTCCCAAGGCATTGGGGCACCCCCTGGCGGTGACCACAGGCTCCTACAGGGTTGGGCTTCCATGCCCTCAACCCATGGCCCCCAAAGCAACCAGGGTGGTGGCCCCCACGTGATCCAAGGCGGGCGTACACCCTCTTCTGGTCCTTTATGGTGTCCCGGCCGGGTCGTCACCCCTGGCACCTCTGACAATATATATATATATATATATATATATGCTATATTTGTGCATTTTCTTGTAGGTACTCCATGCGTCCTCTCACATTCCCAAAGGTGCATATGTTATGTTAATGGACTGCTCAAAACTGGCCATGTGTGTATGTGTGTGAGTGGGCATATGATGAATAAGTGCCCTGCCCAGCATTCCAAACTGCCCTGCACCCAGTGCTGCTGGTGTAGGCTCCAGCTCTCCATGCCCCTGATTTGGAATAAGTGAATTTGAGAATGTTATATTTATTATGTTACAGTTGTTCATAAATAACACCACATCATAGTGTTAACTATACAAAAGGCACAATATAAGGACAGGTTGTTTATATAGTGCCTTTTGAGATAAAATGCACAGTCTAACAAAAAATTCACTTTGCAGAGTTTAGAAACACACGTGAAGTTTCAGGCATACACATATATGGTGAGCCAGTGGTAGATTGTGGCATTAAACCCTGTGGTTACAAGCCCAGCTCCTCAAACTTCAGATTCCACTTCCTCCGACCTGTACTGCCTGTTTTTGCCTTCTCTGGTTACCCAGCAACCTTTACTTCATTGTTGATTGTTCAAAGAATGTAGTCCTTGGAATGAGAGGTGCTTTAAGAAAAAGGTTTTTAATAGATTATTAGAATGTTTCTGTCTGAGAATAGCGGACTGACAAGCTTGCATTTGAGATTTCCTTTTGACAGTATCTGCCTTTTGAGGCTTAACATGTTTCCACAAACAGATATCACACTTCCCCGCTGAACATTTCCAGTTAGTCTTTGGGATTCCCCACTCATTGTATTTGGAATAAGTTTCCTGCTGACTTAGCAGCACTTATGAGGCACCCTGAGAACTCAATGAGCCTGCCATAAAGAGCTTTAAAGTTACAAAGGCATGAGTCAGTTGTAAGAAAAGGTCCTTCAAGAGTTGTATCGTTCTTTTCTTTTATACTGTTGTATTTTCACATGATATGTACAGCTCCAGGGACCAGGATGTAGCCCAAGTAAAATGTCATGTTCTCCCTTTGTTCTCATACTCCAGTTTTGTATTGTCACTCGATTTGCACACCTCCAGGGACCGGGATTCACGACAGGTTACAATGCATATTCTCTCTTTGTTCATGTGCTCCATTTTTCCTCCCACATCCCAAAGCCTTGCATTTCAGATTTTGTGTGATACAACCCACTGCCTCATGACCCTGTAAAGGAGGAATTAGGGTCCAATAGATTGGCACATTATGACATAATTTCTGATAGTTGCTCTGCTTTAGAGTAAGGCAATGTGTCCTAGTGACAAAGGCATTAAACTGTAAAAGCATAAGGCCGCTTTTTATATGTATGTATAAGTAAGCTGCTGTTAGCAGTATTATTTGGGGTTGCAGTCTCAAAATTAGAACATAAGGACATTAGATGTTTCCCAAACAACAGAAGACCATTTAGTCCATTGAGCTCTTCTGATTAGTAAATAGCTAAGCTGTCCCAATATCTCATCCTCATTCTTTATAAAAATTGTTACATTTTCTGCTTCAACTACTACTTTATGTAATTTGTTCCAGATTCCCATGACCCTTTCTGTGTGTGTGTGTGTGTGTGTGTGTGTGTGTGTGTGTGGAGAGAGCTTCCTGGTTTCTATCTTAAATATACTTCTTACTTTCAAATACTGCATGGTATTTGATTCAGTAATTAGTACCCGAGAAAAATGCAAGCTTTTGAACAAATGTAAAGGCCTGCTGTTAGCATGACTAGAGGCCATAGGCATGAGATGTCCAAAATAAGCATCTTTTATAACTCTCTTATGCAAGTAAGCCTGCCAGAGAAAATAATCCAATAACAAAATGAAAAGTGACGAGTCCTACAGTGAAAGAGATAGGAGGAGACCCTTAAAGAAGAACATAAGGGGACATTTCTCTATCACCAAAATCTGTCCAAAGTATAATGGACTCAGATATGGGGGAAGACAGCGGCCTAACCCAAACCTTCACTTCTTCATCTCCAGATTAAAATGATGATATGCTAAGCTCTGTTGTTTTGTCTGCTTGATAGCTCAGTTTAGAGATCAGTCAGCCTTTTTGCACCCAACTATTTATTTTCTGAGTCTGCAGCTGGAGCCTTTACTGGCAGCATTGGGTGTAAGGCAGGAACTAACCCCAGCCAGGGACAACTCACTCACACACATATACACAATACCTTTGCCTCAATTACAGGACCAGTTTAGAGCTACCAATCAGTTTTCCTTGAAAATGTTCTGGATGTATGGGAATGTCCAGGGTTGGTTTGTTCCCAGTAGCCATTCCTACTAGGATATTTTCTGCCTTATCCCCCAACTCCCACCCTAGTTGATTGAGTGGATGGATGGATGGATGGATATGTTTGTGCCAGCAAACCATCATACCTAGGGAAGTGCCTAAGAACCCTTGACCACCAGCTGCAACCTGACTTTGGACTTCAGCATGTGCAGACTGGCAGTATCACTTTTTCCACACTGATCTTCAACACTGGCATCCCACAAGTAAATGTACAAAGCCTCCTTCTGTACTTGTTGTTCAGCTATGACTGTGTGCTCAGACTCAGCGCCCATCCCAACATTACATTCTTCAGTGACGCCACAATCATATGTCAAATTACCATCAACTGAGAGAAACCTTCCAGAGAAGGGGTCTACCTGCTGACTAAGAGGTGCCAGGACAGCAATTACACCCTTAATGTCTTTGCTGGTCAGACCCCACTTAACTGAAAACAGTCACATCCTTAACATTGGCAGAGAAGCGAATGAGAGGGTGAGTAGCTTTGAATTTCTTGATGACCTGAAGTAGCTACAGCAAATTTTAGCATTCACTAAAAAAACTCATCCTTGCCTTTACTCAGATCTCTCCATCTGTACTCAGCAACTTCTACCAGTGCCCAGTGGAGACTGTATTACATTCATTCAGCTCAGGAGCACAAAGCACCTACAAAGCGTGGAGACGTAGGCTGAGACTATCGCAGGTTCACAGCTTCCTTCTGTTTAGAGTATATGGAACAGTTGCTACCTTTGAAAGGTAATCACGATAATTAAAGACCTCAGTCATCCTGCCCAGTTGCTTTTCTTATTCCTTAGTTCAGGCAAACACTTCAAGACCACTCACATTCACACCAGTAGAATCAGGGGCAGATTTTAATCACAGGCTGCTCAAGAGCAACTCATTTTGAAAACTGTGGGTGCAATTCTTGAATATTTTTATCTTCCTGATGCTTACTTTTTATGCTTGCTTTATTTTGTGTCTGTTGAGAGACAAAGAATGCAACAAACACATTCATTGTTCTATGAGCAACAATAATATGAACGTCTGATTATTTGAAAACCCAACAAAAAACTTGAAAACTGGACTTAAGCAGCAGGACTAACAAGTGCAGAATATTTGAATAAGTCCCTGAGTAACCCTCCCTGGCTGCTGCTTTTTTTTTCCATTTGCAGGCAGCAGCCATCCATTCAGCTCCTTTCACCCCCAGTAGCCCTGAGCCCACCTAAGCTGAGAAGGTTTCCTTACTGCCATATAAGCAGCTCAATTGGCTCCTGACTGGGGGGCTTTCCTTATTTAGCAGGGTGGTGGCTCCCACACTGGAGGCAAGGATAGTTTCAGAAAATTCCAGAGCCCCACCCAAGATTTACTAGATTATTCTTTTGACTATAGCAATCCTGATAAATCTTTTACATGAAACCTTGCAGGCTATTCTGTTGTCACCTATTTGCTTATTTTGTAAATTTATTGCTTAGCTGTTTTATTTTTTTATTATTACTATTATTTTAGTTTTAGAAGCAAGGTAATATGATACAATACTTGAATCAAACATGAAAATGCAAAGGGATGCTGACAAATCCTGGAAATCTGTAGAGAATCTCCGAGAGGAAGAGGAGGAGGGTATTGCTGATCTGACAGATCACTTCTTATTCTTGTTTATTTTTTTTTTTTTTACAATATCAATATTTTTTTCCATATAGTCACCTTAAGATGTTAAGAGATGAAACGTGTTACATTTATACTTGTTTTCTTAACATAAAATACACATTACTCATACAGCGGCAAAGTGGCAAACTAGCGGTGATAACATCTAAACACAGAATGAAAGACTTCATTTAAAACAATGCATGCTTCGTGGCTTCTCTAAAGATACTGGAGAGTGAAGATTTTGCTTCCTGACCACTTTTGGGCATACCTTAGGAATTTTGTCCTGCTGATCACAAAAAGTACCTTTAAAATTTCCTATCGTGTAATTTTATTGCAATCACTTACTTTTGTGATTGTTCTAGGACAACATTTGTGGTGATCTAACAGTAGTGGCAGTGCTACTAGAAATGTGGCCGTGAATGGGACAGCCATGCTAAAATGTTTCATTGCACTAAAAGGAATTACCCGCTCTGTAAGCAGGTGGTTCCAGGGCAGAAAAGTGTGGTGTACATAACCCAACAAAGATATTTATACCTCCTCTTGATACAAAACTTTTCAGCTGGTTCAAAATTCTGTGAACGAAATGAACAACAAATGTGAAGTATTACGATATTTGAGACAGATGTCTCCACAAATAACTGATGCCAAGATTGAAGAAGGCATTTTTGTTGGTCCACAAATCAGACCTGACCTCAATGAAAATCAGTTCAACGATCTGTTATTAGGCCTGAAGGACATCACATAGGAGGCCTTCAGGGACGTTGTTGAGAATTTTCTGGGCTGCTGCATAACACCAAACTACACTCTTAAAAATAAGGGTTTTGTAACGCCACTTTACTGGGATGTGTGGTAGAGGCATTGCTTGACAAAGTGCTATTTCATTCTGGGAAGGGTTCTTTGGGTTTTAAAAAGGTTACGAATATGTGGGTAAAACAGAAATCCTAAATGTATGGTAAGCAATCTAGCAAGACAAAACAGATCAAGAAAACCTGAACATAGCCTGTGTTATTGTATACGACATAAGTCCCTTTAAAATCATAAACCTGTGGATATTTCATAAATGTTACCTTCTACTCATACTGTATTTGTGGAACATGTTATGGATCTAAATAAGTAAAGTTTCTTTCTGGATCCTCCATCTGGATGGTTCTTTTGGGAGCCGAAACTAGTTACCCTATGTCATTACCCTAAAGACCAATTTTGGCACCTTTACTTTTAAGAGTGTACGCCCAGCTGGTTGACATCATGTTTCAAGCATACAAAACTGATGAAGACCATGGAGCGGCTGCTGCTTCACCACCTGAGGACACAGGTCCGCCACGCCCTTGACCCTCTGCAGTTTGCATACCAGGAGAAGGTGGGAGCGGAGGATGCCATCATCTATATGCTACACCGATCCCTCTCCCACCTGGACAGAGGCAGTGGTGCTGTAAGAATTATGTTTTTGGACTTCTCTAGCGCCTTCAACACCATCCAACCTCTGCTCCTTAGAGACAAGCTGACTGAGATGGGAGTAGACTCACACCTGGTGGCATGGATTGTGGACTATCTTACAGACAGACCTCAATATGTGCGTCTTGGGAACTGCAGGTCTGACATTGTGTTCAGCAATACAGGGGCGCCGCAGGGGACTGTACTTTCTCCGGTCCTGTTCAATCTATATACATCAGACTTCCAATATGACTCAGAGTCCTGTCACGTGTGTCAATCATGAAGAATCAACTGCATCCACTGAACAGTGTCATCTCCAGAGGAGTAGCTTCAGTGACAGACTTTTGTCACTGTCCTGCTCCACTGACAGACTGAGGAGATCGTTCCTCCCCCACACTATGCTAACATTTATTTATTTTTTTTTCATTTTTATTACTATTTAATTTAATATTGTTTCTTTGTATCAGTATACTGCTGCTGGATCATGTGAATTTCCCCTTGGGATTAATAAAGTATCTATCTATCTATCTATCTATCTAAACCATGGACTACACAATGTTGTTAAAGATTCCTTTTCTGCATACACACTTGGACGACGTCTTCCCTGCTAATCTTGGTGCAGTCAGTGATAAAGATGGTGAAAGGTTTCATCAGATTGTTGCAAAGATGGAAAAGCAGTATCAGGATAAGTGGAATCCATTGATGGTAGCCAACTATTGTTGAACACTGAAACAGGAAACATCAAGAGGCTGAGTACAAAAGAAATCAGCAGTAAAACATTTTTACCTCAAGTGAACTAATGCAATGTACCTGCATCATAGTCTAAAACACAATGATATCTGAGCAAAAGCAATTAAGCATATTATAACATGTCTTTATTGCTTATTTCTTTATGTATTTATTAGATCTTTCTTCTTCTTCTTCTTTTATTTCAGTGACACGGGAGACAACATGAAATACTGCTTGAAATAAAAACTCATTTTCATCTGTCAAGGCTGAGGGGGTGGGCTCTAACAAGCACTGTTTTTTAATTAGTAATTCCCCTGTAGAGGGGAATCTCTTTACACCTGCCTATGAGTTGCAGGATACAGCCTCAAATTTGTGCACCATGGTAGACACAAGTGCAAGAAACAAATGGCCAGAACTACTACATTAAGCGGCTAATATAAATCAAGAAGCTCTGAATTCATAATCATGTTCTGTAACACTTGTCCCCACACAGTCTCCAAACTGATGTTTACTCGTTTAAGTTGACTTCCTGTAAGTCATTTTGGATAAATGTGTCTGCTAATTTAAAAAAAATGTAAATATAGGAGTCTGCCTGTGAAGTGTGGTGTTTGCCTGCCAGTCAAAACACTGGATTTGCTTGAGCCCTCCCTGTCAAATTTGTTGGATGAAATGGCGTCACAGAAATGATAAAATAATTCAGTAAATACATGAACAATCCTGCTTAAATACCATTATGTTTTTATTTGTCACTTTTAATTTTATTTACGTACTGTATTTGTTTATTTGATTTTGTATGAAATTTTTCTCTTTTGTATGTTAAAAAAAAAGTTTTCCGCATTATTCAGCCTGAACCACTCCCTTCCACACCGCTTGCCCAATCATTATTTCTACTGTGCACATCCTCTCTCCATCCCACCCCTTGACACTCTCAGTGCTGCCAACTCGCCCTTCAGTGCAGTCAGTTATAATGGCAATGCAGGAAAGCAAATGATCTATTCAAGAATGTCCAAAAAAGAAAAGGAACAAAAAAGAGCTGCATATAATACAAATCAAGAACAAACATATATACGAAAAAATCGAAAAATATCCGAACAACCTGCGAGCAAAAATGCAGAAAAGCAACATTTACTGAATGTAAATTAAAGAATAAAGTAATTCATAATAGACCTACTGTTTTTGACGAGGTGTTAATATAATTTTTTAAATTTATTTTTTTTACTATGTTTTATTATTCATTGGAATTTAAAATAGACAGTTGTAGTGAAATACTCAAGTAACTGCTTCTGTCTTCTTACATAATACACTTCCGTTTGTCTGTCCAGGATTTTAAATCACCTGTAGCTTGCAAACCATTTGAACTATTGACCTGAAATTTGGTACACATATACTACGTGACCTCTTCAACCCGCTTTCGGGGTGACGATTGACCTCCAATGTTATTCCTCTTTTTATTTTATTGTAGAATCAGCTCTTGCCAGCGGCCAGCAGGGCGGCCGTGTGGGCGGCGTTCTCTTCCCCTAACTCTTCATATCTTAAATCTTTCTTAAGGCAGACTGAAGACTTAAGTGCCAGCTTAAGTGAAAAATTAAGGAAAAAGTACTAAGTATTTGCAACACAAACACTGACTTAATCAGTTTTAACACAAAAAGATGGCGATGAAAGAAGAGAAGAAGCAGGCTGCTAGGATGAAGAAGAGTAGAGCTGCTCGGGAAGCAGCGAGCGCATCAACCTCTGCGGAAACGAATGCTAAACGTACAGAGAAAGAGGATGAAAACTATCAGTGGTCAAGTCAGGTGTATTCACTGCACGCCATCGTGCAGTGCGCCGTTACTGGTCTATAATAACTAAGCACCAAACCGTCTTCCTCCTGCACCCCACATGCTCTTCTTTATACCATATCTTTAAATACAATCGGCTCCCTTCGAAACGCTCAGCCATGCAATAGTTACCCGGGTGCTGACGAGCGAAGAGAGCAGGGGGCAGAGCAATATAGTCTCTATAAAAGTGCTCCTTTAAAATGGTTCAATGTGCCATATCATTATGACTTATGCCCCTTTGTCATAAGGTGCTTTACTAATAGCACCCAGTTGTCAATTGAGAATTTTCATAAAATTCGAGCAGGCAGTTTTCACTTGAAACGTTGGATAAGTGAGGCCACCAGGCTGTTTTCTATGGTAACAATTCAATAGAGGCTTTGGGACCGTGTATGTTCATGTTTAGAATCGGGGGGTTGTAGCGTTTTAGCCATTATGGGTGTAGTAAGAAGTCACTTCTCATTACATGTTTAGAATCTAAACAGACCTCTAAATACCAAGTGTTCTGATGTCCCACACACTTCATCACTCCCTTCCATGCAGATAACGGGTCTGCCCCGACGAAATGTGATCGACAAAGGTCAAGTCTGCACAAACATTGGGACGAATAACAAATGTACTTAAGTGTAAGATTTTTCTTCTTAATTCCTACTTCCTTTTTCTGAACCCACATTGTCCTTTTTGGAATTTGAGCTGGTTGGCTTAAGCTGGACTGCATGCAGCTCAACACTGCAAGAAACGCCAGTCCATAGCAGGTGGGACTTCGGCGTAATTCAATAATCGACCAATTTTTAGTCCCTGTTTAACCGTCTTAAACAGATAGGAGGAATCCCGGGTGACTTAAAAAAATCAATTCATGGTCCCGAACGTTTTAAGATAACACTACTACATATATTCAAATTAATCTGAGGTGTATTAAGGTTCAAATTGTATGTTGAGAATTCTGATTGCGAATTCATTTCTCCGTACACAATCAACGCTCAGTAGTTAAATATATTTAGATCAGCAGAGGGCGCTGTAAACATTCTGCTGCAATAACTGTGTCAAAGGATAATAGTTAAAAAAAAAAATACGCACACCAGTGCATGCGTTTCACATTTCTGTACCTTTTAAAAAGATGGAATAACCGATAAAAGATGGAATATAAGTTTATATTTATTTCATGGCGTTAAAGCACGAGGAGGCTATGAATATACTGCAATGTTACACTGAAATAGTCAAGTGGTGCGTTCATTCATAAAACATAAACGTATTTTTTTTCTTTTTTTTTCATTTGAGCCATTACGACATATTGTAATTATTCATGTCAACACTTTAACAATATGCGGCACCGCAAGTGTCATCAGAGCAATTCCCGGTTACGACGCTTTCTATATGCAGCTTGCATGTGCTCCCTGTTTCTCTTGCTCTAAAAACAGCTTTAAGTTAACTCGACATTAAAGTGTCTGAACGTCTTGGTGTGTTGCTTTTCCCTACAACGAACTGTCGTTTCCAGCAGAACTACTTAACTCCAGTTGAGCTTATACAGGAAAAACAGATTCACAAAATATATGGAGACATGCATTTAACACTGGAACAAATTGTTCTTGCGACTTTTGCCATACTTAATATTGTGTTTCATGGAAAACGAATATTTTAGTGGGTGCCAGAGCGCACTTATACTTCTCGAAGTGTGGCATATCATAATCTTCGCCCAGATTTATTGTAATGAATTTCTAAAGACATTAAAATCAGCACTAACCAGTATACCCCTTTTCATTGTATTAATCGCTGATCTTTTGATTCACTTGAACAGTAAAAGTGATTCTTTTCTAAATTCTAATATTCTGAGTTGGCGCTGCTATAGTAATCAACTTTAAAGAGTCCACAGTTTTCGTGGCATGAGACATCTGCTCAGTTCACGCAATATATCCACTTCATCAACATGGTGGCAGAATCAGCTATTTCTTTGATGTTCATTTATTGTTCAGACCCGTTCAAGACGACGCGTGGATTCTTCTCCCTAACCATCTGGTATTTTTAACGCGAACGTCGGATCTGAGTGGAGTCAGCACAAGCTCATCCGCGCGTTTGTGTGACTGGCTGTCGTTCATGTTGAACGGGCGTACCGACAAGGATTGCTTCTGTTATTTTTATACTTAAAGAACAATACACTTTGCAAAATGATACTTCTTACTAAATTTCGTTAACTTTTGTAATGTTCCCTTACTTTTTTTATTTTTCCAGTGGTTTTCATCTTTTTGGGCCACTTGTGCCCGCAATGATGAAATGTAATTTTTAAAACATCCATCCATTTAATCATGTTTATATGCCACTTAAAGCCGATGCCAATTCCTGCAACATCGGGCACAAGGCGAACCAATCCTGGACGGCTCGCAAGTCACGCGCATCTCATCGGGTCCACCTTGAACAACCAATTAAACCATTTGGGGGCCGTGGGAGTAAATTCAGAGCAGCACTCTTAAAAAAACGCACCAAATCGGTTCTTCAAAAGTTCCATTCACATACAAATTCCAGAAAGAACCGTTATTTATTTAGAAACGTAAATGGGATCCATAAATGACCATGAACATATGATAACAGTGTTGGGAAATGCCAATATGCTCATGGATTTAAAGGGATTCTTTCTGCATACGGTGACACAGGCTAGGTTCGGGTTTTCTCGATCTGTTCGTATCCGCAGGTACATTAAAGACGTCTGATTTAGGAACCTTTTCAAATGTAAAAGAACCAATTTCACACGCAAATAGCTTGTCTTGGAAAGAAATGGTTCACTGTCAAGCAATGGCTGTAGGAGCCACGTTAGAACCGTTATTTTTTAAGACGTATACACAGGAAGAATGTGCAAACTCTCCCTCAATATTGTATTTTCAACAGCGTTGGAATTCTGTACACATATGTTATGGTTTTGAAGGTAAAATGTATGTATTGTATAATGAAAAGGGTCCGCTCTGTCCGACTTGGTTTATATTTGTATGACTATTGTGAATCAGCACGTATAACAATCTGTCGCATTCATTAAGAAACTAAATGTGTCTCTGAGAAACTTTTATCCCACTTTTTCTCATCATAAGCACAATAGCGCTGTACATACATATATAGGTACATATCTACCTTACTAAATTCCTATGTCTCGCCCGATCGATGTCCACGTTGACGTCGCTCGTTCAATCAGTGAATGCCCTGCTCTTTCTCTGACTAGTCCGGTTCTCCTCCCGCACTCCCAAAGACTCGAAAGTTAGGGGTATTTGGCGATTCCAAAGTATGCTGGTGTGTGGACTGACGCCATGTTCTACGCTGTTTACTTTATCTTTAAATTCTCAGCATTTTGCAGATCTATACTTGATTTTAATCACCCGCGGTCTGGGAACATCCTTAGATTACCAATCAGCGTGATGAATAACCGCGTAAGTCCAAACCTAACTGGAGTTTAGGTACACGCAGAAGTACTGACAATTGACTGGCTAAAAGTGGCCTCTAAAGACAACATCACACCTTGAATTCAACAAATCCCAGTGCCCGGAGAAACTTAACGAGGACGCAAAAGGAAAATGAACACGAAGCAAGCAGGAGCTCGTATTTCAAGTTCTGCGAGGCTTGCTGGTATTTTTGAAGATCTTTGTCTTGCTTCAATACCCAATTGTACTTTAACTTTCAGATGACTGATATTCTCCAGAGGGAAAAAAATATCTGCAATAAATAAACAATAATAGTGAATACACGTAGAGATAAGTGTATCCAGGTCTTCACGTACACTTTTAGAAAGTAAGGTGTCAAAGTGGCTCTCCAAAAGTTCCACTGATATGAAAGTTCCAAAAAGATTTAGTTAAGTCCGTAACGGGTGCCATAAAGATAGATAGATAGATAGATAGATAGATAGATAGATAGATAGATAGA
>JANRMT010062827.1:34291087-34319178 GCA_026402145.1 Polypterus bichir lapradei | reverse complement strand
ATCTATCTATCTATCTATCTATCTATCTATCTATCTATCTATCTATCGTTCTAGCACCGTAACTTTCTGCTGCGTTTGTTGATCAAGTTCCCTGAAAACTGACGTTCCGATATTCAGCACTTCGCCTTCACATTTTTAAGACGCTGATGCCACCAAACCAAGTACAGGTCTTTGACAAAGTCTTGGTCACCGAAGTCCGCGTAGCAAACGGCATTGAAAGCTGGCAGTTGATTTGGAATTACAAGACTCGGACAGAAGCAGTGTGGGAATTCTCAAAGACTTCGCCTTATATGCAGCAATGATCATTCTGTGAAATAACAGCCGTCTGTGGGTTATATGAGTATAAGACATTGTGATAAAATGATACGTTACATCCCTTCATGACCTGCATTTTGCAGCTTCATAAATTCGTTGAGTCAGAGATTTTCAGATGCTTTTCTATACTGAAGAATCAAACACTTTTCATCGGATTGGTGCGACCATGAACTTAGTTAAAGAGGAGCTTAGCTGTAAAAGGAGGGGCTAGACATTTGGTTACTTAGATGAAATCTCCATTAATTAGATTGGACACCAGCAGCCACTGGTCAGTCCTTTGTCCAAGGGGCCGCTGCTACCTACGCAGTCAATATATTACAGGATAAATTGCTGGAAATATAAAAAGTCATTAGGGGATATCTTCTAAGTTCAGGTAGTCATTTGTTTGTAACTGATCATATTAATATTTTGCACATGTGATTTATTATGTTGCTCAGTCTTCCTAGAATTGAGATTTTAAAGTCTACATTAACAAGCTATTTTGGTGACATGTTATAAAGTTGCCAACAAAGCCTGCTTTATTGAAGCCGTAACTTTCACAGTTTGTGTGTCAACTAGTTAATGCAATGCAAGTGTGCAAAAGGGGCATTTCAGACTGGAAACATGCTTTATGTCATCTGGGTCACATGGAGCCATGTGTCATGTTGGTTTACTGATGGCTAGTTACAAACATGTGCAGTTCTACAAAAATCAATTTTATATATGTTAATCTTCTGCAGTGTTGGCAGATTGTCTAGAGGGACATTGGGTAGCAAGGGGAAATTATTATAGCTGTAATACTAATTAAATTAAAGGCATGGCTGACTCTGATTGGTAATGTGTGTGTGTGTGTGTGTGTGTGTGTGTGTGTGTGTGTGTGTGCACATGTGTAGATAGAGAGACCCTGAACTATACATCCTGCAGAGACAGCATATGTTAATAAGTCCAACACATCATGCTGGTTTACCAGGACCTGTAATACTGTTAGACAAATATTTTATGATACAAATTCTATTTTACAGAAGGAAGCCCATTATAAGTATGCTACACACCTGCCATACACATTGATCATAGTCTAGTTGCTTGTTCAACCTCTCCTTGTGAAGGCTGGTTAACATTTTGCTATCAGTCCCTTAGATAGCTTGGTGTAAACATGTGTGGGTAGACAAGATGAAAAGTTGGCATCCCCTGGAGATCCCCATTTAATAGTAACAATGCTACAAATGGTTAAACTCAAAGAAAATGCTTGGAACTGATATAATTCTTTCCCTACGGTCTTCAAAATGAGGCTAGTGTGGCTCCAGCAGATGTGGGTCTGATTATGATCTCCACCATCCGGCCATCTTATTTCTTATATAGGGAAGGGACTAGAAGGGGTGTTACTTGTGAGATGACCCAGAAGCGAGGTCAGTGCTCTTCTGCTGGCTCCTTCTTCATTCTAGAATTGGAAGAGGAACCCTGTCCTTGACTTAAACTCCTGCGCAAAGCCACCAGCACACTTTTGTGGTGCTCATGCATGACGCCTGTTATAAAGAGCTTTTTACACGCGATTGAAGAATGGTGTCCAGCTGAAGAAGTACTCACTACATTTTCTATTGAATCTGTGCATTCTTCCAGGTGCACTAGTGATTGACTTTAGAATCTTCCTGACTAATATATTGGGAGATTCATTATGGCATCCCCTGCCTTGGAAACAATGGAACAAACCTTACATTCTCAGTGTTTTGTGGTGTCTAGGATTATAAAGAACATTACAGTTCCAATCAGTTTGTTGTTATATGGCATGCTCCAACTTAGAAGCTCATTATGAACTGTTACAATTTACTTTACAGTATAATAAAACAGTAAGGTCTGTGTGTGTGCGTGTATGCATATGTGCGTGTATTTATATGTGTGTGTGTGTTGTTCAGTTTGGCTTTGGTGATGCAGGTAAAAGAGGAAGTGCAAGTGTGAGACACACGAGGAGAACTTAAAGTGTAGGAAGGAAGCTGAGAGTGGTGCCTTCAAAGACAACAAGTAGAAAAGCAGACTGGAGGCAAGAAGGGCGTCGTGAAAATAATGAAAGTCTGAGAAGCAGGCTTTACTTTAACACACTCAAGTGAGTAAGTGAGTGCCAGTAAAAAGAGATTCAGACACAAGTGGATACAGAGGAAAGGTGCTGAAGGTACACTTAGGGCAGCAGATAGCAAATATTTGTATTTGTATTACCCATCTTCAACAAGATGTGTGGCTAGCTAGAAGTAAAATTACACATTTTCTAATATGGCTAATACTCTTTAGAAACATGAGAGGCATCACAAAACCCAAGGCAAGATCCAACATTGAAAAAAGAGTAGCTGAAGGACACCCTCAAACACACACTCCTGCACTAAACATGTAGCCAGTTTAGAAGTGACAATCAGTCTAACCTGCATGTCTTGGGGATGTTGGAGGAAAACCAGAGTAGTTGGGGACAACATATACATTTTACATGGTCAGTTTCACTATTAAATTGAAACAAAAAAATGACATACAGTGCAATCTGAAGACATAAAACAGGTCCTTTTATGCCAGACTTGGGAGTACTTACCACTGTATGTTATTGGATGAGGGAGGCACTTCTAATTCAGACTGAAGCCCCTCAAAGTAGGGACAGTCATTTTTTGCAGCTCACCCTGGTGGCACTCACAGGATGCAGTAGGACTGCCCAACTGGCTACAGTTGCACCAGCCCAGAAATGGTGCCATTTAGCATATCAAGGGAGCATACAGTCCTGGAAGGCTGTCTTCTCCTGTCCAACCATTTTATTGTCCCATCCAGGAAAGGGACATCTTGGTTAATCTTAGTCAGTACATCAATCGAGTTTCACCTCCTATTGCAACAGGCATTGACCAAGTCAGGGACTGAAGCCAGATTCCTGAAGCTTTAAAAGAGCAAAGCTAAACTTTGTGCCACCATGCCACCTTAAGATGTCTGGAATTTACAATGTTGAACATTGTTACTATTGTTACTAGTTGTTCAAATCCTCAAATATATATATAGTAAGACTTGCCCGGGCACCACCAGGCGGAAACCACATCTTTATCCAAAGACACACGTTTATTAATCACACGAATACAGTCCAATACACTCAGCAATAAATCTCCCCAATAAACCTTCTTTTCACGTTCTTTAGCCACCTCTACTCTTCTCCTGGGAGCTTCGTCCAGCTCCCGCTCCCGACTGATAGGAGGCAGCGCCTTATATTCCCGCCCGGATGTGCTCCAGGTGGCTGGTGACGCACTTCCAGCAGCACTTACTGGTGTGGCAGAAGTGCTGCCCTTTGCCCCGGAAGCACTCCTGGCGCCCCTGGCAGGTTCCTCCGCCATCTTGCCAAGTGTGGCGGAAGTAATGTTCTCCCGGGTTCTAGGAGGCTTAAGGCTCCCCCTGGCGGTGGCCATGGGTCCCAATGAGTTGGAAAGTCTCTCCTCTTCTCCCGTGGTCCTCTCCTGCTCCAGGGCGGTTGTGCCCTCCTGACCCAGAAGCTCTTAATGTCTCCATCTGGTCCCTCTAGGCATCCCAGCCAGGTAAGAACCCCAGACATCTGTGACTATATATATATATATAAAACTGCTATCAGTCCTTCTCCCACCAATGGGACTCTCAGAGTAACTGTCCTCCTCTTCTCAGAAGCCAGATTTTTAGCAGTCATACCAGTAGGAGTGGGGTTTGTGGATGGTGGGACATGGTCAGGAATGGTCCTGGTTTTGCTCCTCAGAGCTGCAGGCTAAAGGGGAGTAGTAGTTAGCAACAGTGCCTCCTGTCATTCAAGAGCATAACCTCTTTGAGGGTTGTAGGTGGTCCCTAAGCAGACATGTGTGACAATATATATGCAGTATAAAACATAAGTTTAAACCAAATTGAAATAATTATGTAAATTAAACTTTTATGGAGTTGCCTTTTGCCTCAGTAAGGCTAAGATTGTTAAAATGAATATGCAATTTGCTTAGGCATACTTGCCTATATGGCTCTACTAAATGAATAAGTATTTCACTCCATTTCTTATTGGTAGCTGGTGTAGTTTTCCTAGCTCTTACGTTACGCGAGTTGTGGACCATGGGAATGTCAAACTTGATTCAGGCTTGATGACTGCACTTGCTGATCTTGTCACCTGATATCATATTACACAAATAAGTATAGTTAGGTATGCCAAATTAAATAATTGAATAATGACTTCCCAGCACAGCTTCATGTTTCCAAAGTATCGAAAGGATGGCCCTTTTCTTGACAGAAAATAACATGCTTAGGTTTTACTGTTATGGCAAATTCATCTCTTCCACTTCTTTCATTCTTTTGTGGTACACAGGACATCAGACATTCTGCTGGCTTGTTCCAAACACCCATGTTTCTTATTCTTTCTTGCTGCATTACATGTTTTGTACATCTGTGTGAGGGCTCATTGGCTCTCAGCTCTCACATGCACACACAGAGCCCACCCCTACCATTGATTGTTTTTGTGGAAGCCAGTCACAGACTGGTTAGATGGAGATGCTGGAGATGTCAGACTAGATGACTGCCAGTTAAAGAAGCATGCTGTCAGCTGCTAAGATTATACTGGAAGTCATGTAGCATGACATAGCCTTTTAGTAATATTCATATGGCATGACTGTGGTGCAGTGATGAGTGCTGCTGCTTCAAAGTTCCAGGAGACTAACTTTGAGCTCCAAATCTAATTAGTTTGTATGTGGAGTGTGAATTGTGTATTGTCCTAATGCTCGTGTGGGTTTTTCTCTGGGTCTTCTGGTTGTCCGCCTCAACAGCAGTGATGTGTGTGAGGTGAATTCACACTATATGAAGGAGTGTGGCTTTGTGTGGGTGTGCCTGCAATACACTGGTGCCCTGCCTAGAGTTGTTCCTGACTAGCACTCATTAAAGCTGTGCAGGCTCCTGCTCCTGTGGTCATGAAGTCATAAGAAATGGGCAACTGGATGGATGTCCTGTGTAACCACAACAAATCCCATTCAGAATTCCAGTGTTATAGCAATGACAAGCAAAGTAATTGAGATTAAAATAAGCAAAATAAACACCCTAAAAGACTAGTCATTGTTGGAGAAGCACCGTGTGATGCATTGCTTCCTCTCTTTACTCAGACTTGCTGGCAGCCAGTGCTCTTCAAATCCAGGAAGCTGACAGTTAAATTCTAGATAAAGTTTTAATGTTGAAGTACACTTTGGGATTTCTGCTGATTTTCCCAGGGTAATCCCACAGTCCGAACCCATAATGTCAGGTTGGCTGGTGATACTCTAAGGTGAGAATGTATTACCTGTGGTGTACTGGCATCCTGTGAAGGGTTGAGGTTTTACACCAATTTCCAACCGAATGGACTACAAGTCTCCACCAACTAATGCTAAAAATAAGCCATTTTATAAAAAGGAAACCTCCAAATAGATCGTTGCTTCTTTGATACTGCACACACCAGTATGCACATCCCCATTTTAAGACTGTCTACATGCAAGATGGTCAGTATTATCTGCCCTGTAAACGCAAGGCACATTCACCAGGAAATGCTACTTTTAGAAATCCACAGGTGTCCATTTTTTATCACCACTTTCTTTGCTAAAGATGTATGAAGTGTGTTACAAGCAGTTGTTTTGCACATTTCAGTATTTTGTGCAACATCAGTGAGAAATACATGGTGATTAACTCACACATACACCATATGGCTTAAGCTCTTCCTGTGAACAGAGCTAATGACGCAGGTCAAGTCTTTCTGGTCAGTAATCTGCTTTTTTTTATCACAAGTCTCAGAAATCATACATGTTGCGCCAAGGGGAATTCCTAAATCTCAAAATTTTTTCTTTGTCTCTGGTCATTCTCAGAACATTCAATCATTCAATTCTATGGAGTAGAAGCTGCCTGAAAGGATTTAAAGGCAATAGATTAGAGGCGCTGTAGTGAAGGCAGTGTTGTATCACAGCTTGTGGGACTCAACTTCACATCTCTGCCTATATCTGCATTTTAAAACCAACCAAGTTTAGTCAATTTCTGTATGAATTTATGCATAAAGGCCTTGAAATGGTCTGCTCCAACATGTGCAGTGTTTCTTAGGTCAGATAAGCAACCTGCTGCCATCTAAAGCAATTGTGAAATATTGACAGACTACCTACTCTGGTCGTAAGCAATCGCTTTTACAGTGAGAAGTGGTTTTATAAAACCATGACCAAGTGGGTCACCTTGGATGAGTGACAGCATCACTGAAGTCCAAGCTGTTTATAGAGTTGTGCATAGTGCTACTAGAAGAGGCACAGACTTCCCATAGCTCTGAACTGGACAAAACAGTTTCTGACAGTGGAAATATGGATGGAAATATAAGAGAAGTTTAACACGCATGGTATACCATGGTATTTTTAAAGTCACTTAATCCAATTCAGTTTTGCAGTGTTAAGAGTAACGTGCATTGCATGGTGTGATTACTTTTTAAAGTAACAAGAGAAACTTAATGCAATTATTTTATTGATGTAATAATACTTGTATTACTTAAAGATAAAACAATGGTTACGGCATTACTAGAGAAGCTTATTCCCACCACTTCATTGTTAATTTGCCTAGGTTTTGCCTTTTTTCACCAAGACATTGCCTGTACAGTGTACAGTATTGACAACCAGTGAGGAAGAGGTTTAGCATGTGCATAGCAATCAAGTGAACAGAACTGAACAAAATTATCAGTAAACATTCAATAATGCATGTGTTGAGGGAGAAATTTAATACACTCAGTTTAGTGTCATAGGAAGACAATAATTGTCACAGCAGCACTGGGTGTAAGGCAAGAAGCAAGCATGGTGGATGATATGCCAGTCCTTTGCAGAGCTCAATCACATAGCCAGTCACAAAAGACAGTGCTGCATGCAATCCAGTAACAGAAACCTATAAATGAAGTGTTAGCTTAGTTTTAGGCCAGCTAGTTAAGATAGATATGTTGAAACGGTGTGATGGTTTGGTGCAGTGGCCAGTGCTCATACCATGAATAGTTGGGTGGCTCAAGTCGAGGATGTAAAAAGGGGATATAGAAGTTATTACCGCACATGAAGGACTAAAACTAAACACAAGGAAGCAATCAGATTTGGCTATGTTAACAGTCAGTTTCATGAAGGTTCATTTATTGGAATTAGGATTTGAAAGCAACTGACCAGAAAGCAGGAGACAGAACTCGAGATGGCAGAGTTAAAGATGCTAAGATTTGCATTGGGTATGACGAGGATGGACAGGCTTAGAAATGAGTACATTAGAGGGTCAGCTCAAGTTGGGTGGTTGGGAGACAAAGTCAGAAAGGCGAGGTTGTGTTGGTTTGGACATGTGCAGAGGAGAGATGCTGGGTACATTGGGAAAAGGATGCTAAGGACAGAGCTGCCAGGTAAGAGGAAAAGAGGAAGTTTATGGATGTGCCGAGTGAAGACATGCAGGTGGAGGGTGTAACAAAGCAAAACGCAGAAGACAGGATAATATGGAAGAAGATGATCGGCTGTGGCAACCACTAACAGGATCAGCCGAAAGAAGAAGAAGAAGGATTTGAAAGGAAATGCTGGCCAGTCAAAATGTGCATTTTTTTTATACAAAAGAAGTACTAGGGTGTTGTACCATGCTAGCCATTATGAATGTAGTGAAAAGTCAAGCAAAATGTCACCTTGTATTGGCTAACTAAAGATTACAATATGCAAGATTACATCTTGCCTGAAGAAGGGGCCTGAGTTGTCTCAAAAGCTTGCATATTGTAATCTTTTTAGTTAGCCAATAAAAGGTGTCATTTTGCATGACTTTATACAAAAGAAGAAAAAGTTATTAAAAAGTAATGCCCTGTCTAGGACAGAACCAGTCCTGGACAGGGGGCCAGAGCACTGGAGGGCTTACTCACTGACACACCCTGACTTAGGGCCAATTCAGAATCGGAAATTTACTGAACAAAGACATCTTTAGGATGCAGAAGGAGAAATGAAGTATAAGGAGAAAAATTCACAACGATATTGAGAGAACGTGCAAAGCCCACATAAGCAGGACTCACAACATGAACATGCCTCCTTTTATAGAAAGCGTGCTACATAAAAGTAAAAGGCGATAATGTGTGCCCACTGATGGAACTGTAAGAAAGCCAACTGAGAAAGCACAGATATTTGGGCTCCCACACAGAAAACATGGAATGGATGTAGTGAGAAGAAGTAAAAAAATAGCTTTGGGTCTGCACCAGTGCTGTCAGCATGTAGTTTTTGACATGATATTTTAACCTTATTGTGAAGTCAATGACTGATGTGCTGTAGGTGCTGTATACTTTTGTGGATTTCAAAGTTTGGTGTTGTTAGCTGATCTGCACTACCTGTCTGATTTGTGCTGCTCGTTTTGTTTTGTATATGTGCACTGTAAGGGAACTCCATCTCACTTTAAGGTGCCTTCTGATTGTTTTTGCCATGCAAGAATAATTTATGGTGTATCCACAGGACTTTCACACTTGCATCCTGTAAGCATACTCTGACTCACACTTTACAGAACTGCCTGATCTCTTTCGCATGCACATGAATAATTTACAGCATATTTGCACAAGCATTATGTCATGATCATAGCAGTACCCCAGCTGAATTTGCACCAAATCCCCACTTTAAAAAAAACACATAGCTCATGTCTTTGCTACACTTACACTTTGTGGCACTACCCGATCTGAACTATTCCTAAATGACTTTGTTTTGCTTAATTATTAGCATGTAATTCACTCCTTAAGGATAAATATTGTGAACATTTTAATTAATTAGAACACATACCAACAGATGCTAATAGGCTTTCAAGAAAAAAATGAGATACTTGTCCATTAATCTCAATATGGATAAATACTGCGGCTTCTACCTTTGGACCACTGAATTACAAAGGTTATAACGCATCTGAAAATGAAATTTCTTACCACCTTTCTTTGATCAATAAGCTGTACGCAAAACAAAATGTAGATCACATGGTGAGAAAATTATTATAACAATGATTGACACACATTGCATTTCACTTTGCTCTCTCTTCATTAGACTGGAGCAGGGGTGGGCAGTGTTGGTCCTGAAGAGCCGCAGTGGCTGCAGGTTTTTGTTTCTTAATGAGAAGTCAATTACTACTGATGAAGCACTTATTGCTTAAGTGACATTTTGATGCTTCATTTTAGTGGTCTCACTTGCTAAGGTTCCCCACCCTTAATTGTGCATTTCAGTCTTAAAGAGCTGCATTCACTGTTTTAATGGTTCCTTATTAGCAATAAGATATAAATGACAAAGCAGTCAGCAGTTCATCGTCTAGCTTTTTTCAATTTACACCTCCATGTGTTCATCATTCATTGTTTGATTTATTAAAACATCCATCCATTGTCCAACCCGCTGTATCCTAACTACAGGGGTCTGCTGGAGCCAATCCCAGCCAACACAGGGTACAAGGCAGTAAACAAACCACGGGCAGGGCACACACACACACACACCAAGCACAATTTAGAATCACCAATGCACCTGACCTGCATGTCTTTGAACTGTGGGAGGAAACCCACGCAGACATGGGGAGAACATGCAAACTCCACACAGGGAGGACCCGGGAAGCGAACCCGGGTCTCCTAACTGTGAGGCAGCAACCCACTGTGCCACCGTGCCACTCCTTTATTAAAGCACTTAATAGAAAATGTGAAAGAGTGAAAATTATCTGTTTTAGTCTTCAAATCATTTTGATGATATCCTTGGAAAGGAAAAAAATCTACGATATAAGAACCTTACATTGCAGACTTACAAGCCGTAAAATTAAATAAAGTCTGAGAATGGCAAGGATTGGTTTATAATTAAGCAATTGGGTTGGAATGAAAACCTGTTGCCACTGCAGCTCTCCAGGACCGACATTGCCCACCCTTGGACTATGAGTAAATTCTTCAGATGAAAATGTATTCTTTTAAGGTGTTAATAAAAAGTTGCAATACAAAAATGATTCACAAGTGCAATGCAAATGAAGCTTGTGATGCATGTCATAAAAAATAACACATGCGTAAAAAAGATCATGCAGTGTTGTGCCAAGTAATGTAGTGGACACATGTGTGAAAAATGAGGTGCAAATAAAGGGTGCATGTGTGATGCAAATCGTACAGTGTCACATGCCACAAAATAATAAGGTTCAGATTTGGAAGTGTTGTGTGAGATAATCAAGTGCATGCAAGAGTGAAAGTCCTGCCCTTGCATGGAGTATATCAGGCAGGTAGGCGCAGATTGGGTGTGAAATAGGTGGTCATAGGTGAAGCATAGTTGGAGTTATAGATCTTTTTCTGGTTTAGCTACTTCTTGTGCAGAAGAAACAGACCTCTAGAGCAACCTGGAACCCTATCCCCCTCTGTCGATCTTAACTGTCCATTAAAGTGAGATAGGCGATCAAAAAAGGAATCAGAAAAATTATAAAATGGGCATACGGAAGGATGTGCATATAATGGAATATGTTCATTAAAAAAATTATTATATAAAATTGTTATATAAAAATGCATATACAGTAAGTGAAAATGCTTTTGGACATGAGTGTGCCCTCTGACATACTGATATTGGATTTTAGTGATGGTCTAATGTACTAGCTGCTTAAGAAAATTAATGGATGTGAATATAATAGGAAATGAGGGTGTGTACAAGTATATCCTCTGGTAGACATTAATTAAGGTTGGATGCAAATAACAAGAAACTGTAGCTATCTGAAAAGATTCTGTAATCAGATTGGACGGCTCAGCACAGACTCCGCTGCAGAATGCCCGGGAGTGGTGGACAGCCAGTTGTCCAAAGTTTCCAGGACTGTGACTGTGTCTGAAGTTGTCTTTGAGTTTTTCTCTTACAATTGACAATGGACTCCACAGAGATTTATTTCCTCCGGGGATGCTGTTGACTGAAGTTCGACAATTAATGGAGAAATTTTGCTCTCTTTTTGTTAATCTGTTTCTAACTATTTTGTTTTCCTTACTACTTAAACAAAACTCTGAATTTATGTGTCCTCTTAATGTAATAGGCAGTTTATAAAGTTTATACTTGGATGTTACCTAAGAAATTGTTACACCTCTCTAAGCCTGTACCCAATGAAAAGTACTACACAAAAATAAAATGAAATGAATTGAACTTCTTGGCTCTCAATAAGACAAAACAAATCAGCACCTCATGACTCCCATTCTAACCACTGCTAAGAATGCTTGCTCCTTGTGCCTGAAATGGCTCCACTCCGGTTCTACTTGTACCTGTGCTTGTTTGGAGAGTATATAACCTGCAGTCCAGTGCCTGATACGGTTGGTACATCAGCTGTCATGAACATTTTATCGTGTCTCAGAATGATTTCTGACCCCAGTTTGCTATATCTTTCCATGACTCAATCTCGTGAGAGATAACGACTTTTCCATTGGTAGTTGGTGCCCTTCTGGTAACCTACAGATCTTTTGTTTTCTCTCTTTCATTATGGGATAGTGAAAGCAAAAGCTCTACCAGAAACTCCCAGTTTTGTTATTATGACACTAGTGAATGATTAAACCAAGTTGCCTGAGTGTCTGTCTGTCTGATTGCTGGATCCTTCCTGTAATGGAGCCTCATCTCTACCCTAACCCTGCTGAGATTAATTTATGTTTGACACCAGCCTTGGTTATTAATCCTAATACTCACCCCACTTTGTCTTACAGCAATAACACATCCCAACCACCCTTTGCCTGGCAGGCCCTTATTCAATCCTGTGCACAGCGTCCTGATTCCTATACTGTCATCACATTTCCCTCCAGTGTATGCCATGGAAAACAAGCAGGCTTCAGACATTGCAATGGCAACCAAGCAAGATGAAGATGGTGACACGTAGGTGACATTTTACTTTCTTACTAATGGGATTGGGAGAGGATTTACTTGCTTTTGTTAAGATTACTATTTATTTCAGTTTTTTGTTATTAACATTATTCCATCAGGTGTTGTGAATAAAGTGAAAACGCCAGATAAACAGGGCTTGTGTTTAGAGTAGTGCTGACTAAACATCTAGGTAGAAGGAGCACTTCATGATAAGAAAAGGTAAGGAATTTAGCCTTGGCTCCTTTCACCTTATTGAAGCAGAGCGTTAGAGAAGGGCACCGCAGTTTGCTCCAACTCATTAGGGAAGTGAGTTCAGTCAGCAAACAAGTGAGCTTTGAAGATGCTGGAGCAGCCATGTCCTGAATACAATTAATGTGGGTCGTATAGCTGTTTAGTGCATTTCCATTACATCAGTTACAATAAAAAAACACTTTTCACTATGCAGTTTGGTTTTTCCTGTAGTTGACATTTTCAAGACACTGAATATCCTGATAGCATCCATTCTTGGAAAAAGTCCTAATATTCTTCTGCTGCCAAATATGGAAAGTTGAATTCCCAATTTTCTCCATTTCCCCATACATCATCCACCTACTTTATAAGTAAGAGATGCATTTATTTTAAAGGTTAAAAAGCAGGGTATAGATTGTGCCCTTGGTTATATTTGTAATTTGTTTTGTTATCAGTTTTTATTAGCATTTAAATATTAAATACAGAAATTGACCAAACAGCATATTTTCTGATACAAAATGAAAACAAACAAAATTGCAAACACTCCCCAGTCGGCATTCACCCAAATCAGTCCAGTCCTGTAAAAAAACAAATCATGTACTGTAGATTGAGATTGCCTGAGCAACCCAAAGGGAGGGACACCATCAGCGTACAGTTGCTATAAGAAAGAAATGAAAGGATAGATTGAAATGGACAAATAGGATTTTAAGGGTAAGGTCAGTGCAACTGAGTATCCTTCATCTGAACTTGAATGAGCTTCACTGCTGACTCCCATCTTTCAATGGTGGGGATAGATGACCCATTGATCCGTGCTGTGGAGAGTTCAAATAAGAGTAACAGTAAATTATAAAAAGAAGATTTCAGAACGGTAAAGCACAGAGAGTCAGGGTATTTCTAGTGAGATGCTAACACTGTTTTTGAAGTAATCAGTCCTAAAGAGAATAACCTCTGCTGGATAACAGTGATAGGAAGAGAAGAAATGTTTAATAAATGGAATATTAGAGGTACTAGAGGAATATTAGGAAAACAAACGGAGGGTAGAAGCTTGGAAATAGCAGACCAGAAAGCAATCTCAGAACCTGGATAAACTGTACCAAGAACTTTCGTTGTACAAATATCAATGTCAGGATCCACAGACAGACCCAGGGCATAGCACTTACAGTACATGCGGTTTTTGAACTGAGTATGCTGATTAAGTATTTCTAAACAATTATTTGAATGAGATAGAGGGGACCCAGAAAAGGTCACACTGCCAGTTTGAAATTATGGGTAAGGACCTGTAGGATGCCCCTATAAAGAATTACATAGAGGACAGCCAACAGCTGCATGGTGAGGGAAAGAGAAAAAAGGAAGTTATGGTCAGAAGAGGATGGAAAGGGAGTGGAGAGAATAGTGGTACACAATAGCAGATCTGAGTTGTAAACAGAAAAAAAAAATAGGAAGAAGGAATATTATAAATGGTCCTTGGTGACTGGATGGTTAGTAGCCCTAAGAGTCAGAATACCCTGAGGCATGGCGGAAAGGAGTCAGGCTTACCAGCAATGCACAGAGCTCAGTTGTGGCAAATAGGGGTATGTGAGTGCCAAGTAGACATTTGTATTTTTAATATAGCATTCTCAAACCTACTTAATCTAATTTAAGGTCATAGGAGGGACCAAAGCCTACCATAGCAACACTGGGTATAAGACAGCGAACAGTCCTGGACAAAAAAACAGTTCCATTGTACACACTCATAGGAGCAAATTTAGAGTCGCCGATTTACCAATCATGCATGTCTATGCCAATGTGAGAAAAAACTGGAGTAGGTAAAGAAAATATTGTTCAAGCACAGAGAGAACATGCAAATTACACTCGTACTGGGGATCAAAATCCTGAACACTGGATACATGAAGCAGCAGCCCCTTTAACCATTGCACTACCATGTCACCACATTTGTATGTTTATAGGTTTTAATAATTTTGAATTATATGTGTCCCTTAAACTACATTTAAAACTGCCCTATCATACTTTTCCAGTGACAGAAATCCATTTGAGGCTTCAGTGACTCATTCACACACACACACACAAACACACACACATATCATATTTGAGATATTTACCCAACTTTTCATTTTCTATGGAACAGTCACAGCAAGTTATCATGCTTCACTTCTTTCTGGCCAGGGTTTGTACTTCCCTCAGCATTTTAGCAAAGACAAAAAATGTCTCAGTCACACAGCAAAACAGGAAAGAATTGTTTCCCTTCTGTGTGCACCCTACACCTTTCAGAGGTCTCTGTTAACCCAACGTGGGATGCCAGTCCCCTGCAAGACACGCCATACCTGTGCTCAGTTTTATCTACATCATCAGCTTTTTCAGATACTTATTACTTTAAGGAGCGTGAGGAAGAACTAAGTACCTTGAGAAAAACAATTAATGGCAACAGCATCCAGAAATGTCTGTTACTGTTGGTCTTGCAACATCAGAACATAAAAAAATTTGACAAATGAAGGGCAACAATTCAGTTCATCAAGCTTGTTTTTAACTACTAGCTAAACTGTCTCCGTATCTCATCATCTTAAAGGTCCTCAGGGTTTCTGCTTCAGCTTCATGTCTCTGTAGTTTGTTCCTGGTTCCCACAACTTATTGCGTAAAGAAATGCTTCCTGGCTTTAGTCCTAAATGCACTTCCCCTTAATTTCCACTGGCATCCTCAAGTACGTGATTCAACTTTTAGTTGAAAGAATTTGTCTGGATGTCCTTTATCAAATCCCTTGAGAATTATGAATTAGGTCTCCATGCAGTCTCTTCTGCTTGAGACTAAACAGGTTCAATTCTCGGAGTCTTTTGGAGTAAGACATGTCCTTAAGTCATCATTGTTGCCATGAACTCAGAAAGTAGTATAAGTGAATTACAAGCTCAATCTATTGATATAATACACTAGCTGTGTAAGCCAGTGTTGTAAAAAGCCCTGGCTCCTAGAAACCATTGAAATCATCCGAAAAAAAGTTGAAATGCAGAGTCGGCAGTTTCGTTTTGCTCGCTCCCCCTTGTCTATCAGCGGCTAAATGAGTTTTTCTGTCGTTTGTCTTTCCTCGGCGGTTTCACTTTGGCGACAGAGTCGCTTTCTTTCAGCTTCATGCTGTAAGCCTTGTTCTTTTTTCTTCTTCCGACTTGTTAACTTGGGGCCACCTTGCCAGCTCTTTGAACTTCATGCTGTAGCCTCACACTTCCAGACTGGACAGAAACACACAAATTTCCACGTGTACATGTTTATATATAAGGCACACAATTCTTTAGGGAGGGGATGGTGTACAGAAAGCTGATAAGTACGATGATGCTTCATCTTATAAAAACAGTTTAATTTCCATCTTCTGTCCATAATTTCACTGTACTCTGTACACAAAGCAATGTAATTTCTACTAACACTAGTTATAAAAAAGAGCTAGCATACTAGAGGTTGGAAAATGCATGTATGGAATTGTTATGTCTCTTAATTAATTCCTGTCGTTCATGGCACCGGTGAGTGGTGACGTTTTGCATGTTTGTCAGACCTTGCTGTACTTTATACATGGGACAGTCCTACTACTACAGTGTCTGTGAAAAGTGTTCGTCTTCATGAAAGTTTTCATATTTTATTGTTGTGCAACTTTGAATCTCATGGATTTAGCTTGTCTTTTTTGACACTGATCAACAGAAAGTGTCTCTTTAATGTCAAAAAGTTAGCAGATCCCAGCAAAGTGGTGTAAATTGATAAAAAATGTAAAGCACAAAATAGTTTATCAGCCACCTTTGGACAACTTAAATTATCATGGCTAAAAGCCAGGCCAAATCCACACTAATTCAATGTTTTACAACAATAAATTGTGAAAATGTACCGGGGGTGAATGACTTTCATAGGCACTGGACTACTGCTACTGCTATTGCTATAAGAAATTTCACACTTTCAGGTCTGAGGTGTGGAATATCAATGTATATTTTTTGTAACTCTGTCATTGCAACTTAAATGCTAGAGCCTATTCTAGCAGCATCAAGCATAAGGCAAGATTACCAGTGGATGTCACTCACAGAAAAAGACCCAATTTAGAGTCACCTAACCAAACGTCCTTGGTATGTTGGAGGAAACCACTATGAAAACTAGCATAGACACAAAGGTAGCATGCAGCCTCTACAAAGACCGTCCAGGTCAGGTTCCAAACTTATTACCCCTAAGCTGTAAGGCAGCAGCACTCATTGCAAAACACCTTCCCCTGCTGCCAGAATGGAAGATTAAATATGATATGTTCGATATGCACCTAGTTTTTGGAGGGGTTTCCTCACTGCTTGATGCAGGATGGGTTGGGGTCAGATGTAGGCAGCGTTGTATTCGGACATTCGGGCATTCAACACTTCCTACATCTGACCCCATTCCATGCCGTGACCTGCATCGAGGGGCATTTAAGTCTTTGAGCCATCATCAAGATGACATGGCTGCCCCTTCAGGACAAATTGGGCACAGATGTCACATTGTGTTTTCCAATAGAAGCACATGACTATTTATTACAGTCATAAGATGCTGTACAGGGTCAGTATCACAAAGTAACAGTGGTAATGCTCATCAGAGCTTGTTTTCATATCAAAAACCCAAGTTTCATTCTGCCACGTACACATTAACCATGAAGCTAAATTGTCTGAAGGCAATGGGTATTTGACATACAAGCAGGAGTGCACTTCTTCCTGTTGATTCTCTAGAAAAGAAGTTCAAAACTCCCACTCAAAGAGTCGGCTGCTCCCATAAGAGTCAACATCCTGAGCATGGGGTACTATGAAGCAGTCAGCCCTAGCTTGTACAAGCCTTCTACAGCACATGTTATATAAGTGGGAGTTCTGCTTCAGTGAGCTTCAGAATTACCCAACTTATTATTAGAATTAACGGACACTGTGACAACATGGCGCAAAGTTATAATGGCTAGATGAGGAACCAACTAAAATACCAATACTATTTGTTTTGTCTGTAGCAAATGATTTTACCCTGTACAGAGATATCAACTAAGATGTATGGGTAAACAAAAGTTACCACTGATGGGGGAAATGAACTCTTTTATTCATAATAGTTCAAACTTGAGTTATCTGATCTTTTATGTCTGTTACCTTAACATTTGTTATTTTCAACCTTACTAAAAATTATTTTTGCACATACATTGAAGAGCGATAAAACTGTAATTAACTTAAGCCAGTGGGTGTGGTATCAGTGGCTCAGTGGTTAGAATAAAGTACCACGGAGAGGAAGGATGTGGGTTCCATCTCAGCTCAGCTGCTGTTACACTAAAAGAAAAAAAAAATAACAATTGCAAAGGAAAAGCTCTGGGGAAGTCCACAGGATTATTAGGGGCTCATGCCTGGTCATATTACCTCCGGTATGCACATCTGTACTAGACTTTGCAAAATAGCCAGACACTGCTTTCAATTTTAACTTGCAAACTGATTTTCATTATCCAAAAACATAACACAGTTTATTATGGTGCAGACCATAGAAAAGAGTAGCGTGGCTAAAGAGTGTTAAAATCCATAGACCTGGGCACCAGTGATAGGCTTAAGGAGTTAGGGAAATGGAGTGCAGATGGTGTTACCTGTGATCTTCATTGAGCAGCATGAGACATTACAGGTGATTCAAATGTGCAGGCAGACAATGAGATGATATTGCGTTGAGCCGCATGGAAGAAACTATGGAACCAGAGGGCGACCGAGGAAACAGAGAATGGTTTTTACTGTGGAAAATCCCTTAAGGAACATTACTCTGTACGTTCCACCCCAGAAACATTAAAAAAAAAAAAATTCTTTATAGTGTGTTTCACCATTGCTAAATCACATGCAAAATAAAGCTATATACAAAACGAAACTCTGCTGTTTTGTTCATCACTAGCTTGTGACCCACTGACTACTCTGTAGACAAGCAACAAGAATTTGAACTTAATTCATGTTGCCACAGGGAGCCAGTGGAGTGACCTGAAAAGAAGAGTGACATACATGTGTCAGCTAGCTGAACACAAGATTTGTCGCTTCATTTTGAATCATCTACAGTGGCGTGGTAACACATGCTGGTTCTCCCACCACTAAAGAGTTGTAAGACCAAAGCCTGGACCAGGGGTATTGCTGCACACTGAGCCAAAGTGAAACTGCAGGAATAAGAGACATTAGTAGTGTGTCAAGTGAAAGCTCAAAATTGTATTAATGGAAAATGCAGATTCATAAAAAGGATGGCCTTTTTAAGACAAACTCCTTCTGAATTGGTTTTACAAATGCATGAATAGCATTCTCAAATTTGATTAACCTACTTTATGGTAAAATGAAAGGGTCCTATCCTGGAGGCAAAGAAATTGTTAGCAGTGTGTGTTCATCCATGTCAGAGTCCACCTACGCATGCACTCATAGCAAGGACAATTTGGAATTAATCTAACCTTCACATCTTCGGGAATGTGGGAGGAAAATCCACAAATAAGGAAGTTGTGCAAAATCAACACACACAGCAACTAGGCATGAGATTTGTTTCCAGGATGCTGGGTTTTTGAGGCTAATCATTATGTAATTATGACACCCTTTTACAAATTTGTAACTTTTTAAAGTCGGCAAAGAACATCTTCTGTGACTGACTCAATGGTGACAACTGTACCTCTAACACATCTAAATTCTGGATGTTCTTGTTTCCCCTCCCACATTCCAGAAACATTATTTTAGGTTAAATTGTCCTGTGTAAGTCTGATTTTTGAGTGTGTGAGAGTGGATCCTGTGTCATGGAAGAGACGGTTCCTTTGTTTCTCAGAATTCTGCCAGGATGGGCTTTGGCTCACCATACATTGGACTGAACTTTCAGCATCATTTCCTAAAAAAACTTTTCTTGCAGCTCATGCCAGTCACTGTAGAACCCTGACATACCTAAATTGGTCCTTAATATTCATGTCTCTGTAAATGAGCACCACAATGTTGTGTGTGAGGCAGAGTGTACCCTCACATATCCTGTCTGTGCTGATAGGATCTCAGCAGAATGTTTTTGTGAAGTCTGGTAAAGTGAGAGAAGGGGAAGAAGGGGTTGGCCCTTGGTGCAGAAGGTAGGACTGCATACTCAAAGCCGCCTGTCAGGGACCCGAGGTTTGACGTAGATGGCTTATCCTGTCAAGGCTCTGCTGTGGCTCCACTTTCGGGAAGGTCACTGAAAGGGGAGGTGTGAGCAGAGTTTTTAAATTGACAACATGATTCACAAGAAAACTTTGCCATTTGTTCTTTAACTTCCTTCCACCACAGCCTCATCTCCTATTGTATATCCACCACCCTGTTTTAGGTCATTGTCACGCTGTTTTTCTAGCTTATCCTTGATGTGGTTTAAGTTCTGCTTGCATGTGAAAGTTACAGGGCACATGATAATTCAAATAACTATTTTAACAATGCTGATTTCGGAAGACAGCTTTAGAACTGATGTGTGCTGTGTTATTTTCATTATGACGGTTTCTGCCACTTATTAGCAGGTGCTCTTATAAGATGACCGTATAACCTGTCTATAAGTAAAAAATATTACCTACTTATGTTCTGTAACTCAAAAAACACAAAAAAGATTCAGAAGATAAGCAGGAAACGGCTAAATTTGTGGTATATGTTCAAAATAAATGAAAAAGAAAAATGAAAAAAAAGAGAAGAAAGGATATACTTAGAAATCTGCTGTGATCATCACCAAATAGAGTTATTAGCCAAGAATTAGAACATTTGAAAAAGTATTGTGGCTGATGACCAGGGACCTTGCCCCTCGAGAAGGGAAGGACAGGGAGTGGGGCCATATCTTTCCTGGCGTGCAAGAGGGAAGCAATCCTGGATAGCATCCGGGCCACGGATACAGAACTGGGAAGCTCAACCCTGTGGGGGTCTGGCCACCGCCAGGGGGCACCTAGATTTTTCCCGAGCCATGGACCACAGCACTTCCACCACACCAGGAAGTGCTGCCGGAACAGGAACCAGATACGCCCGGAGTGCTTCCGGGTGCAAGGGCAGCACTTCCGCCACACCAGGAAGTGCTGCCGGAACAGGAACCAGATACGCCCGGAGTGCTTCCGGGTGCAAGGGCAGCACTTCCGCCACACCAGGAAGTGTTGCCAGAAAATCATCAGGGACCACCTGGAGCACATCCGGGAGTGCCATAAAATGGGCCGCCTCACTCCATTTAGGGAGCCGGAGTCGGGCGGCAGTGGACAGAGCTTGCAGGAGAAGAGTGGAGGTGGCAGAAGAAGAAAAGATGGACTGAGTATTGTGGTGGTTTGTGCACTGTGTTTGTGCTGTGTACGCAAAAGAATAATAAAAGCGTTTGTTTTGGACATTGGCTGTTTCTGTGTCTGTCTGTTTCGAGGCTAAGCTTCCACAGTATATTGAAGCAAAATAATTAAACATAGAAAAGTTAATTGCAAACAATTCATATAAGACAGAGTCCATATGGTCTAGTAAAACTGACCATAATATTGAACAGTTAATTATACAAGAAAATTAAAGGAAACAGTGAGATATTAACACAAAATAGCAGATATATAAGCAAACAATTCAATTGAACACATGTAGAATGAAAAGAAGAGACCCAGTAACTTATGTACTGTACAAAATTTATGCAAGAAGGAAAACAACACATTGACAACAAAATAAACATACATAAACAAATATATACTGAATGAAATGAAATAATGAAAAAAATGACAAAAATATACAGCTCCAGGAGATAATTCTTTACCACTAGCACATCAAGAAGTCTTAAAAACGAAATATGGAAACTAATGAGAGCTTCAATAGTGTGTAACTGATGTTTGAAGTCTGGGATATGACATTGTTCTTAATAAAATCTGTCAATATCTAATTGCAGACACATTTTGAGGAAGGATTCCACTTCTTTAGGGCATTACAAGTCTACAAAATAAAGAAATTCAAAGAAAAAAGGAAGCAAAATTTCCATTTAGTAAAATCTAGAAAGTTTAAAGCTTAAAAAAAGATAATAAAGCATGTATTATATATTGTGCTGTTTCCTGCTTATCTTTACCTCCTTGCTCAGCCAAACAAGACAAATGGAGGGACATTTGAGATCAAGAAAATTAAAACAGGTCAAAGATCAAATCTAAACTTGTTACTGGGAGGACAGAGAGATCAAAAATAACTAAACCAAAATCTGAGCAAACTCGTAGTAGGAAAGGACATGAAGGAAAATTGAAACCAGATGATTAGAATTAAGTATCCTGACATGTTGCAAAGGTTTTTTATTTGTTGTTTTTTTTTTTTTTTAAATCCAAACATCTTGACGATTTTTCATAAAATACTGGTGCATATTAACAAAAAAGTGGCAATATAAATAAGATACATAACAGAAAATAAAATACATCTTTTCTTAGAAATTTAGAGATAGTAAATACTCCCAGAATCTCAGCCCAAAGATACTTCATAGAAAAAGCACCACTTCCACAATGAAAAAATGTAAATAAGAGAAGTTCAGAATATAATTTTAATAGCGACATTCATAACATATACACTCTACCCAGATAGTGACTGAAACAGCAGTAGTGACCTTGTCATTCGTTTTTATATAGCAGTCCTACTTTTATCATCCCAATGTGCTATAAATTACTACAAATATGGCAAAGTAAAAAAACAAAAGTACATGCAGTACAAACACAAAAACATGAATAAATGGAAAACATAAGACAGAAAGATGATAGATTTTATATTTTTATCCTAATAAATTTAATAAAGTATCAAGTTTCAACCATGAATAAAAATACAAAATGCTAGTCACTGATGGTGTTATGTCCTGGTGTCTTGATTTGGAAAAAAAGGTGAGTACCAGGTGATTGAAAAAGAGAAATGTAAAACTGATCAGAAGATAAAACTGGAAACAAAAAGAAGACATCGAAATCAAGATCAAGGGATAAGCTAAGATCAAAATACTAGAAGGAAGGCAGCAGTTCTAATAGTTAAGTCAAAATACTGACTTGTAATACCTAATTATGTTTAATTATGGTCAAATGACTGTCTCCTTTGTGTCGTTTGTGATTAATTTTTCATTTGTGTAAGCCTGGAGCTTCCAAAGCACAAAGGATTAAATACTTAGGCAAATACTAACTTTTGAGTTTTCCTTCTTCAGTTAAACATCTACAGAGAACTGTTTATTTTGACTGGAAATGGAAATATATTGTTACAGCATAAGAGTTCACATTAAAATACTGAAAAGGTAAATATGTGTATTTGCCACCTTTGTAATGAAGAAACTTGTGATGACTTTCAAGAGGATTGAATACTTTTGCACACCACCATATATATATATATATAAAATGAAGAAAACACAGACACACAGTTTAAGGGTTGGGGATTCTGTCCCCGTATACTGTAAACCACAATAAAAGGTTGAGAGAATTCTCAATAACGGTGAGGTTTGTAAATTACAATTGACAAAGAATAAGAAAATACAGAGAGAGGTGTTAACACATTGTCTTAGTCCCCTGTCTTGTGGTTTTGCGCGACTCATCGGGTCCTTCAGCTGCCCCCTAATTGCTCGTGTGTGACTACACATATATACAGGGTGACACAGAAAAATGGTAACTTTCGAAAAACCCAATAAAAATAGAAGAAATCCAACAAAAAAAATGTATTGACAGCAATTGAACCACTACAACTTGCCTTTTAAGAGACAGTAATCCAAATTATCAATGTCTGAAAATTACGTCCTGTAGATGGTGTCCTCCTGTATGTATGCATTCTTCCAATCTGCTGTTGAGGTTCCCCACTGATCGCTGCAACATCTCAGCTGGGATACTACGAATTTCATCTTGAATTCTTTGTTTCAATTCATTCAGTGTCCTTGGCCGAGTCGTGTAGACCCGGCTCTTAAGGTAGCCCCACAAGAAAAAATCACAAACGGACAAATCTGGTGATCTTGAGGGCCAGGGAATGTCACCGAATCTTGAGATGACACAGTTACCGAACAATTCTTGCACAGCTGCCATTGATTGCCTTGCAGTTGATTACTAAATTACTAAATGGCGAGAATGTTTACAGCTCAAGGTCCCTGTTCCGCAGTGCTGCCAATTGTACATGGCTGTTACTACGCATTTCAAAAGTTCCCGTTTTTCTGTGTCACCCTGTATATATATAATGTGTGTATTGTGTGGGCAGTTCCTGGATGACAAAGGCATTGATACCATTGACTCCGCCAGTTCTCCCCATGTAATGGCCCATCTCCTGGTATCTCCTCCATGCTCTTGACATTGTGTAGGGAGACACAGCAAACCTTCTTGTGACAGCACAAATGGTTGTGCCATCCTGGAGGAGCTGGACTACCAGTGCATCCTGAATCCGCTGCAGGTACCGCCTTATGGTACCAGTAGTGATAAGGACTCTAGGAAAACACAAGACTAGAGAAGAATCAATCAGCAAGGACAAGGAGAGAGCAATTGTCTGTGGCCATCAAATGCAAAACCATTCCCTTTATGGGGTTGTCTTGCACCAAAGCAGGTGAAGTTGATTCACAATTTCTTATGCTTACTAACTGGACAGATTGATATCTCTGAAGCTTAACTGACTTGGTGGTAGACTTTGATGATTAAGTGTTCCCTTAATTTTTGAGCATTGTATACAGAATCTTATATCTAAATGTCTATGTGTGGCAGTGTGTGTGTCTGGTGGACTCGGGGTATGGGCTCCACCGTCGAAGAAAAGAAAACTCGCTTAGCTGCTAATACAACAAGGGAGGCCAGCACGTCAGCAAAACGAAACCTCAGAAAGAAACGGTATCTTTTTATCTTTTCCTCCCTCTGCTAATGTGCAAGCAATGCAAGAACATCAGCAAAACAACTCATCCTAGGAGAAAGATGCCCAGAGTAGTCCCTTTCAATTACCTGACATCTCTACATTTCAGATTTTCTTCTCACGATTTCAATAGTTTCTAGGACCCCGGGCTTTTCACATTGCGAGTTGTTTTGTCACTGTTATGAGTGTTGCTGTCAGTTCATGTGAGCTGCTGAATATGGTTTTATATGTCACTCGCTCGCTTCTAATTGTTTCGCTGCCTTCTTAATTATATAATGCATGTTTTCTAAAGCGCGTTTTGTAGCTCTTCCTGGCTTTCTACGTAATGCGTGATTACATGAGAGGCGTGATGATGTCATACGAAACTCCGCCCCTCCAGCTGAACTCCATTACAGTAAATGGAGAAAAATAGCTTCTAGTTATGACCATTATGCGTAGAATTTCAAAATGAAACCTGCTCAACTTTTGTAAGGAAGCTGTAAGGAATAAGCCTGCCAAATTTCAGCCTTCTACCTACACGGGAAGTTGGAGAATTAGTGATGAGTGAGTGAGTGAGTGAGTCAGTCAGTCAGTCAGTCAGTCAGTGAGTGAGGGCTTTGCCTTTTTTTAGTATAGATATATACATATATAAAGTTAGGTCCATAAATATTTGGACAGAGACAGCTTTTTTCTAATTTTGGTTCTGTACATTATCACAATATATTTTAAATGAAACAACTCAGATGCAGTTGAAGTGCAGACTTTCATCTTTAATTCAGTGGGTTGAACAAAAAGATTGCATAAAAATGTGAGGCAACTAAAGCATTTTTTTAACACAATCCCTTCATTTCAGGGGCTCAAAAGTAATTGGACAATTGACTCAAAGGCTATTTCATGGGCAGGTGTGGGCAAGTCCGTCGTTATGTCATTATTAATTAAGCAGATAAAAGGCCCGGAGTTGATTTGAGGTGTGGTGCTTGCATGTGGAAGATTTTGCTGGGAACAGACAACATGCGGTCAAAGGAGCTCTCCATGCAGGTGAAAGAAGCCATCCTTAAGCTGTGAAAACAGAAAAAAACAATGAGAGAAATTGCTACAATATTACGAGTGGCAAAATTTACAGTTTGGTACATCCTGAGAAAGAAAGCAAGCACTGGTGAACTCAGCAACGCAAAAAGACAGTGGTGGTTGATTGCAGAATCATTTCCATGGTGAAGAGAAACCCCTTCACAACAGCCAACCAAATGAACAACACTCTCCAGGGGGTAGGCGTATCAATATCCAAGTCTACCATAAGAGAAGACTGCATGAAAGTAAATACAGAGGGTGCACTGCAAGGTGCAAGCCACTCATAAGCCTCAAGAATAGAAAGGCTAGATTGGACTTTGCTAAAGAACATCTGAAAAAGCCAGCACAGTTCTGGAAAAACATTTTTTGGACAGATGAAACCAAGATCAACCTCTACCAGAATGATGACAAGAAAAAAGTATGAAGAAAGCATGGAACAGCTCATTATCCAAAGCATACCACATCATCTGTAAAACACGGTGGAGGCAGTGTGATGGCTTGGGCGTGCATGGCTGCCAGTGGCACTGGGACACTAGTGTTTATTGATGATGTGACACAGGACAGAAGCAGCCCAATGAATTCTGAGGTGTTCAGAGACATACTTACTGTCTGCTCAAATCCAGCTAAATGCAGTCAATTTGATTGGGCGGCGTTTCATGATACAGATGGACAATGACCCAAAACATACAGCCAAAGCAACCCAGGAGTTTATTAAAGCAAAGAAGTGGAAAATTCTTGAATGGCCAAGTCAGTCACCTGATCTTAACCCAATTGAACATGCATTTCACTTGTTGAACACTAAACTTTGGACAGAAAGGCCCACAAACAAACAGCAACTGAAAGACACTGCAGTAAAGGCCTGGCAGAGCATTAAAAAGAAGGAAACCCAGCATCTGGTGATGTCCATGAGTTCAAGACTTCAGGCCTTCATTGCCAGCAAAGGGTTTTCAACCAAGTATTAGAAATTGACATTTTATTTCCAGTTATTTAATTTGTCCAATTACTTTTGGGCCCCTGAAATAAAGGGATTGTGTTAAAAAAATGCTTTAGTTGCCTCACATTTTTATGCAATCTTTTTGTTCAACCCACTGAATTAAAGCTGAAAGTCTGCACTTCAACTGCATCTGAGTTGTTTCATTTAAAATTTATTGTGGTAATGTACAGAACCAAAAATTGTCTCTGTCCAAATATTTATGGACCTAACATTATATATATATATATATATATATATATATATATAAATGTAAATGAACTTTAGGAATGAAAACACCTATTTGGTTAAAATGTCTGAACATTTTTTCTCTCAGTACCTTTCACTTTAAATGCACAATTCCAGGTCTGGCTATCACCCATTTCTACTCCGGCATGTCTCAGGAGTCATTACGGATGTATTTGAAATTGCCCAGAGCTGAACACTCAACAATGGGCTCAGTTAGCATTAAATCATCCAAGTGCAACTACCGTCTTGACATCTTCGTAAGTCAGCGTGTTCCACTGTTGTGTAATAAATCAGTGCCTGTACATCTCTGCCTCCCAGCAATCTTTTCTAACTACCAGGAAGCATGTTTTAGTTATGAGTCATCCAAAGAGGAGAATTGCTGTAAATGATGCCCCAACCAATTCCAAAATGCAGACCAGCTTGGCACCATAGCTAGTGTGTGGTGTCAAGAAACAGGCTGACAGCATTTACTGTATATTCATCTCATGTTCCTTACTATGTCACTTCGCTAACTGCTTCTTTGACATTTCAACTGCTTCCTGAAATGTTTGCATCTGAAACTAAAAGCCAGTATCATATACTGTAATGAGGCGGACAGCACTGGGCAATTTTAGTGATCACATCTGTGGGAATCCCAACTCTGTTATGAAGCATGTTTCAGGTGTAAGATGTCCAAAGAGTGACATTTATGGCTGACAGAGTTTTAAACAAACTGGCGTGGGAAAGGGGCTGGATGAAAAGAAACTAAGAGAAGAAGAGCTGACGTAGCCAAGTTAATGTGGGTGAGGCAGACAGCAGCCGAGCCAAGCAGAAGAAGGACTGCATGGAGCAAAGGGCACTTAGGTGGGCAAGAGGAGACTGACAGGGATAGAGCTGGATAAGGCAGGAAGTGGGTGGCTGAGGCGTAAGTGGTGCTGACTGAGATGGGATGGACTGAGCAATGTACAGGAAGTGTAATTGAGGCAGAGGGAAGCTGGGTGAGGCAAGTTGGGTTAAATGAGGTAAGGAAACCTACGTAAATGGAGGCGGCGGGTGAGGCGAAAAGCAGCTAAAGTGAATTGGAAGAAAGCATGGGTGGGGCTGAGGGTCAAAGTTAAGACTGAATGATACAAAGAACAGTTGGAGCTTGGGAGTGACATAGCAAACTTTTTGTGACACATTATAGTTACATCAGAGTATTTCCTTTCTCAAATACTTCTGTGGTAAACAACTAAGAGTTCCCTAAAATCATCCTCTTTTTACAATAGGTGGAGTTTCATTTACTTGTTAATTTATCTATTTTTATTGGAAATTCCGCAGGATAGACTCTGTCCCATTGTGAACTAATAGCTGGAGTAAGCAAGACTGGCCAATGAATAAATGGATAGGTGTCCAAAGTAAATTGAAAAAAAACACACACACTCTCTGTTCTGGGATGATCTTGTAGGTTTGTCTCAGATGTGTAAGTCCCAAGTAATTTCTTTATAAAACACTACAGAGGCCAAACTTCTTTGAAATGACTTCCTTCAATAAAGAAAGCCTCACAGCAGCTGACATGATGACTGACCTGGAATGGCTTTTCCTCTGACTGACACAATGCTGGTTATTCAGGAAGCCTGTCTGTCTTCACAGTTTTTTCTGTCATCAATTGTTCACAACAGATTCAATTGCTTTTAATAACAATGTGTAATTTTCTGGCAGCAAATTACAGTTTAAGACTCTCTTTCTCTAAACAGTATATATATA
>JANRMT010062827.1:34249561-34290987 GCA_026402145.1 Polypterus bichir lapradei | reverse complement strand
TCCAATGGTACAGCAGTTGTGGGGGCCCAATCAAACCCCACAAGAGTTAGCAAGCATCCACTGTCTCATGAAACATCGAGGGCTCTTAAAATGTCTACTGAGTGACAGCCAGAATCCTAGTGAAGCATAAAACTATAATAACACCAATAAGAATCTTAACAGTCAAAGGTCCCATGAGGAACAAGCTTTTGAAATTGCTCCATTTTACTGTTCGATTAACTTAAGATGTATTTATATACATTATGTAATTTGTAGAATTTATAATTTGTATTATAACTTGTTACAACTCTTTATGCTTGTACTAAGAGTACTATGCACATAATAAATTGACTTGATTTGAGTTGTATTGCTCATTAAACACTGGACAGACTCACAAAGTTTTGGAAATGCAGCAGAGCCCACTGGATCTGAACAACTTTAAACAAGGTTCATGTGTAAGGTTAGTAACACTAAGCCTCGTAAACGTATATATCTCATTCTGGCTGACTTATATACTTTATCAAAATTATTATTATAATCAAAACTGCTGCCCCAATTAAAGATCACAGCCACAGGAGTCTCAGATTTTCATATACATCTACTGATGCTACTGGATACATTATCAGTGATGTTCATGGAATCATTTGGTGTTTTGATTCTTTCAACATCATACACCCTCATTCAGGTTATCCAGCTCAAGGTTGTTTTCAACTGGCATGCTAGCTTCTTTGACTCAAATTCTCTCCTCTCTTGTGCTGTAGCCATCGAGATGCTCTCTTCACCACTTTGGTGGTCTTGCAATTGGCTGTCCTCCTTCTGCCTCCTACTATGTCCAGGAAACTGAGGGACTCAATTAGGGAGTGGGCTGTAAAGCACCTGGCTCTACATCCCACTTGCTGACATTGTCTGACCAGTCCTGTGTATTTGGTGAACTCTTTCTCAGAGACCTCTTTCAGGTATTCTTCACACTGGACTGTCAGCTTCAACATCACCACTTGCTTGGTGGTTTCAGACAATATGACAAAGTTTGGTTGCAAGGTAATGACAGCAGTGTGAATGGGGAACTTCAGCTGTTTGTTTGAAGTCCAATAGCAACTGCCTATCCTTGGCTAAAGCCAAGGTGCCTACAGATGTTTTCCCTGTGTTTTTGGATGCCCATCTGCTCTAACAAAAGCAATAATCTGTTTAGAGGGAATGGAATAATTGGCAGCAGTAATTCCTTTACTGATAGTTTAAGGGACAGTTGTCAAGACTTGTTCATGCTGCCATCTTTAACTTCCCTCTTCAACTGTTTTGGATCAGCTGTTCAGGATGTGTTCCAAGGTGCCTCAATTGGAGCACAGTGGGCAGATTGGTGACTCTGCTTTACTCCATATGTGCAGGTTTAATGGAGTGCAGTACATCATACACTACCTTGATGAGGAACTTTATGCGGTGTGGCTCAAATTTCCATTATTTCCACCCATGTCAACTTTTTTTTTGACCACATTCCCCCATCTAGTCCATGTTCCTTGTTGTCTCATTATGACTACCCATGCAACAATTCCAGGGCTCACCTTTAACTTTCAATAGGCACACCTGTCACACTTCTTTGACTGAACTGAATTTCATTGCTCATCAAGCTAGCCACGACTATAACATCACAACCACAGCTCTTGAAAATTGCAAAATATGTAGCACTTCATTAAGCATTAGCTGTTAATACATACTTGTTATAGTTATATGGCACAGTATTCCTATTCCTCCATTTTGCATGAAAGTGAACATTGCACACAACAAAACAAATTCAACCAACTAAGGTTGGAGCATACAATAATACAGCACGCTGCTACACCCACCACACAATGAACCACCTCAAGACCCCAAATTAGAATCTGAGTGCAGCTGTGCAATGGGTGACACCTCAGCACCATGCTAGTTTGAATAGAGAGGAACAGTGTAAGTTTTTTTTTTTTTTTTACAGAGGATGGAGTTACAATCCTGTCACCAACCCTCAACAACTAAAAATAATGTTAAATTGTGTAGAGCAATAATGTCTCATTGTAAATGGATCATTGCTCAAGTGAGTGAGACTTCTACAAACTGTATATCTGTGATGAACTGTAGGTGCTTTGCTTTCAAAAGCCCTCATCATCACCACTTAGACTAAGCTATCCTCTTGACACTCAGTAGAGCTTTGTATTTAGTTTTAGATGCCACTAGACTTCAAGGTCACGTTTCAGAGTGGGATTGAAGATATGAAGTACCGGTGTTAGCCCACCATAAGAAGGTGTGTTGTTTGTAAAACCACATATATTGAAACCAATCACTGGTTGCCATGTCACCACCACCATATTAAGACTGTGCCATATCATCACAGGTTTCACATGCAGAGCAGAAACCATGCAAGATACCAAATTTCACAGATTAAGGGAAATAAATGAAGGAAAAAAAAATAATGAACACTGACAGTCTAAGGGAAAGTGACTTAATTCATTACAACAGATTTTGCACCATACTCGGACAAGGCTTGCCAGTGTACTGACCTGTCCATATCTATCTAGCCTGCAATTCCAGGGCATTAAACAATAAATAACATGAATTAGCTACTCAACACATGCAGGACATATTTCCATTTCAGGGGGACTGGGGCTTTATGAGTGGTACCATTTGATTTCCTCTTTCCTTTGATACTTTCCTTTTTTTTTTTTTTTGATCCACTTCTTTTCAGCAGTTTTACTTCTTTATTTATGTTGTTGCAGTGCTCTGCACATCGCAGTTGTCCAGGAGCAGAAGTCAGTAGTCCAGAGGCTGATACAGATCCTGCTGGATGGAAAAAAGGAGTTAGATATCTACAATAATCTGCGACAGGTAAGGATTGTTCAAAGAAATCTAAATGTGAAGAAGAAAAAAAAAAGTAGTGAAGTATCTGTAAATTAAAAATATATGTGGAAACTTAAATATTTAAATAAGTACAAAGTAGACAGTCTAACCTTACAATGAAACTGAGGGTACATATGTCATTGAAAAGGCAAGAAGGTGCAGCACACAGATGGCACTGAGCACAGAGGCTGTCAATGATCACCATTTTGTTTTTGTTTGTCTGCCTATAGTAATGTTGTTTTCTGGGGGAGAGTTGTAATAAACATTTAAAACGATCACGGAGATAGTGCAAGAATAAAGTATCTTTCTGCCAGTTATTTACCTGGCACAATGTCTGTGTTGAGTAAACATTCTGCAATGCACCCATGGAGTTTTCTGAGAACTCTGACTTCTTCCTATATTAGTCCTTGCATTGTGTGCTGTCAGGATGAACTTCAGTCCATCTTGCATGCAAGATTAATTGACAAATGTACAAATCCCCAGTTAGGTTTATGTGTGAGCATGTCCGGTGATGGACTAAAATCCTGTCCAAAGTTTGTTTCTGCCTTGAATTTGCTGCTTTGCACGCCTCATGGTTTCAAAAAATAGGTGGATGGTTTGGTGATCACTTGATCTTCATTCTTTTTCTCTTCTTGCCCTCTTTTTTTATGACTCTGTTAACTGTAGTATTATTGTCAAAGTTAATTTGTACATTTAAAAGTGTAGTGGTGAATGTCACGGTGAGGTTCACACAGACAAGGGAACCAAGGAACGGCGTAGGAGGAACTCTGAGAGTTGTTGTTACACAGCAAGCATTTGTAAGAATACAAAGGATTATTTTTAACAGCAGGTAATGGGGGGTCCCATCGACCATTGATGGGAGTGATAGAAGACAAGCAGCATGCCTTGAATTTAGAGTCAGGCTTTATGGAAATGTGATCAAAAGAGGAATTGCCAGCCAACATAGGCTGAGATACATGAGGATAGCTGAGGGTACACATAAGGCAAGTGATGTCAAATATCACATATTTTTACATTTATTACATTACTGTTGCTAGTATAAAATAAACTTTGGTTATAATGATAACATCCTCCTGTATGGTAGGTCAGCAGTACCAGTTTCATATTGTACCTGACCCAACTACAGTAAACTATCCAAGTGCTATGAAAAATAAAGGTTGATTCTGTGATCCATAAGGGGTATCTTGCACTCTAAAATCCAGAAATAAATTATTAGTACCAAATCGAAAGATTCTTTACACAATTATTTTCAAACACTGGCTTTTCTTCCAAACACAATTATTCCTTCTTCACCTTCACCTGCACTCCAGGTGAGCTTTGCTGCCACTGGGGTACTGTGGGAACATATTGCCCTCTCGGGCAGCCCTCCATTAAATGTGCATAGACATGCATACTTCTGTGCAGTAGATTGGTGTCTTGTCCAAGACTGGGTCTTTTCTCCAAACCAGTAATGTCAGGACATGATATAGATCCCCAAAAACTAAATGTATATATGCTTAGTAGTGGACGTCCCTTCCAATGTGGTGGGGTACCAGTGCCAGTTTTATACTGTTTGCTGATAAACGATTCATGATAGGGTAATATAACATGCCATAACACTCTCAAACCCACTTAATCCAATTCATGATTGCCAATAGCTTCATTTGCAAGAAGGGAACCAACACATGACAGACCACCAGTCACATACACATTCCCAAACAGTAATTTTCCAGTTTATTTAGCCTGCACATCTTTGAGATATGTGAAAACCCAGAGTACCTGAAGTAAAACCCATGTGGACCTGGAAAGAACCTGCAAGTTCTGCACAGAGAATTACCAAACTCAGGATACTGGGTCCATTTTATAATAGTTTTAACTGGATTGGTCAAATCAGTTGGAATGTTTTGTTAAATAAAGATTAATAATGCAGATTTGTTTTCACAATGGTAATATAGCAGTGTGACTTTCACATTGACCCTAAACTTGTTGAATGATCTGAGTTCTCATAAAAGAATGACATTCCGCTCCTTCATGGGAGGATAATAATACCAATTTCACACAAAGTTTGCCTCATTAAAGAATTTCTATTGAATGCCTTAGTCAATTTCTTACTGATTGGCTTAGTTTCATTTGTGCCTACTAGGCAAAATTGCAGTTATTGAAAACTTGTATTTTTGGCTTTACTGGTTAATGCAGAGTCCATCCATACCACACTGAGGCCTATCTTTATCACATTGTATTGGTTAATTGATGTTAGGGCCTGTCCTGGTAACAGTAGACATTACGCACTACAGTCACAGAGGGATCCCCGCTTATTGAAGCAAAGAGAGGATCACAAAGCACACCATGCCATAGGGCACAAGCCAACCGTTTTTTGTGTAATAAACCTCACCATTCAGCTCCAAACAACCACATACTGGATTTAGCCACACCACTAGTGCTGCCTGATACCTGTCCAGTGGCCCCACTCATAAACTTACTTCCAACTTTTTATGTGCATTTCAATTAAGAAAGAGCGAATCACATGTATTAAAAATGTCCCTGCTTATATGAGCTCTTATTTTGTGCTGAAGTTCACATAACAGAATCTGCGCCCCCGCCACACACCTTTCTGTTGGAGACAGTGGTAGCCACAGAGATTGCATTTGCGATTTCACTTTGGGAAATGAAAGAAGCAATAGTGTTATTTGTGTCAGACCTTTCTCTATCGAAAACAGTGATAACCCTGCACTTCACACCTGCAAAATACTTTAGGTTCGCCCCTTGGTGGAGACGAAACCATGCAGTGTCAGTTTTATTATGTTGACTCTGAATATGTGTTAGTCCTTTCTGAAAGAGTGGGCAGTAAGTAAAATACCAGGTGTTTGTGTAGCTGTCTGTTTGTCTTAAACACATGAGCGATGATGGCGGTCATGCAGCTGGGAGGATGGCATTGCTCACATCCCTATTGCCTTTTTATTTATTGCCAAGTTTATAATAATAATAATAATTCTTTGCATTTATAAATTGCTTTTCTCACTGCTCAAAGCACTCAGCAATTGCAGGTTAAGGGTCTTGCTCATGGACCCAACAGAGCAGAGTCCCTTTTGGCATTTACTGTTGTTGTATGGGTGGGTGCCCAGCATTGTCCCCTCACAGCTCTGAACTGAGTGCCTTTTACTCAGACTTTGTCAGCTTTCTCCATATTTATATAGATGTTCTTGCACAGTGCAAAGGCATGCATCCTCTAAAGTGGTGCTGGTTAAGTTAATATGGAATAGCGAATGGATTTGCCATATAACTGAGTGCCAATCCTGCCTTTTTGTGTTACAGCCTTCAAAGAATAAATAGCTGTTTAAAGAGTTTTATCCATCTTCTTTGTCAGTGTCTGATGTAACCTAAAACGTTGATATCATCCTTACATTACAAATATACATAGTGACGCCCAAAAAACAAGCAGAGAAAAACGGAAATAAGCATTAGGCAGTTTGGCTAAGGCAATGAACCATAAACTTCAAAGTCACTGGCTCAATTCCTGCTGCCAGCTCACTGTTTGCGCCTATGTAAGTGACTTTGACTAACAGCGCTGCACTTGTAAAAATGTAGAAACAACTGTACTCTTTTGATTTGTCGGTCCATTTGGATAGATGCATCTGACAAATAAATAATGTAAGAGTTTAGGACACGTGTTAGATTTAACAAATTAAAATCATCATTCTCTAATCAGGTAATTCAAGGACTGCACGGTGTTATATTTCTTAACATTCCTACTTCACATTTCCAGAGTTCTCCATTTGATTGCCAGTTTCTTGGTGGAGTTTGCACACTATCCCCGTGTTCATGTGCTTTTGTTTCTAAGTTTTCCAGCCCCTGTGTGCCCTTTATGTTGATTGGTTAATCTGAATGGACTAGCAGTATCTGAGTGAGGATGTGAGTGGCTTGTGCCCTGTGATGGAGTGCTTTGTGCCTGATGCTGCCAGGAGATTCTCTGAGACAGCCAGAACTTTATAATGGAGTACATTGATTCTGAAAATGATGAGACATTTGAAATGAAAACCCATTGTAGTGTTTTAATTTGATGCTTTTAGATGAAGCATCTTCTATATCTGAAGAACATAATGCAGTAATTTGAATATTGCATCAAACAGGCTGTTATTAGTGTGCTACAGTAACACAATAAAGATGATGCCACCCAGCAATAGAAGACCATTTCATTACAAAGCTGGTATGCTTTCTTTGTGGTGATGGCACCTCATTAGAGTTTCCTCCCACAGTCCAGTAATGCAGTATGAGGTAAACTGAACCGTTATGTCTGTGTTTGGGTGTGGGGTGGGTACTTGACTAAAGCACGTGCTGGAATGGCATGATGTTATTGTTGGCCTTGTGACCTATGCTACCAATATAGATGCTGTCCTCCATGAATCCCAAAACCATTATATGTGTGTCACATAGTGAGTCGTTAGAGATGATTGAACTAACATTACTCTGGTTTTCAGTCCAAATCATGAGCCATGAGGACACACTTCCTGCCTGCCTGCAGGATAAAGACTGACTAACTACAATAATTTAATATGCTTAAGGTAAAATCATCTTATGACTATTCTGTCATTCTGCATTTCCCGAGAGCTTTTAAACCTCATTTCAACCAACGCCCATGGAGTTATGCTATGCTATTCTCCTTATGGTTTATTATTCTGCCAACAATGCAGAGGTAGAACTCCGTAACTACATATGATATACAGTTTGATGTGTCGTGAAATCTGTCCAAGCTTTTTGCCCTGCCCCATTTTGGTTCTCTACACTTGAAAACTCCTCATTTTTAGGCTATTTTTTGACTATAGTTTGTGCAGAAAAATACACCCTTATGATAAAACGTAAACCAGTAGATGTCTTCAGCAAGAAAATAATCATAAGGATTTGAAGTTGTGCATGCCAAATCAGCCAACCACTAGGGCTCACCCCATATGGGATACGATTGAGCAAATCACTCCTTTTCACAAAACTTGGGGATCAGTTATATAGGCATGTGGAGTGTTATTTTATGCTATTTCAAGACTGCTGATCACACACATGTCATAATAAATTTGATATTTGATTCTTTACCGGTGATCCTATCCCATAAGAGCTATTTCCAAAAGGTTACAAATAAAAAAATTCAAACATGAGCATGTGGGAAATCATTTTAAACAATTTCAAGGCTAGCATTTATGAAAATGATGTTATTTTTGATTTTTGATCCTTTGCTAGGGATTTAGTCCTCTGTAGACCTCTATCAGTGGGTAACACATGACAAACTTCTATTACAATCAAGAATATATGGACTTTATAAACACTTAAATTTAAGCCCACAACTTATTATTTCAAATATTTGAGGCAACTATTCTTGTTTATTATGTACTTTTACCTCATGAAGTAAATCATTGCATTTCTAATGAACACACCATATTAGTGCGGCTTAATGTTAATTCAGACTTTTTTCTACCTACTTGTTGAGTTTTGAGTTTCCATGTTGGAAGGCTTTTTTCAGGAAAAGGTGTGCTTGAAATGTACTCTTTATTTCCCTTTCACAAGTAAGTTGATAAAGATTGAGTGTGGCCTAGTGACTAAGTAAGTGATTGTAAACCATAAGGTGTCAAATGCATTTTCCACCATCAACTTCCTAACTGACTCCAAATGAATCTCAACCTTCCAGTACTTTACTTGTAGAAATGTTCAGACTAAAGCACTGCATAGGTCTGGCTATGGCAATGTAGTCAGACAGTTCTTTTTAATCTATGGTGCTTCGCTGCATGACCCCTGACGACACTCCATCAGTACTCTGGTTACAGAAATGCAGACATTTTACACCATGGGATTCTTAACATAGTTGTTACTATGAAATATACTGTATATGATGAAATCACTCCTTTGGTGATTTTGTGGCAATCATCAATAATGTGATCAGCTCATTGCATGCCATGGACTCATTGTATGCCCTTTAATTTACTAAATAGCACGCCAAAATGTTAATATATGGAAACAATCATTCTGTGCAGTACTCTGAGCAGATTTTACTGTTTAAGGTCAGTCAGTCGGTCAGTTGTCGTCCAACCCGCTATATCCTAACTACAGGGTCACGTGGGGTCTGTTGGAGCCAATTCCAGCCAGCACAGGGTGCGAGGCAGGAACAAACCCCAGGCAGTTCGCCAGCCCACCGCAGGGCACACACACACACACACATCCACACCAAGCACACACTATTTCGGATCGCCAATGCACCCAGCCGGCATGTCTGTGGACTGTGGGAGGAAACCGAAGCACCCGTAGGAAACACTGTTTAAGGTGCTATATAAAAAAAAAAAAACTTGCATTTACTGTAATATGTGGCTAATGCTTGAGAGAGTAATCTGTAAAATGGTGACTTCATTTTGTACAGCAGACGCAAACTGTGAGCCCTAAACAAATAAGTTAACTTGACAGCACTCCAATTGAAGTGCTATGGAAGAATTGTATCAGGACACTCTCTAAAATAAAGCTTACTGTATTCCTGTTTTGACAGTGTGGTCAAGATGCTTAGTTATCTGAGTGTAAACCTATGCATCCAGGTCATAATCACTCAGATGAGTCACTTTAACCTGATCTCGTTCCAGTTGTTAAATGTGGAAACAATTGCACTGTGTAGTGGAATGGCATTTGCTACAAGAGCTCCATCCATCCTCTCATTCATGAATTTTCAGATCAGTTTGTCTAGTTTAGGGTCATGGACCTGCTGCATCAGGCGTAAATAGGCATGCCAGACATCTGCTTTTGGGTCCCATGACCTCCATCTAGCAGGCAAAGGTAAAAATTTGGAGAATGTCCAGATTTTGCATGTTTATAGTATGGGTTATTATTTTGTAACTGTTTTTAATTTAACTGTCAACTTTACACATTCGTACATATTACATAGGCATGTAGTCTGCAAATAGTCTGCTTATTTATTTCTTTTCATATTTTTTGATTAATATTGCTTCTACTAAGAGAAAATGCTAATTCTTGGACAGCATAAAAACTATGTATCCTTTCTTTGCTGAGTGACACAACGAGAATTCACATTTTGCGATAGGTACCTGTCCGTTGCCAACAAGGGAGCTGCTGATTTAAAGTACCATTTTGGCAAGGAACATAAAAACATGGTCAGAAAGTCAATATCAGCAGGGAAATTCACATCACATTTTCAGCCTGGACCTTTCTTGATTTCTTTGTCCTCCTTTGGCTTCTTAGGTATCTGGCAATTCTAGCCTAAGAAAAATCCGGTGTGTGATCGATAGGTGCTTAAGTGAATTCTTTACAACATTGTAAAAAAAAAAATTTGTTTTATAAGCAGGTTTTCAATGTGACTCTGTTCTTGGTTACTTAGGCAATCCCCAAATTAAACTTTCAATGTGTCCTCCATTTGCCTACTTTTCCTGCTCTCTCTGTCTTTGTTTGGCTACTTGGGTATTTGGCAACCCAGATGTATAGTAGAGTAGTGTGATAGACTGTAGGGCTTTGAGAAGCTTCACAACTTGACTTGATGTACACTATATATAGTAACAGGTCAGGAAAGCAAACCAGGGTATGTAGACAAAAGGTTAGGGTACCAGTTGGGTCACTCTTTTAATTAAAACAAAATTAACAGGCTTTTAGGCCTGCAAGCAAGAAATTAAAGTAGCTTTGTAAGCCTTCAAACAGAAATAAAGTTAAAAAATGAGTTGTAGCTATGTATTCCTCAAATACCTGGTGAAAATGTAATGCCATCTTCTGGGAGCGGTTCTGATTTATTGTGTCTGTGCCATAAAGGGTGGAGCCTTCTCAGGGCATTGTGGACAGGGCTAGGCTTCCTCCTTGACCATCTTTTTGATGATACAAAGAAAAATGAAGATACTGTTAGCATCAGTGCCCCCTCTCAATCTGATGTGGAAGTGCTTACCTCTTCAAAGTCCAGAAGGTGGCCTCCAGGCACAAATGCATGACAATATATTTTACAAAAGTTAGGAGGTTAGGGATTGATGAGCTGAATATTCTCATCAAAATTTTTCCTAAGCTGAGAACCAATGCTAGATTGTGGGCCAGGCCATCACAGGACACCCATTAAAATCAGGTAGGTGTAGAGTTGCTAATAAGCCAAACACACACACATTTTTGTGATATAGGAAAAAAATCCACTTACAAGTATACAGTAGAGAGCAAGCAAACACCATACTGGCCATTCCCAGGCCATGCTTCAAATTTGGGGCTCTGGAGCTTTGAGATAGCAGCACTAACCTCTGTGCCACCCAGTATGAAAAGGACAATATAAAATAAAGCTTGTCATCTTGCACCTTAAACTATTAATCACAAGGATTTTGAGCCAGTCCATACCAATGACATACAGTCGGTGTGATTCAAAAGGAGTCGCATAAGCAACAATTGTTCCACTAGGAAAAATGTTGAAATGACTGAACTGTGATGTGTAGTTGACATAAAGCTAAAAGTCTCAATCTCACTCAATAGAATCAGGGTTAGGGGGTCAGAGAATTCATCTAAATTAACCAATCACTGCATTCCTGTAATAGCTAGACTATCAAGACTTGTTATAACATGGACCGGTCCTGTCTAATAGTTTTTCGTCATTCCTCATATCTTTTGAATTTTATGAGTTGTGTATGAGGAAAAGAAAATAAATCAAATAAATCAAAAGAGAAAGATTTTGCAACATTGACAGCTGAGAGTCATGACAACATATTGCAAAATATAGCACCGGTATAGGAACTATAAAAGCATTTTAAAAATGCAACTGAGTCACATTATGTTCAAAACAAGTTTTTTTTTTTTTTTAAATTTAGAGTCCTTTTTCATATGTAGGGTTAGAGTCTGCTAAAAATACAAGTACCTTGGTGCATTTCCAGAAAAGCTGTTTTCCGTAAGCCAAAAACAATTCAGTTAACAGGTTCAACAGGACCTACAACTTAAAGATGAAATCAAATGCATTTATTTACTTATATATTTATTTGCAGACCTCTAAGTGAAGACTGGTTCAGGAGATAAGCAGGAAAGGACAGCGTCCTGTTAAAATGTTCTTTTTTTCTGAGCAGATTGATCTTTAAGGAGAGCTGCAGAAGCTGTGTCAAAATTAGCACAATGCAGATACATAGCTGGACCACATCAAACAGATATTCTGGGCCAGCCCTTGTAGTTTCTCATAAGGAAGAACAAGTTCAAGGACAGGCAGCCGGCATCACACATTTCTAGCACTGCACTCTGTGTTGTTTTGTCTGTCAGCGCTAAGGGGAGCCAGCTTTTCATTCCGAGAAATCACGTGACCTGTACATTCAGCTGTGTGACTCCCGCCACTCCCCCCCCCTTTTGTGAGGTTTATAGAGGGACTTCCCCTTGCTGGCCTGTGGACGTCAGTTATACACCAACAGGCTCTCGCTTCCCTTCCTGCTGGAAGGCTCATTTACACAAACAGGCAGCCGAGTCCCTGAGTGACCGAGCTCTGCAGCTGGAGCACCCAAATTCAACAGCAGCCAGGCGCAAACAGCACAAACTCCCTTAACCCTTTAATAATTGGACCTTGCACAAAAATAATTGATGTGTGCACATAACTTTGGCAGCTGATTACAGCCACGATTTCTGAATGCAATTCTAATCTAATTCAACTATTTGTTTTAATCATTTGGGAGTTTTTTCTTTACTACTGTGAGTCTAAGCCATGTCAGGTTTTACAGCACTGTTTTCTAACATCTTAGGGTTCGATGCTACTGGAACTCATAAGGCTGCAATTGCATTCATTTCCAGTGTGATTATGTCAGGTTTGAGGAGCCCATTATGCAGCAACTCTCTGGATGCCGACACTGTTACATTGCATTAAGGTTACAGTATGTCTAACTGCCTTGATTCTTGCATTTGTTAATATTAAGGGGCCGCTTCTAAATTGTAAGCAGATCTCTAAAACTTGAACCCTGAAGGGCCACACTGCCTGGTGAATTTCATTTCAATCAGTTTCTTCCCTGTTGTTAACTGCATTTCATGTTTAATTAGATGGATTATCATGGCTCCTAGTCTGCTGTCTCAAACGATACAAGGTTTATTCCCTTTATAAAATTCAGAAACCTGCTTATTGTGATCTTTTAGTTGAATGAGTCTATTTGGTTTCAATAAGTTAATATGGTGGTGCAATATATTTTCACTGTCGCTTCAGATCTCCTAAGACCTGGTACTGCTTCTCGTCTGTAGAGGACATACTGTACTTGTAAAGTTAACTGATGACTTTAAGGTTATCCTGATACAAGGGAATTCGGGTGTGAGAGTGAGTGTGCCTTGTAGTGGACTTGTTTACCACCAAGGATTGATATATGCTGATGCAGGAGATATGTTGACAACCATGATGGATAGAGAATACAGATTATTTATGGATTCCAAGAAGCTATAAATTTGACAAACAAAAGGAGACCATTCAATTCATCAAGTTTTTTTGTTTGTTTGTTTAGCAAATAGCTAAGCTGATCCAGTATCTTATCTAGATACTTCTTAAAGGTTGTCTAGGTTTCTACTTTAACTAAATGTCTCAGTAGTTTGTCCCAAATTCTCACAATTCTTTGTGTAAAGAAATGCTTTCTGGCTTTAGTCCTAAATGTGTCCTAAAGGTGTCCTCAGGTACACAATTCGCCATTAAGTTAATAGAATTCTGCTAAACCTACTTTAGCAAAGCCTTTGAAGAATTTTGAAAACCTGGTTTAGGTTCCCACATAATCCACTCTGCTTGAGACTAAACAGGTGTAATTCTCTGAGCCTGTCACAGTCTGACATGTCCTTAAGTCCTGTTTGCTCTCCTTTGCACAGCTTCAAGTGCTGCTGTCTTTGCTGTAGCGTGTTGACAAGAGTTGTACACAATACTTGCTAGTGTGTTACATAGTCTAGCATAATTTCCCTTGATTTATATTCCACAGTTTCAACAATATAACCTAACATTTTATTTACATTCTTAATCACTTCTGCAAATTGCTTAAACGATGAAAATGTTGTGTCAGCATGAAAAACTCAAGAGACAATTAGTCTTTTGAAAAATGTGCACTGTAAAAAACTTTTATCCAATTGATTCTCTATCTAGACAATGTGTTATAAAGGATGATGGTAGCCAATAAAACCAAATCTAGCACTCTGAATGGAGCACTGTGGAAGAATCAACCTTACACTAAAGGAGTTCATCAGGTTGACCAAGGTGCTCTGCAGAAGGGGTGTAGCACTGGTAATGTTAGATAGCAGCTTACCCAACATCCGTCTGTCTGCTACTGTCATTTAAGCACCAGCCTTCCTGACTAATTTGTTAAGTCTGTTGGCATCATTTGTTCAGAGGCCACTGCCCCCCCTACCATACCACTGTGTTAATGAGCCCACTTGAACTACAGACTATAAGAACATATACAGAAATGTTTTTTGCACACTGAAGGGCCCATGTCACCTCAGGAAATTTAATCGATGCTTACCCTTTTCATATGTGGTTTCCAGGCTGATCCAAATTTCTGCTCATGTAAATCCCCTAGCACTTATAGAACTGAGCTACCTTAATTTTCACTCTACAACGTGAGACCAGAATTAGGGATACATTTTTTGCCGCTTCCTTGATTTTGCTAACATTGAGTGATAAATGATTCAACCTGCACCACAAATAACGACTCCTGTATTCCAGGTATTATATAACACATAAACACCATATGACTACAGAGGTGTTGTAAAACATGCAGATTTAGCTAATAAACAATTCAGAGAAGACTAACCTGCTCCAACCCAATAAAAAAGCAGTGTACGCTATTACAGCATCAAACAATTCAGAGGCACCCCTGCAGTTGTGATTACAGCTTAAAGCTGTGTCAGTCTCCCAAACAGATAATAAGAAAAAATACCCACAAATATCAGAACCATCACCACAACAATAAATATCACAATGGTTGCATAAAAATGCCCACATTAGAGGCAAACTGTTAAGAGATGTGCAACCAGTTATGTACTGTACCATATTAAGTGGTGGTTAAAAGCATGTCCATTTAGCAGATAAATGACTGAAATGGATGCCTTCCTAATGATGTTCAAAATTACTTGGCTGTGCTTTTTTGCCAGAAGATAATCAGATGGAAGTTCTCCAATGATGTACACACAATTGTTGCACAAAACCACACCAATTTTTGGAGAAAACAAACAAGAGGGACAATCCTGCAACAATGTCCATCACTATAGCAGCTCAAAATCCATGCCCATTTTGTCCTCAGGCAGTCAAGAAGAAAACTGCCAACACAAAACAAAACATGGTATGATCCTGTAATAGGTGATAATAGGGTGCAAAACTGACCCTTTTTGCCATGATTCACCATATACTGTCAGAATAGGTGACTGGTTATAGAAAAAGATATAGAAATGAATGAGTTATGGTTTAGAGTTCTGAACTTGTTTCATTATCAGCAGTGAACTAGCAGTAATGTGCAAATGAAAAGGTAGCTGTTAGCAATCAGAGTACCATTTGCATTTGTTAACATCTGCCGTGAAGAATCATAAAATGTATGAAAAACGACAGAGCCTAGTTCCAATAGTACTAATCATCTTTGGCTCACAAAACATTTTGGGATTTCAACCAGAAGAGTAATATACACTATTAGGGATTTAGAGTATAGTGCTATAGGACGAGAACCTGCCAGAATTGGTTCCAGCTCCCCAAGGCACTAAAACTGAATTTATGTGGTTTAGTAAATGGATAAATGAACAAAAATTAGAGCTGGAGAAATCTATGAAATATCAAGAATGGTGTACATTAATGACAAGGAAATTGATTGGAAGGAAAACTTGCATGTAATAAAGATCCCTAAAGTTGAGTTTGAGACCCTTGTCTTGATATTTATCCCTACTTGTTGCTACTTTATAATCACAGTCCACCTTGACGTACAGCTTTCATGGTCTGGTATAAGTTTGGGTCCTCAAGGTCACCTGTGTTGAATTCCATTGTTAGGTCCACTTCCAGTGTTGCTAATGGAGTGGCCTTTGAGGCGGGACCCATAATTAATCGACACAATCGGATAAAATGATGACTATGAGTGCAAATTCCTATCTGATCTGTAGATATGAAATCTTTGAAGTAATCAGAGCTTATCTTTGTCCTCTTTTCTTGCATGTACTTTTGGTTTTGACCCTCTTGTTTTCTCAACCAGGATTATTGTTTCACAGATTGAGCTTCGGTTTAATTTTGGTTTCATTTCACCTTATGTCTTTTTTATTTGTCTCTTTTTTACACGCATCTCCTGGTTTTTGCTCAAAGGTTTTCTACCAGTTTGCTGACAGAACAACAGCTGGCTAGCCTGTGACATGTCAGGCTATTTCCTTTAACACATTATAACCTAATTTCACCCATTGAGAGATGATTGTTTACTAATGTCTTAAACTCTTCTTCAGTCAGGTCCTTCTTATTGGCATGCTCCCCACATTAAAACCACTGGTTTGCCACCTAAAACACATGACAGAAATTCTATCGCATCTTCAGAAAGGTTGTTTTAATATATTGATGTCTGATCCTGTTAGTTCTCATTGCCTGCCCATTTAATAGTTTAAAATCAGATCCTGACATCTGTTAGAGACCTGCACTTATTGTGCTCTGGTCTCTGATCCTCCACGCCTCCACGCCTCAGATGATTGACTCTTAACCTACTGCGGGCTGATTTTGTCTCATCTCAGAAGATTGCTTTCTCATATCATGGAGTCTGATATTAGAGTCTTTCTAATCTTACTAGCCTGAAGTGGTCATGCAGATTATTTAAGTCAAATCATGTTACCCTAACAGCCAAGCATTCTGTGGGTTGAAACTTCCATCAACTAGACCTTATGAGTCTGAAGCCAGTGTGACAGAAGGAGTGTGCTGTCCTCTACTGTTCTTATCCACCATTATATCAACAGATTGTTAGATAGGTGAAACAGAATTCAGGATCCCCACCTCACCACTCCAGACCCATGGGCACTGTCTGGGTGGAGTTGGTGCACACTCCATTTGTCTGTGGGGGGAACTCCATTTTACCTCCCCAAATCCAGGTGGTATGTTAATTGGAGACTCTCAATTGGCCCTGTATGACTGAGAGAGTGTGAACGGGCACTGTGTTGGACTGGCACTCCATCCAGAGTTAGTTCCTTCCTTGTGCCAAAAGCTGTCAGGACAGGCATCCTGCATCCTGAAGTAAATTATGTGGTTTGATAATGGGTGGATGAGGCATTGGGTGATATGTTTAGCATTGCTATTTTTTCATGTTTTACTTACTGTAGCAGTATCATATAAAACAGTGTTTGATTTATTCAGTAGAATGAATAGACAACTGAGTGACTTTGACCTCAAATTGGAAAGCTGCAGATCTGATTCAGTTCAATTGATTTTTATTACAAAGTCTTCTACTTAAGAGCCCGCATTGCTAGTTTGTACGCAGAACTCCAAGTAGCCACAGGTTGTGTTGTAATGTTCGCATAAATGATTTTATAGTGGAGTTCAGCAAGAAAAACACCATCTAAAATGCATATTGAAGGACACATTGTAACTTCCCATGCATAACTTCTCATTGTTTCATAATTCTCTTTTAAAATCTTCAATACTGCTCCTTTAATATCTCAGTGGCTTGCAGATTGCAATCTGTTAGTCAAGTGACACAATTTTATCTTTCTGGACTATGGCTGGTTCACAGAATGGATTGTTTTTTGTGGCTTGACTCCTTTCCGTGTTATATTTCAATCAGAGGCGCTCACCTTCACAAACGTTAACGCTAATCTTTTCAAATCATGTGACTTCTCAGCACTGGGTCCAGATCCTGTCAGATCTCCCTGGGCCTGCAGCCTAACTTGTCTTACTCAAATCCAACTCTTCACTGCTCACCCATTTTTTGCATCTCAATCGTTGATCTGCGATCTCAGCAGTCTCAGCCCTGCCCATTCGTGATGATAATATGGTTTCTAGGGATGGTGGAGGGAAAGTCCCACAGAAAAAAATCTTCCTTGAACCCACTAATTCTCATCCAGTTTCTTAAATCACTTCCTTATAGTGCTTTAAGGAGATAAGGCAGACTGCTTTAACCATGCTCTGACTGTTTCCTCAAGGGATTACTCACAAATTTATAGGATTCAGATGCCCGGGTGTCTTGCAGACTTTGTTGTTAACTCATTCAGTTTCTTGAAAATGTCTTTCACAAATTATTAATCAGCAGGCAATGCTCATACTTAATCTGTAATATGTATGGCTGTTAGTGCTACTCCATTCCAGTATATATGAAATGAGAGTTAAGATGCAGATATGAACATTGAGACATGACTGACTAGAAGTGTGATGTCTTGTCTGTTTTGGAGTCTGGATCCAGTGATCAAAGTGGGAGGCATTTGAATAAGCACTGTAATGCACTATAGCATTACTTCACTTGAGAACTGTGTGTGGGTGAGGCCGCAGTTATGCTGTGGAGTGTGAGGCTGCTGATTTGCAGCTTTTTATTTACTAACCACCTAAATCTGTCAAATATCAGACTTATTTGATATTATTTTAAGCATTTTACGCTGTATTGCTTTATGCAATCAACATTGGTATGTCCATCGTATGACTGCAATATTCCTCTACTACTATTCATTTTGTTAAGAAAACCCAGAAGAGCAATGCTTCTAGTTTTCTTGAAGCAGATTCTTGTTTCTTTAAATGGTTTCACTTGCTGGACCACATTGCAGCAATTTCCCACACATCACTGTATTAGAATACGCACATTATGAAAATTAATAAGTGGACGAATGAGTAAACTACAGATCATATCTCTTTCAAGCTGTTAATCAGAAAAATTGTAGCTGGTGTGTATTTGCTGGCCATTTTTAGACCAATGAGGTATCAGTGGCATGCTGTCTGACTGCTTGCCCATGTCTATAATTACTGTTAGTCAGCAGATGAACATCTCTGGATGTTAACTAAAGGTGACTCACATCTTCATCTGTAGGCCGGGCCACCCACTGGAGGGGAGCTTTAGGCTATACATTAATGAGTAGCCTGCTTCAGTTCACAGTTCAAAGAGAGAGGTGATGCCTGGGGTGTCATGAAGAAGTGGATAAGGTTGTACAATGAGGCATATACAATTTAACCACTGGACTAGTGTAATGGGTTGGTTAGACTGTACAGTACTGTTAAGTCTTTCAAAGGTGCTTACTAATGCAGCTGTTGCTTTTTTAAGTCTTTTAGGTTGTGTTAGTAGATAAGTGTATGTTCAATTTCTATTACCAGTCTTTACATTTTTAAGGAAAATCATTGTGATGGGGTGAAAATTCTAGAAGGCTTATGAGTTTGAACAAACCTGCGCGATAACTACATATACTATAGGTATAAATATAAGTTTAAAGTACTACAATAGGTAGTTCCAAAATCTGAATGTGAGTTTTCAACAGTTTTACTAATTCTAGACACACCTGAACACGATTTGACCACTGTCAGAGCGATGTTTGTCTGTGCCTGTGTGTGAAGGTGGAAGCCTTGTGGGCATGATAACTCATAAACAAATCCCTTTCTTTGAATAAAACTTGGCACGGGTGTTAGCATGGTATAATGCCAGAACGGTATTTATTTAGAGAAAAATTGCTCCAGTAGATTTGGCTTTGCAGAGATAATGATTTTGCAATATTTCACACACATTTGCCCCAATGCAGTACAATAGAGACCAGAAAATAGAATGTTTTCCAGCAGAATATGATTCTTACATTTTATTCCATGCAGTAAAATATTGGCATGTAGTACCATATTAATCAAGTCACAGTTTTATGCAGAGGTTATGTTATGTTCTTTTATGATTTATTTTCGAGCGAGACATACTGGAATAATGGTAAGTCCCGCAGTTTTATAGCATCTGGGCGTCTTGGGATTTTCAGTCCACTCATTCCCTTTGTGGATCTTGTCAGTTCGTCTTATGTCTGCACAGGTTTTCCCCTACTTTTCCACTGTCATTTTACATTCCAAAGACATTTTGTTTAAGCGAATTGACATAGTACAAGTTATTGTAAATATATTCTCTATTGTTCACTGATGTTACATGGAATAATTGGTTCTTGTTGCTGCTGGGATTAGGCTCCATCATTCTGCAACTTTGAAATTGACAATAAATATTCAGACATGCATGAGGGGATTTGTCCTGGTAAGCATCAAAGTGCTTTTCATCACATTACCATACACATTAATGGATACTAGTAGACTAGACGTGCAGTGAGACAGCAATGAGGGCTTACCATACAGTACAAACTTGTGCTTCTATGGTCATCCCTGCCATTTAGGTTTGGGAAGTGTCAGCTGGTGGACAGTAAATCTGTATACTTTAGACTGTAAATAATTCAGAATTGTGTCTGTGGACTGCTATTGGACTACTAATCTCCATAAATTAAATGCTATTGTGATGCAGACTTACATCTATCTATAAATAACTGTTAGACTGTTTTGTAATGTCCATGACAATATGACAGAGTGCAGATCTTTATTCAATGAGATGTTTTTAGGCTTCTGATCTGTATTACATTTTGCCCTTAGACTGCATAGGTGCATTAGTTAGCTGAAGTAAGACATTGACACCATCTCAATCAGTAGCTCTTAGACTGCATATGTACTGTACATTAGTTAAATTATGTTAGATTTCTAATCTGTATTAATTACTTAGTGTTAGCTTGTAGTACTAGGATGTTGTACCTTGTTGGCCATTATGAATGTAGTGAGACGTCAAGCAAAATGACACCTTTTATTGGAGGTGCCTGAGTTGCTTCAAAAGCTTGTATATTGTAATCTTCTTAGTTAGTCAATAAAAGGTGTTATTTTGCCTGATTTCTCACTAGTGTTAGCTTCAAATTTGTGTTAATGAGCAGATTAATATTTCACACTAGAAACACCCTTGAATGAACCTCAAACCTACAATCCATGCCAAGGAGACCAAAGTACTACAGAACGGTTTTTTTAGTGCATATGGGAGGAATAAATATAAGGAGCAAGTCCAAGTACAAAGGAAAGACAATTAATAAATAACCTACAGGCCTCTTGAAACTACCTGAAGAGGCTAATGTATCTCATCTCACATGAATTTATGCAGTCTCACCAAAACTCTCACAAAAACATTCAATTTCCATAGCTATTTCACCACCTCCGTTCACCCCCTTTGACAAAACTACCAAATCCTGTCAATTGCTGTTACCAAGAACCCACATCAACTGGCTGGAAGACATTTTTTTTTTTAAATTCAGCTATACACCACATCTAGGGAAGAACTTCCAGTGATTAGCAGCCCTATGAATTTCTGCAACACCCAATACCAACTTTGTAATAAAGGGCTGGGAATAACCCAGTTACCTACTGCATGTGTCAGAATGAGTAGCAAAGACACATGTGTAATACATTATACTAGGAAATACTTGATTCCTTTTGTGTGAGCAGCTCTGCCACGTTGACGTGAAATGAGACAGTCAGCACAGTCTCTAACTTGGCATTTCATTACCCAGTTCATATCGCAAACTGCCTGAGAGTAGTTGGCATCTTAGCCCCAACCAGGTCTATATATATAAGTTTATTTTAGACTGCAGATGTTCTTGTATATTATGTGCTCTTAGAATACAAATCTACTATATATTAGTGATGCGCCGTTACTCCACAGAATGTATTAATAAATTGCTGTTAACTTGCAGTTCTGTGTTAGCTGCTCTGTTCCGTCTGTGAACAGTGGTCACATCAGCTGTACATTAGTTAGGTACGCTTAGACTTCCTCAGTTAATTGCTTTATTCAGTCTCCAGATTTGTGTCTGTTGTCCAGTATTACAGAGCAGTGTGTGTTGACCAGCATTAAATTGCATATCTGCTCTTCTGAAATGCCATTCACCTCTGGGCTTGAGGACCCAGTCGATGTTTGTGGCCTTTATTAAGCTGTCTGTGTTACACATTTTGGACACCACTGCCGTTTACTGGTATTGCCCTGCACCACAGTGTACACAAGCCAGCGTGCTCGGGGAGTTCTCTGGCAGAAGAATTGAAATTTGCATAACACATTTGCTGGTTTCACTTTGACTCATCCTGGCAGCACCTCAGCAGGACAATAGCAGTGGCTTGAAATTCTGGGAATAGGTGTGATCGTTTCACAGGAAGGCCTTTGAATGAACTATGACTTTTTCACAAGCAGTGATTGAACTTACGGGCAGCAGGCAGTGCTAGCTCAGCTTTTATTGTGATCCTTGCCAGATAAGGCTTTTAACATTTTCAGGAATAAGAACATCAGAGTTTTATTACGAGAGGGTGCAGCTTAATAAAAATACAGTGAGTTTCACATCCTTGTTTCTTATGATAAGGGGAGGAGGGGGGACACTTATATACAGTACTTCTAATGCCAAAGCCGCTGTGAAGGTGTTTTACAAACCACTTTGCCTAAGTGTAGACTAAAAAACATTATTGAAAAACTTTAGGGAATATATTTACTTCCTCCTTACATTTTGGAAAATTAAGTTAATTTTGTTACCTTTCAGGCCAACTTTACTTAATGAAAAACATTTGTCAGTTTTTGTTTTTTTTTTTAAATTAAATCAGCTTGAATATCTTATGGTTTCCATTTTCCTTGAACCTGTATCTAATTTACTTCTTTTACGTAGATTTCATTACATTTACATTATGCTCTCTTCTAGCACAGGATTATTATTTTTTTAGTCAAACTTAAATCAGTTAACCAATTTCACTAAAGAGACCGCCTAGAAGCATTGGGCACCTAGTGTGACAGACCCAAAGAAGAATTCTTCACCAAAAGTGAATGTGACATTGATTTCTGCTGTGTGATATTAATCATAAAAACATATCCAGTTCAATGCATTTTTTTCAAAAACTTGTAAAACCAGTTTTGTTGAACTTTTGGTCCTGGGATTCATTTACCCTCAGAGGAGCTCCTCTGGCTGTGGGCTGTGTCAGTTGTTTCTGCAGTACATAGTTCAGAACCTATTTATTTATTAATTTATGGAGATTTGCAGTAAGTTGATTTCTGAGCAGACTGGTTGTCACAGTGGTGTGTGCTGAGTGCTATTAAACTGCAGAGCTGTGTGTCTTCACCAGCCTCAGATTGTGTATTTTTAATACTTCAGTCTCATACCTCGAAACGGAGGTCTGCAGTAGGAGTGACAGATGCATTCAATGTGGAGGTGGGATTACATCAGGGATCGGCTCTGAGCCCTTTCTTACTTGCAATGGTGATGTACAGGTTGACAGATGAGATTAGACAGACGTCCCAGTGGACTATGATGTTTGCTGATGACATTGTGATCTGTAGTGAGAGTAGGGAGCAGGTTGAGGAGACCCTGGAGAGGTGGAGATATGCTCTAGAGAGGAGAGGAATGAATGTCAGCAGGAACAAGACAGAATACATGCGTGTGAATGAGAGGGAGGTCAGTGGAATGGTGAGGATGCAGGAAGTAGAGTTGGCGAAGGTGGATGAGTTTATACTTGGGATCAACAGTACAGAGTAATGGGGATTGTAGAAGAGAGGTGAAAAAGAGAGGGCAGGCAGAGTGGAATGGGTGGAGAAGAGTGTCAGGAGTGATTTGCAACAGATGGATATCAGCAAGAGTGAAAGTGAAGATCTACAGGAAAGTAGTGAGACCAGTAATGTTATATGGGTTGGAGACGGTAGCCCTGGCCAGAAAGCAGGAGACAGAGCTGGAGGTGGCAGAGTTAAAAATGCTAAGATTTGCACTGGGTATGACAAGGATGGACAGAATTAGAAATGAGTACATTAGAGGGTCAGCTCAAGTTGGACAGTTGGGAGACAAAGTCAGAGAGGAGAGATTGCATTGGTTTGGCAAGAGGAAAAGAGAAAGGCCTAAGAGAAGGTTTATGGATGTGGTGAGAGATGACATGCAGGTGATGGGTGTAAGAGAACAAGATGCAGAGGACAGGAAGATATGGAAGAAGATGATACGCTGTGGAAACCCCTAACGGGAGCAGCCGAAAGAAGAAGAAGTCTCACACCTCACAATGGCTGACTTTAAACCCTGACCTTACCACTGCCTTTGTGGAGTTATTACTTCATTCATTTAGGTTTTCAGGTTGAAGCTAACTGGAAATTGGTTGTGACTGATTGAGTGTGGACATGCACGGTACATTTGTGTGACTTGCAATAGATCTGTCCTGTTCGAGGTTGGTTCCTGCCTTGTGTTTGATGCTGCCAGACTAGGCTCTGGAACTCTGTAACAGTAAACATAGAATTAAGCATATTCACATAATGCATTGATGGACATTAGACTGTTTTTTCTTATTTTTTTTATTTCTTGGGTCCTAATCCAGGTGGTTCGTCATGTGACGGGTGCAGCGATGCGCTGTGAGTGCATGCTTCCAACCTAAGTGATAAAAAATGGCACAAAGCAAGAGTAAAAAAGAAAACAGTTAATGGGATGTGTAATCGTGAATAATTGGTGGGATTGTGATGTAGTTTCAGTACTGTAGCTTTACAGTTGCAGGGATCTGGGTCACATGTCTGGGTGGAGCATGTCCTCCCACGTCCCAAACCATGCACGTAAGTTTACTAAAATTCCCAATTGTAGGTGTTTGTGTGTGAGTGTGTTTTGTGCCAGACTGGCATGCCCTCCCATATTTATAGGTTTATAATTTATAGTCATGTAGAGTACTGGGGAATTCCTTACTTGCATATGCGAATCAACATGCAACAAGTAGTCTCTGGCTCCATGATTAGTGATTAGATCTACCTTACCTTGGAATGTTTGTTCTTCTTACCATAACCTGGTAGCACAACAAATTGCAAGGAAAATGGACGTGGAAAATTTTGCTACGACTATGCAATGCTGCCAATACTTGACAAGGAAATGTTATGTGTACAGATTAGAGTGAAGTTTTAAATTTCATGTCATGCCAGCAAGCAACACATTTCTACTCTTTTGTTGCCATGATAAATGAGAGAGAGGTTAAATAAAAATGTATTAAAATTCATATTTGAAGTAATCAAAAAATCTGGCTCCAGTTTAAACTCCAGTGCTCCCAAGATAGGATTTGATTTTCTTTGTAAAGGACTCAGCAAATGGGTGGGTGGACAGATGGAAGAATGGATGGATGGATGGACTTTTAATAAGTATGCTGGAATTCTTGTCCCTTTCATTCTGTCAGTAAGAGATAAATGCAAATGCAGTTGAGCAACATGTGCAGCAGTCTGACAAAATGGCTAGCATTACTGCCTAACAGTGCTAAGATTAATGTTTGATTCCTGTCCTGTTCACTAACTGTGTGAAGTTTGCATGTGTTCCCTGTGTATGCATGGGTTTGAATAGGTATTCACTTTCTATCACATTCTACAGACATGTTTCTTAAGGTTTTGGTCACTCATATTTGATTAGGTGTGATGGATGGATGTTGAGTCCTATCATGCACCAGATGCCACCTCAATGGGTTCATAGTAGATCGCCTCTCACTCTGTAATTGAAACAACTGGTTTAGATAAAGAATGCATGAAGCCAAGTAATAATAATAATAATAGAAAATGATATTTGAAAGTAAAGAACCATGTTTATCCATCTATAATCTTATCCACTTAATCCATCATGGTGTCTTTATCCATTTGTGACAAGACCATGAATGGCTCAAAGAGGTCTGCTACAAGCTTTTTCTGAATTTGCTACTCTGAGATTTAATTTCACAGTACTGCCTACTGGGTGAAGTTAGATCAGTTTCTGTTCAAATGGTTTGGAAGACCCTATCATGGCACATACTTAGTGGTAAATTCTTCTACTGACAACACATCCTTCTAAATGGCCTTTCCACTGTCAATGGCTTCCCTTCCGTTCCCTTCTGTAGTACAGCATTAAAACGTCCTAAGAGTCCACCTTTTTCATTACCGGGTGTCACAGAAATTAAAGTTGGTTTTCATTGTGACCCTGGGCTGTTGTTGCTTCATATCAATTATTGATATATCTCTAATTCAAAGACTGTGGAGCATCTAATGATTTGCATTCATAGCCAGTTGCTACCAATAGAAAGACATTGATCAAGACATCTCTCTTTTTTAATCCTGTGGTCCACACCCAGATGTTCAGATCATTCAGAACACTCTGTCAGATCAGTTGCATCATTCCTGTAATGCAGCCTTATCATTTTTGTTTATCAGCCCTATTACTGTGGGGTTAGCAGTAGATCTGATAATGTGGTTGTTACTGTCTTTGGTTGCATAGCAATGACTAAAGGAAGAGTTCAGACCAAGGCCAAGGAGCAGCCTGAAGAGCTCCAATGTTTTCGAATAAGTGAGAAAGAGGTTTTAGTCTGCGCTTACCACTTATGGTTTGCCACATAGGAACTCCAGTTCTTTGTTAATTCACACAAGCCAGATCTCCAGGTTTTAAGTCCAACCCTGAAAGGACAACCACATTGCAACAAGAACTGAAGTAAAGAAAAGTCCTACTCATTGGGGTGTCTTGTTTGACAAGGTGTTCAGAGCAAAGTTCAGGGCGATTGATCATCTTGTTTAATATGTAACACAAACCAAAGTGGAGTCAAGAATAGTGTGTCTAGAACACCCTAGAGGTTTATTACATTGCTCTGTTTTGGGATATCAGAGTCCTGAAAGCAGGTCCACTTATTTAACTCATGTATTTCATTATAGAGTTGCAAAGGGTTTGCTGTAGAAAAAGAACCACTTAATCACAATGGGTCAATTTTAGGTTACACATTGCACAACCCATCATATCTTTAGGATTGAAGTGTTTGTAGTTTGAACTCTAAAAATTGCCAGTGAGAGAAAACTGAACAAACAAAGAAATAAAGGACCAAATGAAGTCAAAGCATTTGCTAAAGATCAAAACAAATAAAGACTTTAACACTGTCACCCAAACCAAAATCCTAAACCAAACTCAAAGTCAAAAAGGGGATTGCCATATTGTTGCTAACCTAAACCACACCAAAATCATCACAAGATTCTTAAAAATAAATCCACATTCTGGTCAAAAAATGTAGCACCATCTTTTCAAGCACCATGCTAGTGACATCAGACATTAGAGGTCAAGCTCCCATGACAACACAACATGATGGCATCCTCAGAAAAAAGAAAAAATATAACGATAAAAATTAGCATAATTCTAGAGATAATAAGCTGTAAAAATAATTACATAGGGAGAATGAAGTGCAAAACCTTCAAAATGATCAACATTTTCTAAAATAGAGAATTTAATGGATATATTGTGTGATGAACTACAGGCACAGGCTGGCATCCATGCCAGGATGGTTCATGGTTCTTTATCTGGATGGGAGGTCAGGGTATTGAGTGGCTAGTAAGACTGGTAGGGTATTCCCTACCTTACCCTGGAGGTTGGCAGGAGATGCCATTGCAGAAGTGAGTACACTGGTGTTCCAGCAGGGATGGACTGAAGACCTTTACCCAGCTAGCAGGCCAGAATAATAGAGGGACTGCAAGAGACAGCCTGTCAGGATTATATGCTCCCCCAACCTTCTAGGGTATGCTGAGAACCATAGTCTTGTGGGGCAACCTTGGGTGCACCAGGGGGATGTTGCAGGGAATAGTTAACTCTACTTTGAGGGGCTTCTACCTGACTCGAAAGTGCTTCCTACGGACGCTGCCCTGGCACTGGAAGTACAACCAGATCATATATAAAAGGAACCACTGTGCCTCACACAGAAGTTGGGTGCAGAAAATGGACAAAGCTTGCATGGGAGGAGTGGAAGAGAAGAAGAAAGAGAGAGAAGAGAAATATTTTTCATATTGTATTGTCTACAAGAAGACTGTGTTTAAAGGTACTTGTATAATAAATCATTTATCTGAACCTGGGACTTATGCCTGTGAGGTTGTGTCTGGAGTTTAGGGTGCTGCTACATTCCCTACAAGTCACAATTGTAAGATGGAAAATAATAGGTGGGTAAAACTCATGTAGATATAGGAAGTGCAACAAAGGATATCATAGAGAGATAATTATTTACATTTATATAGTGCTTTTCTCAGTATTCAAAGTACTCTCTACACAGGTGAACCCACAATCTCCTTACTGCAAAGCAGCAGTGCTATAATTGCACCAACTGCATGGTGACAGAGACACCTCTGTACCTCCCAGTCAGTCAAAGCTTTACTTTGTACTTCACCTTTGAGTTACTTCCAGATCAGGAACTTGTCTTAAAAGTCCTTAGGACATCCTCCAGAGTCTCTGAGAGCCCAAGATATTGAACCTCAATCCACATTTGACGAAACATGCACATTTGGTGGCCATAGCACTGTCTACCCTTCATACCATGTAGCACATCATTCCATGTGGGATCCCATTGCTGGAACTTGACAAATTAGGGGTAGTTTTCCAGCCTTCCAGCCCTTACTCCCTATACTTGTATGACCTGTCATGCATTGGTGGCCATTTACCCACACTGGCACATGAAAAGCTTCTTTTTTAAGGTATAGACCCCATCGATGTGTCCCCTGTTGTCACCTTCTGTAGCAGGTTACCTGCCTCAATCTTGATCCATCAATTTACAGGACCTAGTTATTGTATTATTCAGATTCAGATTCAGATTTAGATTCAGATTCTTTTTATTGTTGTTGCGCTTAGTACAATGAAATTGTAGCAATCGTAAAGGTGCATTCACATATAATGGACATAATTAAATTATAATTCAATAGAATAACTAAATATTGCACTTAGGTGTAATACACATATGAATTGAGGGTATAATAGAAATAGATAAATAAAATAACTTTCAAAGAATGTAAACATGTACTTGTAGTGCAAGAGTGACTGTTGTTATATTGGTCATTATCAATGATTATGCAGTATTTTGTAGTTTTCAGTTCTTGTATGGCTCTGGAGTAGAAACTGTTCTTAAATAATCTGTTTGTCAGTGATTGGTTGGACCTGAGCTGCCTACCCGAGGGCAGCAACTCAAACATGTGATGTCCAGGGTGGGAAGGATCTTTCATGATGTTGGTTGCTCTGTTGAGGTAGAAAGTGCTGGAGTTCCTCCAAAGAGGGCAGTGTAGAGCCAATAATTATCTGGGCAGAGTTTATGATCCTCCAAAGGGCTCTCCTGTCTGCCAATGAGCTGCTGGCATACCACGTAGAGATGCAGTATAACAGCACACTCTCAATGGAGCAGCAGTAAAAGGACACTTGCAGCTTCTCCTTCAGGTTGTTTTTTCTGAGGATCCTTGGGAAGTAGAGTCTCTGCTGGGCCTTCTTGACTGCCTCTGTGGTGTTTATGGACCAGGAGAGATCTTCTGCAACATGTAAATCCAGAAACCTTAAAACCAGGAACTGTTTCCTCACAATCCCAATTGATGTATATTGGGTTGTGGTTTGTGTTGTGCTTCTGGAAGTCTATTATAAGTTCTTTTGTTTTGGTAGAATTCAGGGCATAGTTATTCTCAAAGCACCATGCGGTCAGTTTTTGGACCTCATCCCTATAGGCCAGGGGTATTCAACTAAAATCTAAAGAGGTCCAATCAGAGAAAATTTCTTGAAGCAATGGTCCGGAAGATAATGTTGTCTAACTATTTAGTATCATATATATTTATGTAGCCTAATAGTTGTATCAACATCTGCATGTAATCAATACCAGACTTTCAAATCAAATGAGTTCAGTACAATTCAAAAATGTTTTGACAATATTTATTGTCACGTAACACAGAACTGAACATATATGTATGACTGCAGATATTTATAATGTTCTGTCACAGTATATAATGTTCTTAAATTTACTATATAAAAGTAGGGCTGCATTTTAAAATAAGACAAAATAGATAGAATGTGAAAATTGTGCATGTTTAAGTAAAGTGCTTAACTTCAGAAAAATAAAATAAATGGAGAAAAAGCTTGAATTTCCCCTTTTCTGTTTCACATCTTGACTCAACAGTCTCAATCAATTTTACAGATAATAAATCTCAACACATCTTAATAATTAAACAGTTTTAAATGATCACTTTCTTCCCCTCTTATATTCATCACCACAGTTTTTTGCTCAGTGAGAGAACTGAGCTCTAGCTTGTCCTGCCAGAATTTTAATATTGGGCTCTGAGACTAATTATTTTCTGTGATCTCACTTCGGATTTGAGTGGGTATGTTTGTTTGAAACCTTTATGTTTCGTCTCATAATGTCGTTTCACATTGGCACTTTTAACAAGTGCCACGGTTTCTGAACATATGAGACACACTGGTTTAGTGCTCCCAGTGGGAAGTATGAACAGAAATGAGTTTGTCCATTCCAGATTAAATGCCTTATTTTCGCTGTCCACTTTCCTTTTTTTGGAGAGCGCCATTTGTTCTTTATTTTTCTGTCCCTTTCTCCGTCTCACCCATCTTTTATTTTTCCAGCGCAGTCGTCTGTATCTCTCACTTTCTTCGGCTTATTTTTCCCTTTGTTTTTTCTACATGTATCGCTATCTTTCTTTTTCTTTCTACCGTCTCTCTTCCTTGCCTCTATCTCTCTCATCTCTCTGCGCTGTAAAGTAAAGTAAAGTAAAGCAATGTTCACCACCTAGAATCCACAGACTTGATTGGCTGAGTGGTATCACGTGAAATAGCTTAACGCGCATACAATTAGTCTGTGCATTTCCTCGTCCACTAAAACATTACCGTAAAGACTACAAAAGCTGCACCACCTAAAATAGAAGCACCTTTTAAATCATAACCTGCTGTTTTGGCTGTAAGTCTGGGTCCATATGAGACAGCTTCTGGGTCCGGACCCGGACCGCGGTCCGCCTGTTAGTGACCTCTGCTATAGGCTATCTAGTCTCCTTCTGAAATGAGTCCATTCATAGTCGTGTCATCAGCGAAATTAATGATGGTGTTGGTGGAATGAGAAAGTACACAGTCATAGGTATAAAACACATATAGAAGAGGGCTCAGAACACATCCTTGTGTGACGCCAGTGTTGAGTGTGAGAGTGGAGAAGAAGTAGAAGTCTAATCTAACCATCTGAGGGTGGTTAATCAGAAAATCTTTGATCCAGTGGCAGACAGATTGTGAAAGTCCTAAGCTAACAAGTTTTGTGACCAATCTATCCAGGATAACTGTGCTAACATCCGAGCTGAAGTTTATAAAGAGCATCCTCACATACCTCCTCTGCTGCTCAAGACAGCAAAGTGCAATATTGCAAGGCTGTAGAGATGGAATCTTCTGTGGAACTGTTTGGTCTATAGGCATACTGATGTTGATTCACGGTGACTGGGAGGCTGGCTTTGATGTGTCATATGACTAGTTGTTGAAAATACTTCATAATAAATGGAGTGAGTGCCACTGTAGTCATTGGGACTTCTGATGACAGGTTATTTGGCAGTGGAATCATCGTGGTAGACGTCAGGGAAGATGGAATGATGGACTTAGAAATTGAGAGATTGAAGTTCTTTGTGAAGACCCCAGAGAGTTAATCCACACATTCTTTAGGTACCAGTCCTGTCACTCCATCAGGACTGGCGGCCTTTCTTGAATTGACCAATCTGAGCATCCACCTCACATCATGCTCTTGCATTGTGAAGGTCTGGTTGTAGAGGGTTGGTGTGGGTGAAGTGAGACTGCTGAGGCCTATCTACTGCGGCGTAGACATGACTGTCTCTGCTGTTTCCACCTCAAAACGAGCAAAGAAATAATAAGGTTCCTCTGCCATTGAGATGTCTGTATCAACAAATATGTGGTTACAGGTTTTGTGGTTGGTGATATGCTGGATGCCTTGCCAAAGTTGCCATGAGTCGTTATATTCCTTTAGTAGGTCGTTTTAGCCTCTCTGATGGCTCTCTTTAGGTTGGCTCTGGCCGTGCTGTATAGGACTTTGTTGCTAGACCTGAAGGCTGCGTTGTGGTGCTTGAGGAGAGATCTGACCTCCTTCATCATCCAGGGCTTCTGCTTGGGGTACACACAAATATGTTTGCTGACAGTGAAATTGTCAACACAGTTTTTAATGTAGCAGTAGAGTTGATGTGTACACTTCCATGTCCTGATTCTTGAAAATGTTCCAGTTAGTCTTTTTAAAGCAATCCTAAAGCTGCAAAGATGCTCCTTCGGGCCATGTTTTAACAGTCTTTTGTGGTGATTTGGGCTTTCCTTCTGAGGGGAGTGTATGCTGGAGTCAAAAGTATAGATAAATGATCTGAATGGCCTAAATGAGCCAAATTTTTTGTCTTATAACAATTCTTGATATTTGAGTAAGTCTTGTCCAGTGTGTTTTTTCTTCTGGTTACACAGTTAATGTGTTGATGAAACTTAGAGAGAAATACTTTTAAAATTGAAATCACCAGCTATAATATGAATGGCTTCAAGATAAGTGTTTTGCTGCAAATTTATGGCATTGAGCAAGTAACCTAGAGCTCTGTCAACGTTAGCTGTGAGGGCTGTGAGAGTCCGCAACCATATCCAACCAACATCTGTTGTAACCACAGAAGACATACCATTCAATTGTAGATCAAACTTTCTCACAATCCTACACAGGGCTAATTTAGGGCCACCAATTATCCTAACATGTACCTCTTTGGGAAAAAGGAAAAACCTAGAAAAGACCCAGACATATACAAGGACAAAATGTAAATACTACATGGACAGTAGCAAGTCAGTTCTCAGCATCCCAGTATATGCACAGGAGATCACCAGCATTGAAAATGAGGTATTTGAAGATAACAGAAGGTGAGAGTTTCTGTTCCTAGCTACTCAGTCACTTTAAATTAAGACAGGGACCATCACTGATTCACTAACAAGAGAGTTCTTCAGGTTTTAATACCCAACACTGGGCATAGATGTATTGTAAAACTGTTACTACTCACCATCTAACAGAGGTTTTTGGTCTTTGTATCATTTTGTACTGAGCTTGTAGAAATAAAAGGGACTGAGAAAGGAGTTCAGTGGAAAGTGGGGCAAAATACAGGCCCTACTTGTAAAGAGTCCTACCAATATTGTACAGGGAACCCTAATGATCCTTCGATTTTTATGTTGTGCTTCCCTTCATTTGTTATTAAATTCAACTTGTTCGGAATACTTTTCATTTTGCATACTTGATCTAACAGCAGTCAGTCCAGATATGCGGACCTGTCACTAAACATATGAGTACTTACAATTGATTATTCATTATGCCTAATTAGCCAAAGCTGTGGGAAACATTAGATTTTTCATACTAATCCTTGCTTGTGTACTTTTGTTCTTACTAGGGTGAGATGTATCGTATTACTTTTAATATTTTTGCTACATTTATAATAATTTTCTATGAAGAAAGTCGAGTGACATGTTTTTAAATCTTTTAAGATCTGGATGATGCCTAATCCCTCACTCTTTAAAAGTTCATGAATCATATAATTCATTCACTAATAGAAATTTTCAGTCCTTCACTGTTCCAACCAGTTACAGTATTATAGCATGTTGCAAGAAATACAATATAACAAACCCAACTGAGCATTTGTGAACGTCATGACAGGTGTATCTACAGTATGTATATATAATAACCTTATGTGTACGTTCTTCCTTTACCTAGGTAGGCATTGTCTAAGTGTTCAGGGTTTCCCACACAATCCATAAACTGCAGATTACTTTGACTGTTGACTCTAAAATGGCCCATTTTAAGTGAGCCCACCATGTGGATGACTGGCATCCCTTCCAGGGCTGGTTTATAATGCCTTGTGTCTGATGCTGCTGAATAGGCTCAGTTGTGTAAGTTTGCATCTTGATGGAATTTCAATGTGTCATCGCAGGTGATTAGCAGAATCTTCAGAACACCCAGCACAGTCATGATGTACGTGTCATCTTATCACCTGTTATTAATTCCTCTTTCCTTTTTCTGAACCTGTTTTTCCAGTACAAGATCACAGGGAGTCTGTCCGGAATGCAAAAGGCCCAAGTCTGGTAAAAAATTCAGGGCAAGATTTCTAATAATCGGTGGACACGGTAAAGGGCACACACTCACACACATTTACTCATTGTAAACCCAGTCACCTTACAGACTGGAGGAGGAAAATAAGGGGAGAACAAAAGGCATCCCGCCTGGAAACTAAATAGGGGTGGAAACACTACAAGCACTGAGAACAATAATACTTTTAAAATGCATGTACTACAACGGAAATGAATGTGCACCATCAGTGAGAAAAATCTACAAGTACACAGTGTTAGTGATCTGCCCTCTGGACCTTGGCAGAGAATCAGCTTCATTAAAGGTTTATACCACTTTTGCTTTTGATCAGATCCGCGACGTCAAAGAGGTTTAGCTTTTTAGCAGCTTGTGTTTTTAAAGCTTGGGAGGCAACCAGCTCACAGTAAAATTGAAACTTTCATATCTCTTTTTTCCCTTTTACCAGAATTACACTGCAAATTCACCAAAGCTGTACATTCCAGTAATGCTGATCACCAGCAGGCGAGATAAACACAGCGGGGATCTGCTCTTAAAGCCACAGTGCTCGGCGTGAACGGCAGAGCTTTATTTAAATTAGCCTATTCTGTCTAGAGGATGCCCATGGTGTTCCCAGCTAGAAGGGTTGTGTTACTTTAACTTTGTATGTTGTATGCTGCCCCCTCACAACAACATACACCCCATGCATCTCCCTACCATGAGGGGCAGTTCACAATAGGAAGATTATACATCAGAAGCTTCTAATAGTTTCCTGCCACCTTAATAAGTCTTATAGGCAGGTACAAAAAAGCATGTAGTTTTAGGTATTTAACAAAAAAGGTACATTTGGGTTTGAAATGAGAAATAGAAAATTCATCCTGGTCAGAGAGCTATCTTATGGTAACATTATTAAATATCCATCCATCCATCCATCTATTATCCAACCCGCTATATCCTAACTACAGGGTCACGGGGGTCTGCTGGAGCCAATCCCAGCCAACACAGGATGCAAGGCAAGGAACAAATCCCGGGCAGGGTGCCAGCCCACCGCAAATTATTAAATATACACATCTTAATGGATAAAACTGTACCTAAACACAGGCATTCACCAATGCACTTGCTCAAGCACATTTACATTTATGCACACCTACACATTCTTAAGCAAAGATGCACGCAGCTGAACCACATTCATTGTATTTAGTTGACATTACAAATTACAAATGTACAATATAAAGATAAGAAAAATCTTGTTCAAAGTTACATGTTAGCAACGTGATGATATGTATAGTGGGTGGCATGGCAGCACAGCGGTTAGAATTCTTCCTCAAAAAATCATGGATTTAAATCCACCACGCAGTATAGGCTTTATATGATGTATTTGTGTCTGCTCAGGTTATTTCCTTGGGTACTCCTGTTTTCCTCACACAACCCCAAAGGCGTACAGGTTAGTTTAAATCCCAGCTCTAGACTGGCCCTGTTGTGTGTGTGTGTGTGTGTGTGTGTGTGGGGGTGTGAGAGACTTGCAATAGTTCTGTGCCCAGTCCAGGGTTTTCTCCTCCTTGCACTTAGTGCTGCCCAGGTGTGTGCCAGTCTCCCAGAATAAGATCAAGGAAATGTGAGAATTTTATGCATGTATGATTTGTATAGTGCCTCACAGTTAGGAGACCCGGGTTCGCTTCCCAGGTCCTCCCTGCATGGAGTTTGCATGTTCTCCCCGTGTCTGCGTGTGTTTCCTCTGGGTGCTCCGGTTTCCACCCACAGTCCAAAGACATGCAGGTTAGGTGCATTGGTGATCCTAAATTGTCCCTAGTGTGTGCTTGGTGTGCGTGCCCTGTGGTGGGCTGGCACCCTTCCTGGGGTTTGTTTCCTGCCTTGCACCCTGTGTTGGCTGGGATTGGCTCCAGCAGACCCCCGTGACCCTGTAGTTAGGATATAGCGGGTTGGCTAATGGATGGATGGATGATTTGTACAGTCCATTGTCTGAGCTTGAAAGCCTCTTTTGTGTATCCTTAAATGCATACACAAATGCATGCTGAATGTTGATTAGAATGTACAAGTAAGAATTTCACTGTAATCTGTACACATGACAATAATGACCATCTATCCATCTTCTAAAACCGCTTGTCCTGAATAGAGTTGCCAGAGCCTATCCCAGTAAGCACAGGGTACAAGTCTATAAACTTTTGAACCAATAAATATAAAAGTTATGAATATGCTAAAATTTTAGGCTGTGGCTTTTAGCAGCTTCTGTAGCTGAGAGCATATGAGCAAACAAGCCTCCCAGTCAGGTGCTTTAGCATAGACAGCTTGAGGATGTGCACATTGGGCTAACCTTTATATCTGCACTATGTGATCTTATTCAGTGATATTTTTAGCCATGTGTGGACGTTTGCTTTGGTTACTCTTTAATATGTAACTAGCTGCCCCCTCATGTTTACATTTTTGACACAGCAGTTGGTTCTTTATATGTGATCATTTGTAGTGCAGTCCATCAGATTTACCTAAATAACTGCAAATGCACAGCCAGGCATTGATGTAGTTTCATATAGATGCTAAGGAAAATTACACAAATACATGCCACCTTCTGCTAAAGGATGTCAAATTATCTAAACTTCCTGGCCAGCATATGTGATATGATATTGACGTAAACAGATTTTACCCGTGACACCACTAGCCCATTATGTTGTGTATTACCAGCCACTTGAACTAGAACATTTTTTTCCCTTAATTGAGCTTTTACTTTCTGAGAGAGCTATGCCAGAACCATGGGTAAGGACCCCAATCATGTTTTATTGTATATGGTACCTTCAGAGTTCACACTAGTATTACTCAAAATGTTAATGTTAAGAAATAAGTTAAGCAAACATAACCAGTAAAGGAAAACAAGTAAGAACTTCTCATCAAACTCCAATCACATCCAGAGTTAATTCCAGTTTTGTGCCTGATGCTGCCAGGATATATTTCAGCCCTCTGCAACAATGTAATAAACTAAGTAAAATGTATGAACATACATAAAATGTAACTGAGCCCATATTCTGTTGAATATCTCATTTAAAACCATCATCAACCGTGGGATAAGCTGGCTAATAAAAGGATAGTGGATGGCCTATAATTAGCAGCCCTGCAGTCATAATGGGTCCCCAAAACCCAGACTGGAAGGCTCTCACCTAGACAGTTAGCAAAAGATTTTTTTTTAATTGCTTTAATCCGACTCCACAAATTAAGACTACACCTGAGTTTCTGCACCTAACTTTACTGAGCTCAGCACAAGGTTAGTTTTGTGTCTCTTTGGGTAGCAAGGGGTTAAAGTGAAAGCGAGTTTGAGGGGAAACCACCCAGAAGGAGAGAGAGAGAGAGAGAGAGGTAGGGGGTGGGGTAGCTCAGACAAAGAGGCGGGGCAGACCGAGCGCACGTGTGTGTATGTACGTACGTGCGTGTGCGTGTGTGTGTGTGTGTGTGTGTGTGTGCGTGCGTGTGTGTGTGTGTGTGCCCGGATGAGTCAGCGGCCCGAGCGCCACCGACTTGAATTTCTTCAGTTTAGCAGGCGGTCATTTAGAGTGCAGTAATGAAATCCTTATTTATTTTTTTTTAACAAAAGAGAAACTTCTTAAGCATGATTGGGGAAAGTCAGTGAATGCGGTGCGCACAGCGCAAAGCACTATATACAGCGAAGATTATTTGATCGATTATGCAAACATAACGTCATGTTTATTATTTTGATTGCAGTTATTTGTTAAATTTTGAATTAGCATAAAACCATAAAACTCCTTTTCCGATTCCTTAAGTTCGTATTTGAGAGGACTTGGTTGAAGTCTTTCATTGCAGAACTTAATAACTTTAAATTACTTCTTTTTTGCACTCGAAAGCTGTTAGCGAAGGAAATGTAAAAAAAAAAGTAATAAAAAAAATAAAATATCAGATAATAATAGGAGATGTCACAAGTCCTAACCCAAAGGATACTGGGAAAACCGACACCGATTCACCACTACTAAAACTGCCCTGCTCTCCCGTGATGTGCACAGACTTTTTTTTGTGGACAGAGATTCACCTGAAATACAATGTAAAATGATTGTATTCATACTATAAGTATTACATCTCTCTCTGGAAGAAAAACAGAAAAATATAAAATTATAGTGTCTAGGTGTTTCTAGCTGAGCCAGTCGTGCTCATTTAGATTTCTGAGTTTGGACTGTAAAGGATACTTCCCCAAAGCAATGACATTTTTGTATAAATGCTATTTACTCCAAAAAAAAATTGAATCTCATGTTTTCATGCAGAATGGAGATAACAAATTTTCTGGCAGAATAAGCACCAATGGTAAGAAATGATGGATTTTAATTTTGTCTCAGTAACTCTGTGTTGGAATAATAAAATAAATGGATAAACAAGTAGTATTGGGTATTACGGATAAGAGGCACTGGTGTTCAATGTCTGTTGCAGGTTGCTTTACTTAACCTAGTAGATGCTGCACTTTCCATATACGTTTGCGTGGGTTTCCTCCGTTTCCAATAGCCATGCTGTTAATTTCGATTGACAAATTCACATTTTCATGTGTTTGTGAACATACTCCATAGTGCATCAAACATTGATTCCTGCTTAGCACTTGACTATTAGGTTATACCCTAGTTCCACATTATCCTATAATTATCTGGTTCTTTAAACAGATGGCTGTAAAATGCCCATAAAGTATTTAAAACAAGATATGCAATGAATGTGACATTTTACTGTTACTGTGTTACAGACACTTGTACAAGAAAGGTGTCCAGAGAGTTAGGAAGAGACAATAATCAAGAGATGACATATTTAGGCAAATTGGATAAGTAATAAAAATGGTGTTAAAGCAGGCAAGGGTCAGAATATCAAAAAAGGAAAAAACAGCAAACCAGAATCATAGCCAAGGTAATGTTTTAAGTCTCTGGTCACTGTCTGTGTCATGTTCGCAATAATTTGGTTATGTTGGTTGAAATCTCAACATCGGTCTTGTGTTAGTATGCATGTACATGAGCGTATATTTTCTTTCTGCGTGGACACCAAGTCCTAATGCTACTAAATCAGCAGCAGAAATAAAGAGGGAATAAACAAGTATTTGTTACATTTTTCTCACTCCTAGTATAATGGATACCTGAGTATCATTGAGGACTGAGCCTAATGAAAGATAAGAGTCAGAGTCAGGCACTTTATTTACAGCATGCCTTTATTTCAAAAGTAGGCCTGGTGAAGCTCAGCTTTTGTTAAGATCAGGGCAGATCTCGTCTCTTTTAATCTGCACCTGCACCCACAACATGAATTTTGTTTATCTCAAATAAGCTTCCTTTTACCAGACATGTCGTCATTAAAATTTCTGTTGTTTGACTAGAAAAAAAAACAACCACCCGGAACTGTGTTTATGGTGCTTTGACATATGTGATTGCTTTAACACAGCCAGTAATTATCTTCTGATAAACTTCATAAAAAAAAAAAAAGTTATTTACTAAAAAATATCAATGGGTTTTAACCAGAAGAGTTTAAAAAAAACTACTGATTTCCTCTGAATTACCACAGCATGACATAAAAACACTTGAACTGTTCTAAGTGAGGCAGAGACAGCACAGCGGCTTAACTGACTTGCTGTGTTATTCAACATCCTGCAGCTTTGTTCGCCATGTGATCCCTGCCCTGACATTTCAAGATACCCAGTAGTGACTTCCAAACCTCTTCTGAAGAAGCACCTTTTCTTACTTTCATTATTTTAAACTTATTTTTTTTATGCAGCAAGCTTTTTGGTACCTGCTGTGCTTATTCTGAGTGTATTGTGCTCTCGGTCTTGAAATTTTCATTGGATGCTTGGATTCAATATTTGTGCACTTCGCAAAGATCATGGCAATGGTTTGATGTGTAAACGGCACTACATAAAAAAGAAAGTCACAAAATACACTGAAATACGTGGCAAACGTTGATCCTTTTTAATCATGCGTTTAATTACCCTGCAGCTTTCCAGCTGAATCCTTGCTCTGATCATTTTAGACATACAGTAGTAAAATGCAGTTATTTGAATAAACTCTCATTTGTCTTTTATATTTGTGGTTTGGTGTCATGTTCATTTCTTTTAAGTGACTTTTATAGCACCTAACAAACTGATGCTGTGCAGTTTATGAAGCCTTACTGTCAATAAGCTTCCATGTACACTCAGGTTCTCCTTGGCATTTGTTTCATGTTCTTTTTTCTTTTTCACTTTGTGGTAATTTCTGCAGGAGGTGCTGATAATAGAGAGACAGATAGAAATGTATTTGTCCCCAGGGGGAAAGTTGGGTTTTTACAGAAGCTCTTTAAATAAATAAATAAAACATATATACAGTACACACACTACTGTCTGAACACACACCAGAATGACTAATGGCTCTCAGTTTTGTTTTAATTTTCTTATTTGCTACTACCTCAACAAGGTGTAGACTGCATCCCATAATTGAACCCACCATTTTAATCAGCTTGTTTATTCAGTGGACCACTCTTGAAGTGATGTTATGAGCCCAGCACAGTGTAGAAAATTGCCCTGTCCATCGCCGAGCTGTAGAAGATGTGAATAATATTACTGCACATTAAAGAAACACAGTCTTCTAAGGAAAGTAGTTTAATATGTAGTCCCTCCTTGTCCCAAGACCATTCCAACCTGTCATTGATGTGGACCCCCAAGTACTTGTAGGAATGCACCACCTCTCTTCTGTTACACTTGAAACAGCCAGGCTGTGGGCTCTCCAACTAACACTAAGATAATTATCTGTGCCCCATTTCAGTATGCAGTCATATAGAAGTTGTATTGTAACATTTATGTAAAGCACTTTGGCATTTCCTATTAAAAGGGCGACACTGAAAATAAATATACCATACATACCATACCATAACATTTGCAAATCCATTAAGTAAGATCACAGAGGGGCTAGAGCTCTTACAGCCCTTCCTGGCAACACTGGGCACAAAGCAGAAAATAGCATGCAGGGCCAGCTTATGACAGGGCTCACACACACAAACACTCAGAATCACACAGGATCAATCTGGAATTTCTGGGTAACTTAACCAGTACATCTTGACCAATGCATTAGGAAAACCTCCACAACCACTGAAAGAAGTACAATCTCCACGTGGATAATAAATGTGCATGGGATTTGAGCCTAGAATGCTGGATCAATGAGAAGGCTGTAGCAGAAACATATTCATTAAATATCCATCTATCCATCCATTACCCAGCCCGCTATATCCTAACCACAGGGTCACTGGGGTCTGCTGGAGCCAAACCCAGCCAACACAGGGCGCAAGGCAGGAAACAAACCCTGGGCAGGGAGCCAGCCCACCGCAGGGCGCGCACACACCCACAATTTTTATGAAATATATATTTTAGTTACGTTTAAGAGTTTCTTCATTAATCTAGAATAAACAACTAACAGTCAAGAGGCCTTATTAACTGCATGTCTATGAAGATAGGCCGAAATGTCAGTCTGATTTTTCAGAAAGATAAAAGTCATTTCCAAAATCATATTTATTCATTGATTCATTTTTCTGAAATCTGATTTTACAATAGGGTATTATGTAGTGCCAGAGAATAATGTGGCAGGACTGAGTACAACAAAGGTTCTCACTCTGAATTGGCCCAAGCCCCTCACAGAGGATTATTCCTTCCCTCAGGTGTTCCTTGCAGTGGACTAACACTTTTGAATGTGAGTGCATTACCAAACATAATAAGTCTTATTTGATTCAAAAACATTCTCACATATGCTTGTTTAATAAAACACTTTAAGCATCAAGGCATGAGCCTGACATGTTAGACAGACAGACAGACAGA
>JANRMT010062827.1:34224862-34249551 GCA_026402145.1 Polypterus bichir lapradei | reverse complement strand
AGATAGATAGATAGATAGATAGATAGATAGATAGATAGATAGATAGATAGATAGAGTGTTGTGGAAAGGGGAAGTCTGCAAGCTTAGAGAAGAAGTATCTCTTAATAGACCACCAGCAACAAGTCGAAATTCTAATGTACAGATTTCCTTATCACTGATGCATGTGTAAGGTGGTTTGGTCAAACATCCTTATGACATGTCTTTAACTGTGCGGGGAAACCAGAGATCTAATGCTACGTTCCATTTACCTCAGAAGTCAGATGTTGGAGATGGGAATGACGTCTTACCTGAGTTGACTGCATTCCAGTAAACTGTTCAGAAAACCAATGCAGACGTGTCCAGGTAAACCTTTGTTGTGTGTGCTTCATTGGGATAAATAGCAGCTGATAACTACGCATTACACAGTATTTGGTGCACTCACATACCATAGTAATATGCACACAGACAGAAGTTGAACTGTGCTGTGTGCATGACAGATTTAATGCAACACAAATGGACAGAAGTGCTAGTAAACTGTATAATACTACAGCTTTCACAAACATTCGTGGTGTATGTCTCCATTTTGGAATGACACCATAATCTGAAGTCTGACAAAGTTGGACATCACAGACCAGGCCAGAGTTTCTGAGTTGGAAATCTGACTTAAGGGGGCATTCCAGTTGAGAATTCCAAACTAGGAACTTGGATGTTCTGACTTTTCATTTCAAATGGAATGCAAGATTTGAACCCTACACAGAACAAAAATCATTATAGGTGGCAATGCAACCCGCTCTACTGTTGTGAAACTCACAAAAAATACCTATACATGAAAGAAATGAAAAATACATCATTGGGTAATAAATTGTTCAATATACAGTTAGGTCCATAAATATTTGGACTGAAACAACTTTTTTCTAATTTTGGTTCTGTACATTACCACAATGAATTTTAAATGAAACAACTCAGATGCAGTTGAAGTGCAGACTTTCAGCTTTAATTCATTGGGGTGAACAAAACGATTGCATAAAAATGTGAGGCAACTAAAGCATTTGTTTAACACAATCCCTTCATTTCAGGAGCTCAAAAGTAATTGGACAATTGACTCAAAGGCTATTTCATGGGCAGGTGTGGCTCAGTCCATTGTTATGTCATTATCAATTAAGTAGATAAAAGGCCTGAAGTTGATTTGAGGTGTGGTGCTTGCATGTGGAAGATTTTGCTGTGAACAGACAATATGCGGTCAAAGGAGCTCTCCATGCAGGTGAAAGAAGCCATCCTTAAGCTGCGAAAACAGAAAAAAACCATCAGAGAAATTGCTACAATATTACGAGTGGCAAAATCTACAGTTTGGTACATCCTGAGAAAGAAAGCAAGCACTGGTGAACTCAGCAACGCAAAAATGGCCGAGTTTTAAAACCTGTTTGCTTTCCACTTATAAAAATGAATGTAAATAGTTATATATCTGTACTTGAAATAAATTATTAGATACGCGTACATGGCAAATCAATGAAGAAACGGTTTAGAGCACAAAGGTGCCAATATTCATGCAGGTCATTATCCACCCAGACAAGTAACTTAATCTGATAGTGTTCCAGTTAATAAATATAGAAACAACTGCATGTTGCGGTATAATGGTGTTTACTATGAAAGCTTCATCCAGCCATTCATCTGTCAATTTTCTAACCTGTTTATCTAGTTCAGAGCCTGCAGCTGCAGTATCAAGTGTAAAGACATTGACATGTGGAATTACCAAGTAGTTTACCACATCTCAGCTGTTTAGAGGCTGTATTGTTCAGTTTTTAAAAGAGAGTTCAAGAGAAATGCAGCACCACCTTAATGATTTCATTATTAGCTTTTCAATTTAATTCCAGTTATTTGACTAACATGGTGTCCTGGGTCTGAAACCTATGCTTGGTTATCATCCATGTAAAGTTTGCATGTTCTCCCTGTGTCTGTAAGTTTTTTCTATGGCTTCCCCAGTTTTCCTTCTACATTCCTGACAACGTGTAGGTGAGGTAAATCTGCAATTCCAGATTAAAGTCCTGTGCAAGGCTGGGTGCATGCATGAGTGGGCCCTATTGTCAACTGGTACCCTGTTAATCTGTGATTACAACCTGATGGTGGGAACCTCAGTGGTTCCTGCAATAGAAACGCAACCCCCCATCACCACCCCTGTCTGGGGCTAGATCCTCCCAGGGCACTCTTTGACCCCATTTTAGATCAAGTGGGTATGAAAATGTTATGTCACATTATCTAACTATATCAGGTAGAATTTACTTAAAGATTGCATTTTTAAACTTGAAGAAGAAAGAGAAAAAGAATGCCATTTAAGGTTATCAAGTTGCCTTCCCCTTTTATTCTCTTCATGCAAGATATAAGTTTCCAGTAAATTACCTCATTACATTCCATACCTCTTGGGTAACAACTTTAGAATAGGGCTTGCTGTATTGCATCTATTAGTCACTTATTGCCACATATCAGAAACAGCCTTTGGTTAAGATCTTGTTACACAGCACAAAGCAATTAATATATGCACTGTAGGTGGCCTGTACTGTTAAGTGTTATCACTGGAGTTTTGAAAGTCACATTACAGCTGAAAAAAAGCTTTTGTCAACTACATAGTAGCTGAATAATACAGTATATGCAACCTAGGCAGTCCCTTTCTAGTGCTATCACAATAAGAAAATCTTGATCTGTACATCTTTGTGTTAATATACACATTGTGTTGACAAGCCTTGCTCCAAATCAGTGTAAAAACAGTAGTAAAGTAATTACAATAAATATGCCTTGGTTATTGTTATGAAGGCTTAAGCCACTAATCAATTAACCCATTGAATCTTACAGTAAGTTATCTAGGCACACAAAGGCTGATCTCTTGTGCCACACATCTTGCTCCATAATAAGTGCTGCCACGCATTTGTTCCATAATAAGTGATATGTGTTACCCTTAGGCACACAATTAGGCACACATTTAGCAAACATTTGTTCCATACATCTTACTGATTATGTTTTCTCTTTTAGGTTGTACGTTTCACAATTATTTTAAACACTGTATGCCCAGCTACATTATGTCAGAGGTGCTGACCTGCTATTTTCTGAATCATCCTAATCCAATCCCAGTGTTACAGAGGTTGGTTTCCACCACATTGGCAGTGTTGTGCCCTAGGTAGGGGATGCCAGCCTCTCACAATGCACAATCACACGCATGGACACTCACGTATGACCATTTGGAGCATGATTGTCAATCTCAGATCCTGAAGGGCCACAGTGGTTACTGGTTTTCCTTTCAGCCACTTCTTTTACCTTAACTTTAATTTACTTGCTTTTTAAAACTCAGAACCTTTGTTGTTTTCTTCCTTAATCAGTAATACCCACCTTAATAAAAGGATACGTGTCTGCATTACAAAAATATAAATCCTCCCGTTTCCACTTCAGTGTCAATAAATGTACATTATGATGTAATAAAGGATAATTTTTTCATGTTAAATATCATAATTAAATAGCACATCAATTACTTCAGAACTACATGTACAAGGTCTTCAGATTTTGTGAGATGTTTTTGCTCTATAACTCTCAGTATAGAGATGAAAAGATCAAAATCACATGAATTAAACACAATCGAAGTGAGAAGAAATCTATCAAGTGGCTGCAGCTACAAAGGGCAAAGAATTGTGGGAAATTCTGGTCCAAGGCCCCTCCCATTTACCCACACTATTTGCATGTTGAGAACTTGAAAATGAAAATGCAAAGTAGAATATGAAAATTCAATAAGCAGCAGGTGGCGCCAGTGCTAATTTGCATTTTACTTTTCATTTGTCCCGCTTCATGCTGTTCAGGCTGAAAATGAAATTGCAAACAGTGTTATTTCATTTTATTTTTAACTTTTGAAGCATTCTTACGCATAGACATTGAAAATGAAATCGCAAATGGTGTTGTGTCATTTTATTTTTAACTTTTGCACCATTCTTGAGTGTAGAGATTGCATTTTCATTTTATGATTTTCATTTTCTTTTTTTTTTCAGAAAATACCTCTAATATTAAGAATACTGTGCCAAATGGCATATAATAGAAACCTATGCATTGCATTTGTCATGCCAACAGTTGGCGGATCACAAACATTTGTAGCAATGCATTTTATTACTACAAATGTTTGTGGTGAATCATCTGTTGGAATGAAAAATGCAATGCATTGCAAAATACTTTCCAGTAGATGTTGCACTGTAAATGTTAACACTGATGTCTCAATTGATTACTTAAATTTTAACCCATCTTAGATGGGTAGCCCAGCTAGAATATGTATAAAATTCTGATGATTGCGTTTTTTTCTGTCATGTCATTACTCTCACACAACTAGGTCTAGAACTTTGATCTTGGTGTTAATTAAAATTTGTTTATGGTGAAACAAAAAATTTGGCTAGAGACAACCTCCCAAAGTTATTGAGGTTTGAATCTTTCTTAATAGGGAAATTGATCAACAAGGTGGCAATGCAGAGAGAAAAATAACAGCAGCGACATCTGCTGAACATGAGAAAAATTGAAGATGCTGAATACGCGAAAGAAAAAGCATAAGAGCCCCATCATCCACTGCATGCAACCTGCTGGTACTCGTGAAATTTGACTAGTGGCCAACCTCCGTGAAGTAATGCGTATACTGCATAAGCAAACTGATAGAGGTGAAAGAGAAAAGGAAGAGCAGTGACATCTACTAGGCGTGAAGCAAATTGCAGAAACCAGTTACCTGAGAGGAAGAAGAAGAATGCAGCCTCTGCATCTGCTAAGCATCAAGCACATGAGGCGTAGCAACCTGCTGGTACTTTCAAACTACTGGGGCTGGAACCTTGACCTTGGGAGGACCAGAAGTCCACATGTTTTCTAGTCAAACAATAATTATATGCAACACATGATCCGATTTGCACCTGTGTGTCCATCAGATAAAAGTCTAAGAAATATCGATAAAACATTTTTATTGTGCCCTCAGAAAAAAATTACAGTTTTGAAAATGTCTAACGTGGCAGAATATGAGCAACAACAAGCCATGGAATTAAATAACTGGTTTCACTTACAAGAAATGGCTTCTAAGAAATTGGTTGGATTTTGAGGTCCATGTCCAATGTTAGCTCATTTTGCATCTCATTTTTGTTTAATTGCTAGTTAATAAAAGTCTGAATCAGCGTAAGCCACCCTAATTTGGGGTGCGGATAAGGAATGTTGTGATTTGCCCCATGAGGTAGAAGTACATAATATACAACAATAGTGTCAAATATTTGAAATTTCCACCCTCTCAAACGTACGCAGTTTTTAATGTCTGGAAAACATTTGGGATTAAATTACTTAGAGATCTGTACATATACAACGTCTTTGCATCTTATGAACCATTACAATCTAAATGTATCTTTTCAACAACATATTTGTTTCACTACCTTCAAATCAGAAACTTTGTTAAACAGAACCTGCCCAGTTTTCCTCACCTCCCACCTACCTCTACGAAGGTAAAAATATCGATCAGTCTTGAGGACTCAGACAGCATCTCCGTAATATATAAAACCTGTTTACAGTCCCTCCCTTTCAAAGATACAAGAGGACAGTGGGAAAAGGATCTCTCAGTCAACATCTCAGAAAAGGAGTGGAAGGTAGCAATGCACATAATTCACTTAAGCTCCATATCAATCAATCAATCAATCAATCAACATTTATTTATATAGCACATTTTCATACAAAAAAATGTAGCTCAAAGTGCTTTACAAAATGAATATATGCACAAAGCATACAATTATTCAACTCAAAATTATATATCAAGCACATCTGTTTTGTTTAAAATTGTCCAAAATGTTTCCAGGGCAAGATCCAACCTGCAAATGCTGCAATCAAGTTCTAGCCTCACTGGGCCACATGTTTTGGGCCTGCACCAAATAAAAATCATTCTGGACCAAACTCTTTAAATGCCTCTTAGACAGCCTTTGTGTCACAATCCCTCCTAACCCATTAAAAGCTGTGTTTGGTGGACTTCCAGATGGGCTTGAAGTGCAGAAGGACAAACTGTGATCGCCTTTACTACACTATTAGCACATAGACTTGTCTTGCTCAACTGGAAGAATCCTAACTCACCTATTCTAAGTCAGTGGGTAATTGGTGTTATATAGTATTTGAAACTGGAAAAAATTAAATTCGCACTTAGAGGATCTGTACAAAACTTTTTCAAAACCTGGCAGGATCTAATCAATAAAAATTCTAGAATAACCATTTAAATTGAGGAAGCAGGTTCTCTCCCATCTTTTACTCCATTTATCTTTATTTATTTATTAATTTATCTATTTACTTATTTCTACTAGCTTAAAATTTTACTCTGCTGGCCTAGCTCTCTTTCTCAGGGGTGGGGTTTGATTTGTTTTGAACATTTTTTTTTTTTTTTGTAAAACTTGAGTTATTTGTATGGAATGTTATTTGATTTTAATAAAATCAATAAAATTAAAAAACAATATTTAAATTTGTGCTTAACTTTCAATGTTTAAAGTCTAAATATTTTCAATCTTGATTTAAAAAATAAAATAACACCATAATCATAATCACTGACCTTGATATAGTTTAAAACAACACCCAGCATATTTATGTTTGTCATTTTTAACCTTCTGGGAGTGACTCACTACTAAAAAAATAAAATATCAAAAAACTTGTCATAAACCAACACTCAGCATGCCTATATTAAAGATTATGAAAACAAGTAACTTTGACTGCGCTTATCTCATTAGGACCCTCTGGGGTAGGTTGATGTGGCATATGCAGCTTGATGTCCTTCAGATGGATTTGTTGAAGACACCCATTGGTTTACTCTTTAACATAAGGCTGTAATATTCTGCACAGAATATGGTCCAAAAATTGAATACATTTTTTTTTTTTTTTAAGGTGTAGAGAGCCACAAATAGGATCTCAAAAAGCTTGAAGTCTTGCATAAGTAGACATCAAGAGAAGTCGAATGGGAAAATCAAATGTGGTGGTTTTCTCATAGTGGTGAGTCAGGAAGTGCTGGACAATCAATCAATCAATCAATAAATAAATAAACCGATTTCAGAGCATTCATAACTAATCAAAAAAAAAGAAACAACCCTCGCTCTAGTTTTGTCAGGCAGAAAACAGGAAGCTGAAAAAGAAAAAAAAAACGTAGTGGTGTACATGTATGTATACCTTTCATTTCTCTCATTCGGGGTTATCAATCCCTCTGCCTGGAAATCCATATCTGGTGAAACATTACACGTCAAGCTAGAAAACCATAATGAAGCTGGCGTTCAGCGCTGTGGCTAAGGCTTCGGCTCAGGGCTAAACCCCAGAGGTTGGGTACTTTTGTATAACTTTGGGAACCTGACTGTTCTGACGCGTCCCGCCGTGCACACAAAAAATAATAAACAGCGACGCCAGAGAATTGTAACAAAGACATATAGCACGAGCTGATTTCACAACTCGGGGCACTAGGCGATAGAGTTCCCGTAATCCTAAACGCTCGGCTCTATACGCGACGCTTTCTGAGAACCTTCATCTACGTCAGTTGGGTAGCAGATCAGGCAGATAGTGGCGGTCGTGGTTAGGAGGCGTGCGTCAAGTCTGCACATCCTTAGACACCTAGGCGAACTATACAGCGGGCTTCACAGTGAGACCGCCGGTGTTTGTTTCACACGCACTGGAGCATGCGCGCTTTTCGAGGAGGCTTTTCTCAGCTGTCAAAGCGTCTTGTCCTGCGTTACCCGATAGAGTGAAATCATCTAGTTAGGCTGTTTACACTGAATTGTTTGCTCTAAATAGTGACCTTCTGCTGAGCTTTATTTTGAGAGATGCTGTTGTTCATCATTTATCACAAATTTGATGTGAAGAAGTTTGCCACTTAAAGCCTATGCGTTTTTTTTTTTGTTTTTTTTTGCACTAGGTACTTTTATCACGACACAGCTTGATAGTTAATATTGAATACAAACATTTCTAAACGTATCCATAATATGCAGCTGTTGATCAATCCATATAATCCAGTCTAATTATATCATGAAGCCCATTCTCATTTTCAGAACCGGATTATGACGAAATTGGGCCTGATGCTGTAGCGCAAAAAAGGCCTATTTTTTCTCGGCATTGGTGCATGTGCATTCGACACTCAGCGTACATGCGCACTCAGACCGACCAAGGAGCCTTAATTGCTTGCGACGCAACCAGCCAGCCTTTATTTAACATGAATAATAATAACGACGTAGTATCGTAACAACTCGAGATTAACATCAAACTATGTAACATAAACATTCAATAGCAATTGTCTGAAAAGTGCACTTAATGCAGAAAACCTAACAATGAAATACACAAAACTTCGCAATTCTCTTACGAAACAGAGTAAGAAAAAATGAATTTGCAGAGACATTGGGTCAAAGTGACTCAGTTCAGGCTCTTGAGGGTAAACATTTGTCCACGATTTAAATTTCATAATAGACCAGAATCCTGTCGAGGATTTTAAAAATTCTAAACATAAACGCTGGGCTCGTGGGCCGGCTTTTATTTTTACCTTTACAGGTAATCATTTAAAGAGCCATCGATTTTTACTGTACAACTAACTTTCAAGGTGAAAAATTTACTACGTGGCACTTACCGAACAATAATAAAGTGGCAAGAATCCCCAAGATATTGCAAAAAAACGCAGCTAAATTACGAAGTAAACTGTTTAACGTAAAATTGATAGCATTAACTTGAAATCTTCGGTTAATAATAAACACAACAACATTATAGTTGCGTCACAGCGCAAAGAACAATGGTAACTGTATAATACAGTGGGTACGGAAAGTATTCAGACCCCCTTCAATTTTTCACTCTTTGTCATATTGCAGCCATTTGCTAAAATCATTTAAATTAATTTTTTGCCTCATTAATGTACACACAGCACCCCATATTGACAGACAAAAAAAATGAATTTTTGAAATTGTTGCAGATTTATAAAAAAAGAAAAACTGAAATATCACATGGTCACAGATCCTCTCCAGTTCTGTCAGGTTGGATGGTAAACGTTGGTGGACAGCCATTTTTAGGTCTCTCCAGAGATGCTCAATTGGGTTTAAGTCAGGGCTCTGGCTGGGCCATTCAAGAACAGTCACAGAGTTGTTGTGAAGCCACTCCTTCATTAGTTTAGCTGTGTGCTTAGGGTCATTGTCTTGTTGGAAGGTAAACCTTCGGCCCAGTCTGAGGTCCTTAGCACTCTGGAGAAGGTTTTTGTCCAGGATATCCCTGTACTTGGCCGCATTCATCTTTCCCTCGATTGCAACCAGTCGTCCTGTCCCTGCAGCTGAAAAACACCCCCACAGCATGATGCTGCCACCGCCATGCTTCACTGTGGGGACTGTATTGGACAAGTGATGAGCAGTGCCTGGTTGTCTTCACACATACCGCTTAGAATTAAGGCCAAAAAGTTCTATCTTGGTCTCATCAGACTTTTCACAAGAGAACTGCTTAATGGATTTAGATCTTTTTTTTTATAAACATGTTTGAACATTCCGTTGATTTTGTGACTTTCTCGTCGCGTTAAGTATCACTGTTCACTTGCGGTACTGATTTATTAACGCAAATCTGAGAGAGACTCGTTGGGTTGCGGGGAGGGGGGCAGGGCTCTCTTCACTCACGCGTCTGCCTCGGGGCGTAACCTTAACTCCGCTTAGTTAGCGAACAAGAGAATTACTTAACAGATTTAGATCTTTCTTCTATAAATTGCGTGAACATTCCGGCAGAAAAATCCAGATGCATAAATCTGTGCGTACGCAAACTTCCACGTTCTTCCGCTACATAAATCCCGGTCAGCATGAAAAGTAACGCATGTGCACACGCCTGCTGTCCCGCCCCAACTCCTCCCAGAATTACACCTCTTTGAATATGTAAATCAATATAAATAGCCCTTAAGCTCAGCATTCTGTGAAAAGAAAATGGCAAAACCACAAGGAAAAATAGAAGAATTTCAGCGAATACCAAGTGGAGGCAAGGAAAAACGTACTATTTGTTGGTTTAAACAGTGGTATAAACAAGAAAAGAAAGTTGATCGAGTAACATTGTGTGTCGGAGAAACTCGAAAGCTCAAGTTCACAAAATCGCACAGTGCCCGAAATAAAAAAGAACTTGTCACATATCAAAGTCGCCATTAAAAGGCAAGTCGTAGCCCACCGTCTCAGTGTCATATGAAAGCTTATTAGGGTACAGAGGGAAAAAAAGGCACACAGTGGGGAAAAAGCACGAAATCTCAACTTTAATCTCTAAATTTCCACTTTAATCACGTAGTTTATTTTTTCATTAAAGTAGAACACCATGAACTTAATCTTAAAATCATTTAATTTACTAGTTTCTCAAATCCCATCGTAATTAAAGTAGCACGTTAAATGCTTTGTTTCGTATTTGATCTTCTATGTGCTCTACAGCAGCGTTTCCCAACCTTTAAGTATTTGCGACCCGAGTTTTCATAACAGTTTTAATCGCACCCCTCTAACATTTTTTTGAAATGTAGATGCATATTTTATTACACCTACTTAACTTTTATCGACATTTATCTAACTCTGTATTTATTGTTCTAGTATCAGAATGTAGTTTAAGTTAATTTGTTTTGGTTTCAACAGATGTTTTTTTCATATTTTTGATTCTCATTTTTTTTTTTTTCACATCTTCGCGCCCCCCTTTTTGTTACTTCGCACCCCCCAGGGGGGCCCGTCCCACAGGTTGAGAACCACTGCTCTACAGTATGTGTGTGAATCAGTACGTGCTTTTTAAACCGGCTTTCTCTTACTCCGACAGGACACAGAATCCATTACATTTGTGATATTATAGCTCTCTGAATAACTAAAATACTGATATGTATACGTGATATCATTTTCATGATGACAGGAGTTAAAGCACATTATTAAACATGGGAACACGGTGGCGCAGTGATTGTGTGCGACCTTCGATGAAATAATTTATTGCAGCAGTACTGTCTCTTTCAAACGTACTAACCCTCAATTCCTGTCCTTCCTTTTCTTTCTCCAAATACCCATTCACCACACAATCAGCTCTGTAATAGACGTTAAGCTATCTGTAAGCTTATAACGCCGATTCTTCAAAACTTTTAAGGAACATTGAAATATCTTTGTAGTACATGTTTAATTATTCTATCCTTCACGCCAGGCCCAGTAAAGCATACAGTGCAAGGCAGGAACAATCCGTGAATGGAGCATCAGATCCTTGCTAGTGTAGCGACACCTTGTCCTTTATTTATTAATGATATAGATTATTTAAATGAAGTTAAAGTTTTATCTGTATAATATAATAAACATATTTTGCTGCATTTCATCTTAAAAATGATATCGTCATCATATGTAAATATGCGCTTTATTAAAGTGGCTCAGGTTGTGCAATATTATAACTGTAGTGCAAGTTCACAGTGAGGTGATTGTACTTATAAGTACAAACAGTTCTACAAGGAGCACTTGATGGACTGATTGAGTGCATTTATAGTTCTTGGGATGAAACTCTTTGTGAACTGTGAGGTCCGTACAGGAAAGGTTTTGAAGCATTTCCTATTTGAGAAGCAGTTCAAATAGGAAGCATGGCTGAGGCAGCATGTGCTTGATGCTGTATACCAATAATTCTCTTTCCAATCAGCTGCTCTGAGTGGTGCAGTGAGAGTAATATGGAAAAAGATGATCCGCTGTGGCAACCCCTAACGGGAGCAGCTGAAAGAAGAAAAAGAAGGTGCAGTGAGAATAACAACGCTAAAGCAGCTATTGTATTTGAAATAGTTTAACCATTCTGTGGACCATTATATTCTTACAGGTTAATTACAATCAGATGCATTAAACTAATAAACAATAAGCGGTTAATTTCAGTGCATTTATAAAGACGTGTCAGTAATGTGGATCTGAAAAAGAAAGGATAACCACACAGGAACAGTAGCACTGCTTTGACGCTGGGTGACGCCAGTCTGCAAAACCGAGCGGAGAACTTGCATTCGCCAGGATATGAGGTACCGTGTAAATGTGCGTAGCTTTACGCCAAGATTAGGTTTTATACATCGCGATTTGAATGCGGAAACGCTCTTATGCAACATTTTTGTGCATACGTAGTGTTTATACATGAGGCCCGAGGGCTGGGCCCTTCTCACTGTCCTGTTTTACTAACACGTGGGCGAAGCTACGGGGGATGGCTAGTTTTATATATGTTCTCTTCTATATATGTACTTATTTATAAATACTTACATATATAGATTATACATGTCGATATAATTATAATTTAATTAAAATGATCTGTTTTTTGTTTTCCTTAGTTCATTAACATCTTTTTTTTTTTTTGATTGCTTGAAATGGTGGCTACCCCGATCTGTGATTTTGGAAGTCTGGCAACCCTGTGGAAACTGCTCCACAGTTTGAGAACTATTACAGTGCCTGTCAGTGGTGTTGAGACTGGAGAAGCTAGAGAGGCTTAAGCTTAAGTACCTGATATGTCGTGCAAAGCCCTTGATTTTTCGTCATACATCCACAATATATCTACAAACTCAGACACACGAAGGGGTAACTCCCATGTGCAATGACAAAGACTGACCCAAGGGGGACCCCATTGCTCTCCGAAATAGTGCCAAAAACCTAAGATGGACACCCATCTCGCAGTGCCAAAACCCCAAGGGGGTTCATCAAAGCCAAAAGATGTCCCTGACATCGATCTCTAGAACCAGGCTTGAAGTTCTCCCTGTGCTATTTGAGCATTCAGGTTCATTCTTGAAATTTTATTTTTCAAGACTGAGAGAGAACAAGAGCAAACTAATTTCCTCATAATGTGGGTAAGGTGAATGTGGAAATTTAGTGCACAATATATACTCTATATAAGTCCAAGCAAATTTAAATGCTCTCGTAATGTTAAATAAAAGCAACTTCATGTTGTGGGGTTATGTGCAAAATATCCAACCATCTATGTATATGATAGAACCCATGTATTCCAAATAAGAGTATGGATGACCCAAAAGTTCAGTGCTGGGTCCTCTTCTCTCTCACGTCACCAAGCCACTACAGATAATTCAAAATGCAGCAGCATATCTGGTGTTCAACTCACCAAGGCAGGCACTTGTCACTCCAGTCTTCAGATCAGAGTAGTCAACAAGTCAGCACTTATATACAGAGACATTTGTGTGGTCCTATACTCGCCCACTCAGTTCTGTTGATGAACATTGTCTGGTGATGCTGCCTCCGTGTGGCTTCAAAGCTCAATCCAGACTTTTTTCTTGTGTAGCTCCTATCTGGTGGAGTGAGCTAACCCTAACCACCATTTGAAATTCTGACTCCCTTAATGTGTTTAAGAAGCATTTGAAACTCTCTTGTTTGGTGAAAATCTGTCTAATTAATTATGGCTTTTGTAGGTTCTATACTATGTAAATTATATTTATATAATGTGCAACATTTGAATTTTGAATTTCTCTCCAATTGCTACTGGTTTTGATAGGTTCTGGTAACTAAGGATATGTAACTAGCTAGTATTGTTCTGAGCTCTTCTCTTGTGATGATCAAACTTGTAACCTTATCTTGTAACACTTGTTCTTGAACAGCCCACCAGACTGATGTTAACTTGATTATGCTGACCTCTTTTGTAAGACTCTTTGGATAAAAGTGTCTGCTAAGCAAATACATGTAAATAAAGGTCATAGAGGTCTGCAGCCTATCTCAGTAGTATCATAGAGAAGGCAGGAACCAACCCTAGTTGAGATAGTATCCCATTACAGGATGTGGCATCTATGTTACATCTAAACGATAAAAGGTTTTCAGTCTCAATGGCAGAGGCTTAATCTTCTGTACTGTTATTACAATCTGTCCTTTCTTTCCAGTTTCACTCTTAGTTGAAAGTGTAGACTCCCAAAGAAAGCAAAGTGCTAGTGCAGATTTCATAAAGGGTATGATGGTAATGTTCAAAATTCAGCAATAATATTTCCTACATGGAATGTCACATACAAAGAGTCACTCAGTCATTGGCAATGGTCTATTTAACAATGAATAATTATATTTAAAAAAATTGAATTTGATTGTGAATGCACATTTTTCCTTTATGGTTGAGGAGTATTTAGATGGGTCAGACCAAAACATGTAAGGAAATATGGGGCAGCATTAGCCTTGCTGCCTAGTAGGTCCAAGGACCTGCTTTCAAATGTTGACCACCTGTGTAGAATTTGAATGTTCTTTTGAAATTCACGATTTATTTATTTTTTTTCTGGTAGACAAGTTTATTGTCCTAGCATGAATGTTATGGTGCCCTGGGATAGACTGGATTGAGTCCAAAGCTGCTCAGCCAAAATAATAAAATGAAATAAATGGATTTTGAAAGTGGATGAAGAGATTCAGCTCATGCATAAAAATAATTTTTGAAAAAACTTTACACACATTCATGGATGTAAAATGTTAAACTTGTTCTCCACAAAAAAAGTTTCTCATATTTTTTTCCTACACATTTTTAATTTTCTAAGCAATGTACCTTTTTCATGTTGCTCATACTTAAGTCTGTGACACCTAACAACACTAGGCCTGTAGTGTAAACCAATTAAGTGTTGTTTCATGTGCAAATCTGGACTGCTAGAGTCCCATAGAAAGACAGTGAGGGAAAAGATTTACACTTAGGTTAATCATTATAGTCAATTATACAAGAGTTGTGCAGGCCTTACCCTTCAGTAGTAGTTGACACCCAACAAACTGATTTTACAGGCCAGGCAATCAATCCCAGAGCAATTTGTTATTGTAAAAAGTTCAAGGCAGAAAAAATAGGACAAAAGTAAACTTTAATTAGGCTGTCCCATTTAAACGTTCACCATAATACCACTACATAGACCTAGGTTACACCCTCTGCCCTTCAACATTCGTCTGCTGTTCTATGCAGAGAGAAGCCAAGACAAATACATGGCCTTATTTTTAAAACATTTTCTTTCATGTATCGATGCACATTCACCATTTAGCCTCTAGTGTTAAATTGGATCCTCACATAGTTTTACATCTGTAAAAGCCATCATGAGTTCCAGGTTGATGTACTAGCACAATTACCCACCAATATGTTTTAACAAGGGCTCAGACATAAAATAAAATAAGCTTAGTCAACCTCACTGACTGCATATGGTACAGGTTCCCACTCATGTCTAGCTGGTGAGATAGCTTTACCACCACCCCTCCTCAGATCACTAAGCATAATATACTTTTCTAGTGCATTTTCAAATCTGTCTGAACTCATAACCCTATAGGGAGGTGAACATTTGCATACAACACACTTTCAAACACTGGACTCAGTTAAACTCTAGACCACTCTGAAGCTTTTTATGAGGCCAGGGACACCGTATTAGAGTGAATCTTAAAAATGCCGCACCCCTCAGTCTAGCAGGTTTCAGGCTGTCTATCCTGCACCATAGCTTTCCAAGTAAAAGCTCTTTTGCTTCCTCCTACTTGGCTTCTTTCAAGTCCTTAATGCTTCTCGTTCATCCCCTTTTTAGTTACAGGGATTACCAATCATGCTGGCATTTGGAGGAGTTTTTTGATAACTAGTTTGGACATTGTTAATTTGCAGCAGCTGGTAAACCTTCGAGCACATCTGCATTCTGGCAGACTTAAGGGAAAGTGCTTTTCTTACCCTTTTTGGGGACAGTAGAGTTGCACAAAGGTTGTCATTATTACACTTGAGTGTGAATCCTGTATGGTGCACTGTGACAACTTTAATGAGCTACATTGGCATCAACCTCTACAGTAGCGCTAATGTTTACTGTGACCTTCACGTTGCTTTGTAGGAGATGTTTACCATACAAACCCATTTATATGTTACATACAAAATGCATTATAAAGCTGTTTATCTCTGATTGAAGTTGCCTGACACACCACCGCTGCACACATTGCTCTTCTCTCCCACGCTCAATTTATTATTCTGTAGCTCATTCAGTGACCCTTGAAGTAGTTCCAGATAAAGTACTTTAAAGATTGTGCAATAGGTTTTAGAAAATGGCTTTCTGTAGAATTAGGGAAAAAAGCAAATAGATCCTCTTCCATTGATTTCAACCAGGCACTCTGTCAAATAGTGTTTAATCTGCCACTCCCTGCATGAGAGGTGGGGCTGTAGGGGGATTAACCACATTCCATATCATACGTTCAGGAAAAAAGAGAGATAATTTATATGAGGTGTGGCAGAAAAGTAATGAGACTGATTTTTTATTTACCAAAGTTTTTATTTTTTTCAAACATCAATGTTATCCCCTTCAAAGTAGTTCCCTTGGGCAGCTACACACCGATGGAGACGTTGTTCCCACTGTTGGTAGCAGCGCTGGAAGTCTTCAACCGGTATGGTCTTCAGCATGTCCGTTACACTCTTTTGGATGTTTTCTAAAGTCCCGAAATGACGTCCTTTGAGGACATTTTTCAGTTTAGGAAAAAGGAAAAAGTCACACGGACTGAGGTCAGGTGAATAAGGGGGCTGGGGAACCACAGGAATGCGTTTTTTCGATTGTCCTTCTGCTCAATTGTGAGGTTTTTCGGCACCATTTTGGCACAGACCTTTCGCATGTGCAAATGTTCAGTCAAAATTTGATGAACGGTAAATCTGTTCAAATTTAATTGTTCACTCAACATTCTTAATGTTAAACGACGGTCTGATCTCACAAGAGTGTTCACACGTTCGATGTTTTCATTGGTTTTCGAAGTTGAAGGCCTCCCTGAAAAACTTGAGCTCGGGATAAAGAATGTTCCCCATAGGCCTGTTTTAACTTTTCAAACGTCACACTTGCCGATTCTCCAAGCTTAACACAAAATTTAATGGCACAACGTTGCCCCAAATTCCGCTGTTCCATTTTGCGTGACACACAACCAAAAACACAACTTCGCTAATAGCAGTCACAAAAATCACGTAGTTAACGGAAGGAGTTGAAACTCGCACTGAGCTATGGGAGGGTACTGATACACGTGCTCTATCAAGGACAAGAGCGCAGCGTTGCCAGATCGCTTGCAGTGTTGCCAGTCTCATTACTTTTCTGCCACACCTCGTATCAAACAGACTTCCTGGTACTGACCCCAAAGTCCCAGTTTATTCATGATGTTATCAAGAAAAAAACACATATACAGTACCTCAGGAACATCCTGCTGTTATTTATGGACATTGGTAAAATTCATTTGTTATTGCCAGTAGAATTATGTTCAATCTGCCTTACATAAATATAGGATGGATCTTAGTAAGTTAAAATGCAATCTAAGGACTGCAAGCAAATTTATATTATAAGAGATGCACTGGTCCTCTGGTGCTCCCAAGATCAAAGTACAAGCTCTAGTAGTTCATACTGTAAGTACCAATAGGTTGTCATGTTGCTTGTGCTTGACACTTGGCAGATGCTGCAGCTGTCATTCTTCTTTCTACAATGTAATCGGCTTCTGCAGATTGCTTTATGCTCCCCAAATGCCACTCCTCTTCTTTTTCTTTCTGCCATATCACTTTCTCCTTGTACAGTTTGGTGTAAGAAAGATGCAAACCCTGACAGCTTTGCGGAGGTTCCCACTAAACATTATTTTTTGCTTCACCAACATATATCATGTCATAAACTTTTGATTAAGATCAAGACCAAGGTTGTAGCCTCAGTGGTTTGAGAGCAACACATGACACACAAGAGCAACCTTTAACATGTTATATATGTGTATAGATTAGCTGTTCTGCTGACCTAAGACAGGTTGATATCAATGCAGTTCTCAGCATTAACGTTTGCAGTGCACCATCTATTGCAATGTATTTTGTGTTGCATCTAGTAATAAAATGCATTTCATTTATCAGTCCAACAGATGGCACACCACAAATATTTTTAATAATAAAATGCATTACTGCAAATGTTTGTGATGCACCCTTTCTTGAAATGACAAATGCAATGCATATGTCTCTGTTATAGGCCATTTAGTATGGAATTCATAAAAGAAGTGTTGATGTTTGTGATATGCCATATGTTGGAATGACAAATGCAGTGCATTTAATTAGTACCAATGTATTATATTATACCAGTAACGACAGGTTACACGATAACGTGCAGGGAATACACTTGACTTATAGTTTTCTTACTCTTTCTCTGTATGTTTAGTATTTGTTTGCTCAGAGATTGATGCTCTTGCTGCTTCCTGAGTAGCTCTTCATTTCTCCACGCTAGCGGCCCACTTCTTCTCTTCTTTCATCGGCATCTTTTCGCGTTAAAACTGATTAAGTCAATTTTTGTGTTGCAATTACGTTTTCCTTAATTTTTCACTTAAGCTGGCACTTAAGTCTTCAATCTGTCTCAAGAATGATTTAAGATATGAAGAGGTAGGGGAAGTGATGGCAAAGGTGATAGGGATGAGAACGGCGCCCATACACATGCGCTGCATGGCCGCCCTGCTTGCCGAGAGTTGATAATACAATAAAATTAAACAAAATAAAAATAAAAAAGTAATAAAAATCATCACCCAAAAGCGGACAGTAGAGGTCACGTAGTATATGTGTACTCACATGTTTTGTGAGCTACAAGTGATTTAAAATCCTGGCAGATGAACAGGCAGCCACGGTAGCTTATTATATAAGAAGACTAGCTGTGTAAGCCCGTGCCCATGGATTCTGGCACTTCAATTAATCAATTGCATCGGTAGTGCATTAGCAGCTAAGCGAGGTTCTTATTCATCGGTGGTTTCGTTTTGTCAATGTGCTTGCCTCGCTTGTGTATTAGCGTCTAAGCAAGTTTCTCTTTTGTCGGCGGTTTCACTTTGGTGACAGAGTCACTTCTTTGAGCATCATGATGTCCGGGCCGGACAGACAGACAGACAGGCACACACACACACTTCCATGTGTAGACATTTATATATAAGATTACACTCATATACACACCCGCACAGGTCCAATTAACCTGAAACATGTACATAACCTCAAACAGACATATTTTTGGTATGCTGGACATAGATGTGTATATTTGGACAAAAAACCCATGTAGACCTGAGAAATTTAAGTAGAAGATTGAGAGAAAAAAGAGGTGGTTCAGTAGAGAGAGCAGTGGTGCACAGGACTAGGAAATTTGTCCTCATGTGATAAAAATATTTCTGTCACAAATAAATGGCAATGTAGGAGATGATTGGAAGCTCTCTACAGTTACATTTGTTTATGTTTGCATACTTTTTCTTTATATCCTCAAATCATGCCTATTTTGTTTTGTTTTCTTTTCTTTTCTATTTTCAGACACCACTACACCTAGCAGTAATTACTCAACAGCCCCAAATGGTTCGCCTTTTGGTGTCTAATGGCAGTGATGCTATGTTATCTGACCGAAATCTACAAACCAGCATTCACTTGGCATGCGAACACAACAACTTTGACTGTTTACAAGAAATCCTCAACCAAAGGTGGAAACATCTGAACCTGGAGGCACGGAATTATGAAGGTGACTGGGATGTTTGAGTGTGTATGTTGGCTTTCCTCACATTCTGGAGAATTGGGATCTTCAGGTCAGCATACTGTGCTGACTTGTGCTTTCTTTGAACTGTTTCCCCACATACTGAACTGAATATCAGAATAGGTAATGCATCTACTGTACCTTGAAATCTAGAGGTGTTTGATTTATGCATATTTAAATAATAGAACTGTGTAGATGTCTGCTTTCGACATATACTGTTCCCAGAGGCTTGGTTTCCTATATGTAGGCCTACATGCAAATATGTTTATGTGATTTTAGTTTCCAACAATCTTTTATTTTAATTCAATACAGACTGTAGATACAAAAAAATAAAAATAAAAAAAGACCTCACTTTGTGTATCTTAGATCAGATCTCTAGTGGGGCTACTCGGTTGCAGTTCTTAGAAAAAGTTACACTTCTTTTCTACACGTGCTGCAGTATGTTTAATTTGTCAAAGATGTAAAGATTGGTGATGCAGAATTCTTTCTCATTTAGTTAATCAAGATTCTCATGTAGTAAAACGCAAAACACCCAATAAAATCTCTTTGCTAGAGGCAGAACAGTTTTTGGCCTTCAGATGTAATCAGTTTTAAAATGATGAATGTATAGTTTTCTGCTGTACACATCTTGCCACCCCTTCCATTACTTACACATCATTCATCCCAGCTTACCTCTAGTTAACTCACACTGATGTGAAGTCCAATGTGAATATATTTTGCAACTGGATCCTTATTTGTTTACAATGCTTGACCAGTTCTAGATAGGTAAACCTGAAGGCATCTAAAATCTGATGGGATCGTCCTCTGAGGTTTGTTTCTATACAATACCTGCCCCTGTCTGTGGATTGTTTTGTTGCCCATTACTATTTCTTAGGTATAAATTCTTCTGCTTATTTTTATCTGTTCAAGTGTTCGTGCCCTGATCACAATTCAAACAAAGGTTGTTGGATGTGGATGTAATCCTGATGAGGAAAACTGCCTGTGTAGAGTTTAGTGTAGCACTCGCTGTGTATTCCAATTTTTCCTCTCATACCCCAAAATGGATGACTGGTGACTCCAGAGTCTAGATCAACCCCATGTGGTTGTGTGTGTGTGCACCCTGCAGTAAGCTGGTTCAAGTCCAGGTCTTCCCACTTTGCACTTGAATGCTCCTTGAAAAGGCTCCAATTACTTATGGTACATGAGCTAGCTTAAGATGGCTCACTAAAAGAATAGATGTTTTTTGTATGGAGTATGTGTTAACATTTAATGTTCTCTTTTAATGTTTTTTGGGGAGAAGTAACAAGTTGTATTCTGTCTGTTTTACAGGACTGACCCCATTGCACATTGCTGTTAACAATGGCAACAAGGAAATTGTCACCCTACTGCTGGACAGGGGAGCTGACATTGATGCTGTGGTGAGTTGCCAGAACACAGTTTCCTGGGAATTCAGAAGTTAAGGTCCAAAATAGATTCATTACTAAATAATTTACCAGTCTGAATGCATCACTGAAGTCAATTTGGTAGCTATCATCAGCAAGTACCTTCCCTATCTTGTTGTACATGAGTCATTATAGTGTACCAAGAACATTAACTCATATCTACTGCTTGGCTGGTGTTGACGCATGGAATAAGCTTCTCAGAGGCAGAATGGTTGTGTGCATGCAGGGGTAAGAAAATAGTTTATGATTGGTTTGGGAAGAAGGGAGGCAAGCTGAGGGGATGACTGCATATCTCTATCAGAAGTGAGCAGCTGTCATACTGTATGTTTCCCATGTATATTTTATTTGAGGCTAGCTTCTGTTTCTTATTTTTAAACAATATAAATGAAACATCCAAGTGAAATATGGAAAGGCTGCCCAGAAAGTATATTGGTGTTTAAACTTAAAATGGTTAGCCGATCCAAAACAAAGTGATGGTAAGTGCTGCCTTAGAAGAGTATCACATATAAGGCTTTGTTTTTTGAGCCAGTTCGATCTAAGCCACAAGATGAGTATATGGCTTGTAATACAGTTTTGTTTGAATGGAATAAAATGGAAGCAGTTTGTTTATTGTTAGTAAGATTTCTTGCGGCCAGAAGTAAGGCCTAAAAATTGGTGAAAAGAGGGAAGTCCAGTTAATTTGGAACAGGTAGGGGCATTTTAACTATTAAACTTGGCAGTTAAGAGCAGCCTGTATACTGTATCTTTCCCACTGCATCTCTTTCTTATTTGTGTAAGGTCAAAGCTTTGTTTTTGGCTGCCATAATGATCGTAATAACACTGAATGAAGAAGTCATGTTATGTTTATCTCATCTGTTAAATGATTCAAATAACATCATAACACCAATAATACAGGCTGATTCTGGTCTAGGATGCCTTTTGTGTTTGGTCTGCTTGCTCTCATATGGAATCATTTTTGTTTCCCACTTAAGTACTCACTAAATTACCCCACAGGGTGCTTTTTGAAGCACTGGTTACCTCCTCATTTGTTGCCTTGAGTCTGTTCCTTCAGGTTTAACTTCTTCCCTACCAATTTTTTTGAGAAACTAAACAAAAGGATTATACAAACATACAGTTCAGTTTTATTAGTTTGATTCTGTCTTTGTAGAACATTAGAACACTCTAGATGAGACCAGGCCATTCAGCCCAACAAAGGTCGCCAGTCTTATCCACTTATTTCTTCCAAAAAAACATCAAGTCGAGTTTTGAAAGTCCCTAAAGTCTTATTGTCTACCACACTACTTGGTAGCTTATTCCAAGTGTCTGTTGTTCTTTGTGTAAAGAAAAACTTCCTAATGTTAGTGTGAAATTTACCCTTAACAAGTTTCCAACCGTGTCCCCATGTTCTTGATGAACTCATTTTAAAACAACAGTCTCGATCCACTGTAATAATTCCCTTCATAATTTTAAACACTTCAATCATGTCACCTCTTAATCTTCTTTTGCTTAAACTGTAATGTTGCAGCTCTTTTAATCTTTCCTCATAATTCAACCCCTGTAGCCCTGGAATCAGCCTAGTCACTCTTCTCTGGACCCTTTCTAGCGCTGCTATGTCCTTGTAGGCTTCATTAGTAGGGAAAAGCAGTTTCTAGAACTTCCAACCCTGATTTTAACTGAATAAACCATTGCAGCCAGTGCTGCTCCATACTCATATCCAAGTGGGCTTTCTCCAGGTACTCCAGTTGCCTCCTTCACCCCAGAGATGGCAGGTTTAGTTAATTTCTGACTCTAAACTGGCCGGGTCAGCCTGAATGTGCCCTGTGATGGACTGGTGCACCATCTTTGTTGGTTCTTGCTTCACACAAATGAATCAAGCCCATAAGCACACTTAGGAAAATGAATGAATAAATAGGTACTTGTCCCATTTTATTACATTTTACATTTGGTTCATTTTTAAATTTAAATATGACTATCATTAATTATTGTTGTTCACTGTGAACAATTGAAAGTATTATATAAAACAAAAAACAATTGTTTGCAAATACTGTAGGTGACTCTTGCAACACGAGTTGTGAAATAATGGATTTTTAGTTCATTTCGAACTTGTAACTTCCTAGTCTGATATTATCTTTTATGTTTTTTTGTCTTGCAGGATATTAAAAGTGGTCGCAGTCCTCTGATTCATGCAGTGGAAAATAACAACACTGACATGGTGAAGCTGTTAATTGAAGTGAGTGCTGTTTTGCATCCTGTGTGGTGTTATTCAGTAAATGAGTCGAGGTGGACTGACGGTTTGAATTGCTGCCCATCAGTACCTGGCTGGGCACCAGTTTAATCAGGCTTTGATATATACTGTTAAACTTTATATAGCACCTTTTATGGCAAGAACCATCACAAGGGAGCTGGTAAAGAAAATCAAAATCAAACACAAAGCAACATAAGATAACAAAGTAAAATGTAAACAACACTTCAATCAAACCATCTTTAAACATCCTAATGTCAAACCAGAATTTAAGACAGTGAATTGAATGTACCGCAGTATTTCTTTAAAGGCAGTACTGCAAAGAGGGTATTAGTGTAAAATAAATTCAGCACCATACTGACCAAATGAGACCATTTCTTTGTCTTTCTACAATGTGATTAAGTTTGCTTGAAATGTATGGCACATAATTTTAAACAATCTGCTACTTTAGTTTTTGTTAATTAAATGTTGATTCTGCCTGTAATGGCAACTGACAACACTATTGATTTAATGCTTACTGCTGTGAGCATTTCTGCAACTGCTTTCTTTTAACATTTTTCAGAGTGGCTCCAATGTGAACATGCAAACATATTCGGGCAACACAGCACTGCATTCTGCCTGTGGGAGAGGCCTACTGGAAATCACTAGGATACTACTGAAAAATGGAGCTGACAGCAGCATCAAGAACTACCACAATGACACACCTGTTATGGTGGCTAAGAACAAAAAAGTAGGGGACAATTAAGTCTCTCAAGCTACATTATCTGTAGCCTCTTCAGGCTTTTGCACATTCTATCTGCCTCTGCCTCTTCTTCATTGCATCATAATCCATTCAGTTCTTATTATGGGAATTGCCTCAAGCTGTTCCATTTTTTCATCACATAACATTTTCTTTTGCCTGGACATATTCCTAGTGCTCAAACCCTCAAGTTACTTCACATTCTCTCTTTGCTCCTTTCTTTCACATCCTTGTTTATTACTCTGCTCGATTCTCTTAAGTTTTATTTTCACATTCTCTCTTTGCTAGATTGAAACAAAAAAAATGAATCCCAACAGATATTTGCTGTCATATCAAGTTTACACTAGTATAAAGTGTCAACATCTGCATAGATAGATAGATTGTGTGAAAGGATTGGGCAGATACAGAAAGAGGTTTGGGGGCAGCTGCCCGTATACTTGAATTAGGCTGCCAAAGATGAAGGTTTGGTTCCATGAACAATGGGTGTCAACAGACTTCAGTCCAACAATAGAACCAAATAACAGGCAAACATGGCAGTTTTAAAGATGGATGGGGGAAGTTATGTCATCGGGGCCAGAACCGAAAGTGATGTGCTGGAGTCCAAGTGAAATTTCCTGTGGTTGGTCTGCTGAGGTCCCCTTGGTGTGAATTTCCCCTTGGGATTGATAAAGTATCTATCTATCTATCTATCTATCTATCTATCTATCTATCTATCTATCTGATGAAAAAGAGGAAGGATCAGTGCACTCTGCCACCCCCTGGCCTGGCACGGAATTATCCCTTTGTGAGCCCTTTAGTTGCACCCCATGCACATGTGTGTGACAATAGATAGATAGATAGATAGATCTTTATTTGTCCCCAGGGGTAGATTTGGCTTTTTACAGAAGCTTTTTAAATACATAGATATAT
>JANRMT010062827.1:34198571-34224762 GCA_026402145.1 Polypterus bichir lapradei | reverse complement strand
ATATATATATATATACTGTACACTCACACACACTATGGTCTGAACACATACCAGAACGACTAAAAAGGTACTATAATGTTTTGTTTTACCCCTCTCCTTTCCATCGACATCCAGGGGGTCCAGAGTGCATCCCACAACTGAATCTGCCTATTTCATTTTAATTTACTGTTATTGGGATTCAGCAGTAATGAACTTTGTGTCCCATGTGTTTCAGGCTGCCAGGTCGTCATAGCTTCTGTTTTTTCCCTATTCCAGTTAGATTTGGCCTTTTTGCTTGACCTGAGAGGTGAGGATTTTGTGAAGAAGGCGCCTATTATCCGTCTCAGGATCATTCTAGTGTATATTAAGACACTTGTCTCAAAGTTTCCACTGTCAGCTCAGCGTCTCTTTCAGATTCTGGTCTATTGTCTTGTGTAGTTTGTTTTCCAAAGCGTAGTCTCTGTTAAGGGGTCTATAAGCCTCCAGATTGTTTTGCATTTAATTTGCATTGTAACTGGAGTCCAGTGTATACTTGAAGAGTTGTAATATATTTGACTGAGATTGACTGTCTCTTGCACTAGATTTTCGGCATTTCTATTCTGTGAGGATGACGCTGGAAACAGAGATGGGCACACTAGATGTGTTGGTTTCTTTGGTAGTTGTTGTTTTTAATACCTAATTTGAATTAATTTTAAACTAAATTGGTTTATGATACATTTAAGTAAAGCTACCTGTATTAATTTCAACCCAAACAAAAAGAACTACAATACACTGAAATAAGTTTTATTTAATAAAAATAACTCTTCTTTAAGTCACATTATAGGAATACAGTAACATTACCCTGTATAAATTATTCAATTATTTTTTAAAAAGTCTTTAATTGGAGGTTATAAAAGAACTTTGGGAATTCTGGCTTCCTCACACAGTCTTAAAGCAGGCTATCAGTCAGTCTAATCAGGGCAAGTGTTGGAGTGCTTTTGTGTGTATTTGAGTGAGCCTCAGCTTCAGCCAGTTCCAGTCGTGTGTGTTCTACTGCTGAAGGTCAGGAGAGTCTGAAATTTCTCCCAACCCTTAAGTGGGCAAGCAGGTTCACAAAATGAATGCTTAATGATTATAGTGTGTCATTTTGATGTATTTAACCATCCACACACTTACAGGTTTGTTACCCAGGCTATGTCACTGCTATAATCTCCAGATACATGATTCAATTAAATTGTCTCCCTCATTCATAAAAAATATTTCAGCAATTTTTAAAATGTAAACTGGTTAAGTAATTCAACAAGAAGAATTCAGTTTTAAGACATTTTTTCACAAGGTTACTGTTATGATTATGTGTAGGGTGTAAACGCTGGCCCGGACACACACAGACGGACATCATAAGTTCACCCAACACACTGTTTATTTACAATTATTTTACAAGTTTTGCTCACGTGCAACCCCAGTGCCTCCTGCACCGATTCCCCCAAAGTCCAGGGCTCACAGTCCTTGTGCCTTTCCTCTGGCCGCCTCCTGTCCTCTCTCCAGCTCTGCCAACTACCTCCCGACATCCACCACTGACTGGAGGGAGGCGGCCCCTCTTATGGGAACCCGGATGGGCTCCAGCTGCTTCCCGGCAATTAGAGTTGGCCACACCCCTGTGTGGCAGAAGTGCCGGCTGCGCACCCGGAAGCCGTCCGGGTGTCCCCAGTCGTCTTCCCCCCGGCACTTCCTGGTGTGGCGGAAGTGCCGGGCTCCCGGGATAAATAGGCACTGGGGCGCCGCCTGGCGGTGGCCACGGGTCCCTACAGGGCTGGGCTTCCAAGCCCCCTACCCGAGGCCTCCTGCATAACCAGGACGGACACCCCCTCTCGGTCTGGAGGAGGCACAAGCCCTCCTCTCGTCCTCCTGGGCGTCCCAGCCGGACCACAAGGGTAAGATTCAGCAACGTGAAGTGGAGCCTTGAATAATATCTGTTCTGCCAAATCAGCAAATACAAATAATGAAAAAAAGAGACAACAGCAAAGTTAATTTGGTGAATAATATGGCATGAATTAAATGAGCATATAAAAAATAGGTAACTCCAAGTGGACAGAATAGAAAATGAGCAATGTTGGATTTGAATACATAAAGTAAATATATTGATTTTCTTTACGTATCCTAAAATGTAGTATGGAAAGATATCTTCATGAAAACTGCCTTAATGGCAGTCCTGTTTTTTCTCTTGATAAATATTGTTACTTTGTTTTCTAAAGTACAGAAACAATTCAGGACCCTGATCAAAAACTCATACACTTGCTATATATAGTACTAGCTGTACTCCATAGCTGCGCCCACATAGTAATAAGACAAGACAAACTTTAAAAATCAATAGACGTTGGCAACATATTTGATCGTGTTCAGCTCTGACGGGAAAGCTTTCCCCACGTGGGGAGAAAAGTACTTGGCCGTGATATTTCTGGCAATCAGCAGCTACCCTCTAAAACACATGGAGCTCTGATCTCTCTCTCTCAAAAACGTCAAACATTACTCCTGAACAATCTGTACATGATAATGTCTGTTGAACAAACAAGTATCGCTAGCCAAGTGGAGGCAAGGTACACTCCAACACGTGGCGAGATGTAGACCAACTCAAACAGAGGCTGGCGAATGAATGAGGAAGGCCCCGTTCCCCCACAGTCACTGTCTTGGATTTGCATAAATACATCAGTACTGCAAGTGAACTATGGTACTTAGCGAGATGAGAGAAGTCGCAAAATCAACCAGAAAGTTCAAGCAAATTATAGAAAACAACCAGATCTAAATCTGTTAAGTAGTTTTCTCGTGAAAAGTGGACAGACATACAGACAGAATGCGCTTAGACCATGAAGTTTTATACCTGTTTCTTAGCCAGCACCTATGGGCCAAGGGTAACCTACATTCCAAATTTCCCAAGTCCTCATGGTTCGGGAGATTTTGCGATGAGTGAGTCAGTGGTATTTGGCTTTTATAGATATAGATTGTGCAAATGAAATTATCACATTCAAAGAAGGAAGGTGGATTTTGCCATATTGCACTATTTAAAGTTATATTGCATTCTTATCAGTAACTAGCAAGAGTACCCGGCATTGCCTGGGAATGTATAATAAATTTCCCAAATGAAAGAAACACAACATAGAAATAGAACAAACATTTTTTCTGATGCACATTTTATTGTAATAGGTAATAAAAGTGGTTATTCCAGAGCCTTTGGATACACTATATTTTTTTTTCCTTGTGGTGCTAAAATGAACAAATTCTGAGGATTCCCTACTCTAGAACATGCTATGTAGAGTTGTCAGTGTGAAAAGCATGGATTTTCCAAATTGATGCCTGCAACTTGCAGTGATTGCCCTTGAGCCTTATTAATTGACTTAGCAAAAGCCAAACAAACAGGAAATTGTAGCCGTTTGAAATCACACGGTAAATCATTCGGAATCAGTGGTATTCTTGGTATGAAAACATTTTCACGTCTTGTGCATCCTGTTATGATAGTTGCTTCAATAATATGTATTGATGGAAAAGTTGCCGGCATTTCAAGATGTGATTCTTTTCAGAAACTCTACTCATTAGTCGGTAAGAATAAAAGTCCATTGCACTGAGTTTCTTGCCATCAACAGAGTTGCCCGTAGATGGATCTGTTTTCGGAATTCCAAAGTAATACCCATCTTCGCCTTGCCAAAAGATTAGTGGATACTGAAGGGCATCATACAAGCTGTATGTGTCTGCCACACGCTGAAGACTTCTGTTCCTTTTCTCAATGATAATGTCCCACTTCCCAAAGTCATTGCCTACCATAACAATGGCAACCTCATCAAGTGTTGGAGCATCGAATCGTCGGTGATGCTCTCCCTGTGGCATTTTGTCAGCTCTTATGACAACTTTATAATCATCTGTTGACATACGTTGAAGTGAAGTCTGGAAAAAGGTGACATAATGCGTTGTTCTCATGAAGGAATCGTTCTAAATCCATCACAATGTCCAGTCTCGTGTTCGGTATTCTGCTGTGTCTATGATGCGCTGTTGTGGAACTGTCTCCCATGAAGTAGATCTGAAGGAACTCAATTGTCCCAGGAAGTAATAATCTTATTGTATGGTAAACTTGACCTTACACTTTGAATGTGGGCATGAACCCATCCTCTCGTATTTGTTTAGTTGCACCAAAAGAAGTCATTTGAAAACAGGAATTGTACTTCCTGATGTTGTTCAAGAAATGCTTTGAAATTGGTGTTGATCCTGACATCAAAGAGTGTAGAGGTTCAGGTGGACGAAGTAGAGATGGCAGTTTAACCTTCCCATTTGAGCAACACAATTCCGGTGACTCTCCTTTCCATTTTAGAGCTCTACAATGAACACAGATATGATCCATTCGGCCAATAACAGCGACAGGATGTTCATGATATGCAACCTGTCGGTTATATGCGAAAGCCATATTTTTAAAATTATGCTGCATTTGTCCACGTGTTGCATCAGCAGCCGTTCACCTGTTGGCAGACAGCCTGGTTTCCCTTTCTTAAGATGTTTCATCCGCTCTTGCATCAGACATTTTTCCCAACCAAACATACCCCATGACCTCCTCCTGGTCACAAAGGAGCCCCATGCCCAGTTTGTGGCAATGGGATGCCCGGTGCAGATTTGTATGGCGGACAAACAAACATACATTGACTACAGCCTCCTTTCCCTTTCTTCAGATGTTTCATCCGGTCTTGCATCAGCAGCCCTTCTCCTGTTGGCAGTACGGGGACATGTGCAGAACTATCGGTGAAAAAGTGCCCTGAGCTTCACCCCAGACATTTTTTCCAACCAAACATACCCCATGAACTCCACCTGGTCACAAAGGAACCCCATGCCCAGTTTGGTGGTGATCGGACGCCCAGTATAGATTTGTATGGCAGACAAAAAAACATACTTTGACTCTGCTTTATATATTAGATAAATCTGGTGGATAAGCATCTCACAAGTTTTCATGAATTCAGTTTCTACTGCCAGTGCCCCAAGGTGTACCTCGGAGCTCATTTTTAGCTCTGAAGGTTGTCACAGTGTATTTATACTCTTTATAAGTTCATGTGATTTCTTTGTTGTTTGCTAAGCCCGTCTGTAGGTCTTTCCATCTAAAAGATTTCATTTAGTACATGCCTGGAATAACACACACAGTTTTGTAAACCTCTTTGGGATTGGATTGAAAAGCTCTATAAGACAAATTGTCAAAAATGTTCAGATTGCAATAGTTTGGTAGGAAGAAATCTTAATTTATGAAGAGGAGTTATATTTGCAGAAAACTCTTAATCTGTTTATCTCAAGGCTGAACTGAAAGCCTCTGAGAGCAGAATCTCCTGCTAGTAATGAAATAGACCCCACAGCTCTTCTCAAGTCAGGATTTTTGCTAATAAAGTTGTTGAGCTGATTAGCAAGCTTTTCCACATTCTAACTATACTGCATATCATCAATCAGCTCTGCATGGCCACTCTGCTGGATTCTCTCAGGCTTTATCACACTCCGTCTTTGCTCTACCATCTTCTCTCTCTACTGGAATTCTGCTCCCATCTGCTAGATTCTCCTGGTTCTCAATTTACTTTGAAGGATCTTTGACATGTTCATTGTTCTAAATTGTCTCCTGCATCTCTGTTTTCTCACTTTACTAGGTTCCTCTCAATTTCTGCCATTTTCACACTTTTCTTGGTTTGCTCATGCTCCTATGAATTCTCATTCAGCTAGATTCTTACATATGCTTTCACATTATCACTTTGCTCCATACTCTTAGGGTTCCTTCAAATTCTTCATCTGCCAGATGAAATTAATCTTCTCCACATTCTTATTCTCTCTGATAAATTCCCTCAGACTGTTCCATTTTCAAGCTTTGGTATATATCCTCACATTCTGTCATGTTCTTATTTACCCTCAGATGGCTCTATTGCATAGCCTAGATGTTCTGGATACATTCAGACATTATTACATCTGCCACATTGCACCAGGCTGAACCACACTGCTCAATTAGTTACTGTCATGTACAGTACCTCCACGTTCTCATTACACTTTCTTCTCTAAGGCTTTACACATTCTCATATACTTAGATGCCGACAGACTCCTAATTCTCCCAAGACCTCTCATATATATTCTCATTTTGCTTCTTGCCTTTGCCACTATCATATTTTCACTGTAAAGGGTTATTTCTGTCCACATCCTCATTTTACTCCTCATCCCTTTTTTCATTCTTCCACAGCAAGATTCCCATGCTCTTTCTTTCATTCTTATTATTTTGCTAATTTTCCTCAGTCTTGTCTATATTTTCATGTAGATTTATTTCTTCAGACTCTTTTGTCTCCTTATATTCTGTAACCCCCTTTATTTCAGCCTCCTATCCAATCCCAATATTATCTATTTTGTTCTGTTAACTTCTTTCTGCTTGTGCCCTTCCTTTCAGTATTATATTTAGTTAATCTCACCTCCATCTGTTTTCTTGATTGCACTATTATTTGTCTGTCTTAGGTAATTGATGTGCTAAGGGGAAAGGGAATACGCAATGCCAGTAATGTCAAAGTTCCAGAGGCTGCTCCTGATCCATCAACACCATGCAACAGTCCCAACAACCCCAGTACTCCCATGCAGTCCCAGGCTCCAACGCATACAAATGGTAAGCAGAAACACCCTGAGGGTGTGACCAGTCAAACAAAATTAGGAAGATTAAATTACATTCTGAAAATTAAATCCCACCATTTTTGTTTGTGGAAACAGGTAACTCCGACCAGTCATTTGAGACTGCATCCCGGCATTCCTCAATATCTTCACACCATCAACTGGCTCCTGCATTAGTCTCTTCACCACAACAAGCCCCTACCAGCCAATCCAATGACAGACACTCTCAGATTCAGAGGTTATCGCCTATAGAAATGGACTATTCTCCTCAAAGTATTTCAGCAATACCTTCATCGCACTGGGCTCAGTCTCCACCTTTTTCAAGTGAAAATCTATTCTACTCTGACACAAGTTTCAGCAGCCTCCTGTACACACAGACCCTTGATCCTATGTGTGGCAAGCATCCCTACATCTGTCATCCTCCTGCATTCATCCCCTTGCCTCCTGGAGACCAAACCTACTTTGTTCACTCTTCCCAAACCCAGAATCCTTTATATTCACAAATTCCTCACAACCACTCTCAAGCCTCCAGTGATAGGCGGGGAACCTCACCTCAATCTGGAAAGGACAGACCTTTGAGTCAGAGCAGCAGTCAGTCTGATATTTCTACCATAAGCATCAGCAGTGGGAGCAAAGGTGAAACATGACATGTGAAACAGGAAATTGTAGTGAAGCACCATTTCATAGCATTTGTGCCACCTGCCCCCACATTTGTTGACTGGTCTTGCAGCCTAATATATTCTTTTTTTTCACTGATGACGAAGAAGAGTCCAACAGAGTGAGGCAGTGTCAACTGTCATGGTGCACAAGTGCAAATGCTAAAACAGGCCATGCAATTTAGCCTCAGTGTGGTGACCCAGCCAGTTGAGATTATACATGAAGTTAAATAAAATGAAATCATCTAAGGTGAGACGGAAGGGTAACTCCATCTCATCGTCAGCAGAACTATTAATCAAGACTTAATGACTTCCTTTCAGAGGAATTCTAAACGACCCAGAGCTCCTTTAAATCAGATGCTTCGAGTTATTTGTCTATTAGAGGATTCTGGCCATTCAAAGCACTTAAAGAATTCAGCGTCCCACTTAGCCAAGCCCCAATTTGAAGACTACAGAGGGGCTCAGAGAGGGAGCAGAGGCCGGTTTGTTTTGAAGAGAAATGAAACTGTGCTTTGGCTTCTTAGAAACAGTAGCAGGGGATTTTACAATTTCCTTGTATGGCTGTTGTGAATTGGGTGCTTCTGCCAGGTTTGAGAAGCCACATGGCTTCATAAGCATAAAACTTGTTTTGTAGCTTTTTTGCATCAAATGCTTCAGTGTTTTTCATGGGAAGGCAATTTTAACCTTTATTTTAAAATACAATAGTAAATGGCTCTTAAGTACTATAAGAATTTTTTTTGTATTTGCATCTGAGGTGGCATTCCATACCAGCCATCTAACTCAAATGCCAGTGTGGCCAGCTGAGCAAGAAATGCATCTACAGAATGGTGGTATTTTCCAGTAGATGTACCTATATTTCCACTGCATCATTAATTAAAATTTTACACACTGAGTTAAACTATTAATAATTTCAATCCAAGACAGGCAGTGCTGCCAGCAATTGATCATTTTTATAGCACCCTTCTTGCCTTTCCAGCAGACTGGAACAGACTATAGCATAATCTGGGATTAAAGAACAGGAATGGGGAATCACCTGTCCAAAGAGTCAGTAAAATAAATTCTGCAGCATTTATAAAATATCTTTTCATTATGAGGGAGTGGGAAGCATAGTTTAAAATGCTTTATTCTTTTAAGGAGGTAGTACAATGGTAACACTGCTGCCTTGCATCAAGGAGGCTGGGCATCAAGTCATGGGTGCTCCTTGCAACCAGGGAGGGTTTCCCCTCACAGTCCAAAGACATGCGTGTTGATGGATTGGTGATGCTAAAGTGGCCCCATTGTGTATTTGTGAGTGTGGTCATTCTGTGCCCTGTCCATGGATTGTTCTTACCTTGTGCCCAGTGCATACTGGAATAGGCTTCATTTTCTCCACAACCTTACACAGGATAAGCGAGTCTGAAAGATGGATTTAGGAAAATGGTGTGCATAAACCCTCATTTGGCCCTGTATAATGATTGTGGGGGACTGATTTGTTGTCCGGTTTTAGCAGTAATGCATTGGGGTAATGGGAAAATGTTACTGCCTCATAATTCCATAATCCTTAGTTCAGTTCCATTTCCTGATTTCAAATTCTGACTCCAGGCACTGTGTTTGTGGAGTTTGCTCATTTTTCTCCTCTTCACATACATTTTCTTTAAGTTCCCTGGTTTCCTCACACATTTCCAAGATACTTGTGGATAATTATAAAATATGAATTGGTACTGTACTGGCACAATATGATCGATCTGGGAGTGTAGGAATAATTATGTTTTTTTGGATTGAGGGGCCATGTAAGGCCTTGAACTCATTGGGTTCAGGATGTAGTAAAGAGCAACATAATGATTGTGATTTCAAATCCCATTACCAGACACTATCCATTTGGATAGTTTGCTTATTCCTCACATATTTGCATGGGTATTTTTTCTGGGTCACATCTCCAAGATGAATGTGGAAGGTTAATTGATAAAACTATTTCACCAGATGTTAATGATTGTGTATGTTGTATAAGTGTCTGATGGGATGGACAATTCAAGTTTTTTTTTTCCTGACTTGTAAAGTAATGTCGATAAATAAACAGGTTTACAGAAGGTTTACAGAATTATTTTCAATGGGTTTTGTGGCCATTGGAAAGCATCCTTAAAATATAAAACTAAAACTCAGTTCTCCATACACTCATTAAGAGAATCACATTTTAAACAGAGCATTATCTAATTAAGACACAAGTCCAGCACCCTGATCTCTACTGTGCTAACCATGAGCATTAGTATTAAGTCCTAAGGATGACTGTCTCCTCAGAAGTCTTTCCTTATGGCATCATGTATTTATTGTAGACATGCTTGTGGTCGGGGTCTTTATTGGAGCATGTTGACAACCCAAGTCTCTATGAACTGTTTTGTTGGAGTAATGTGCAACAGTGATTCTTCATTTATGTATGAATGCATGATATGGGCAGGATGGACTGGGTTTTGTCAAGACTGACCACTGGATTTATAATTTTACACATATTAGCACTGGCTATGAATTTTAGCTGTACCTGTTGTTACTCTTTGTTAATATGTTGAATGTAAATTATTTTTCTATATTCTTTGTAAATTTAGTAATTAAATAAAATTAATATTTTTATAATTTTTTTTAAGAAAGTAGTCACCTTCTTTTCTGTTCATCGTAATAAACTGCTTAAAAAAATTAAAAGAACACTTTGAAAACACATCAGATTTCAATGGGAAAAAAAATCCTGTTGGATATCTATACTGATATGGACTGGGTAATATGTTAGGAAAGAAAGGATGCCACATTGTTTGATGGAAATGAAAATTATCAACCTATAGAGGGCTGAATACAAAGACACCCTGAAAATCAAAGTGAAGAGATGATGTGGCAGGCTAGTCCATTTTGCCAAAACTTCATTGCAGCAACTCAGAATCATACTCAGTAGTTTGTATGGCCCCCACGTGCTTGTATGCATGCCTGATAACGTCGAGGGTTAGGACATGCTCCTAATGAGACAACGAATAGTGTCCTGGGAGATCTCCTTCCAGATCTGGACCAGAGCATCACTGAGCTCCTGGACAGTCTGAGGTGCAACCTGGCAGCATGGACCAAAACATAATGTCCCAGAGGTGTTCTTTTTTTTTTTTTTTCAGAATTGATGTCTGAATGCTGGCGACTAGCCTTACAGTTTTTCTCTCAGGTGGAGCGTTACAGCTTCTGCTGACGTCACGCCTGATACCAAAACTTTATTAGAAATATTTTCAGATGTTTTTAAGATTCGAACCGGACACGGAGACAAAAATGAAAGAAAAAGAAGAGAGAAAAGGAGGAGATGGAGGTAAAGGGGGAAAGGAGGATTTTCGTATAGAATAAACAATAAATGAACCAGAATCCGCTTCTAGACCTGCAGAAAGAGAGGGGGGGTAAAAAAAAAAAAAACAAACCACAAGACAAAAACATTGCTGCATCAGCTACATGAAGATATATAAAAGTAAAAATGTTTGCTAACAATCACACAGTAATTATTACTAAGGCATTTAGGGCCAACCACAGCCTTAGGTCATGTGCTGAAGATGTCCAAGTCATACTTATGAAAGCACCATGTGAGCACCTGTGTGCGTACGCACGCTTGTATGTGTAAGGTTTCTCTATAGGAGCGTCCAATAGTGAGTGTGAAGGGCCACAGACCTGCCCCCAAAAACGTGCAGAAGATGGAGGGAGTTCCAAGCCCAGAAATCTAGTGGTCACCCCAGAGCGCGGAGACCCCAGGGAGACCGTCACCAGAGAAGCCCCAACCCCCCTTCGAGAGGCGCAGAGGATCACCCCGGGGGGCCACAACCAGCAGCCGGCAGAGTCCCGGGAGATATCAACGGCTAGCCCCCAGGCCCGCCCGTAGCTGCTCACCCCGGAGCCGGCCGGGCCCGGAACCCAGCAGCCTAAGACACAAGGGCGACCCACCCCGCCGAGGACCCAACAGAGCCCAGGGACCCAGATCCCACCAGGCAGCCACCAGGAGCGACCAGACAGATGTTTAAAAAAAAAGTGGCAGGGGGAGGGTAGGCGAAGATGTTGTAGCATTGCCAGATGTCCCAGGAGAGGGGAGGAGTCCAAAACCCCACCTGACATATACAGTCACACACAAACACAGTCATACACTCCCTCCCTCATGCTCTCACATACACATACAACCCAAGACTTACAAGGATGTACGCCAGACACCCATTCACACTCCCCATACACACCCTACTAACTCTGGTCCCGGTGCTGCGGTACCGAGGGCACAACCATTCCCGGACGCCAGAGTTAGCCCCGTTCCGCTGGGGTAATAATGAGCAGGCACCCCCGTCCAACGCAGAGCAAAGCAACCCACCACTCCAGACCACAGGCAGATGGCCAGCTCCCACTCCTAGCCTCCAGCCCCGGGCAGCTAACCGAGAACAGAGGTGTAATAAGACCTCTAGTCTCCCTCCGCCGGCTCCAATGTAATGTTAACGTGTGTTGATAAGGTGCATTTTGTGGTTGGGGGGGCGCGGGCAGCGCTGGCATCATGTGGCCTACACCAGCTGATGCCAACACACAGCCCCACTTCCCCCCCAAAACCCTCCTTGACTACGTGCAGTTTAAAATTGGAAGTGGGCACTGGCACTCGGAGTGAGGCTGAAATTTCCACCCACTGGATGCCATTGAGTGTGCTCACTCCCAAGGCCCTAAGTGTGCATTTGTGTGAAATGTTGTTTGTGGAAGTGTTTAATGTGCAAATAAAATTGGAGCGTAGGCTGCCACAGGACTGCGGAAATGGGATCCACACCCGCACCCCCTGACTTACCCACACCCCAAGGCCCTATGTACATGTTTGTGTGATGATGTGAAGGAGCAGGAGGAGGGAAATGTCTGAGGATGGGGAGGAACGGCTGAGGTGCCTGAGCCCTCCAGGGAGCTAGCTCCCCTACTGGCCCCAATAGGCACCTCCGCTCCCAAAATCCACCCGGGGCATGGAGGCCCCAGCCCATCTAGCCACAGCCCAAAGCAGCAGCATCACAGAGCCCCACGGAGTCCGAGGCCACCAACCCACACCACCCCAGCAGAATATTTACTCCCATCCCCACATTTACTCAACATTCAGACTAAGTAAGACATAAGACACCCAGGTAAAGTTGGATCCCCCCCCTCTCGGACATCCCCCTCCCCCATGGCGGAGCCAGGACCCGGCACCGCCGCATGTTCCGGCCCTCTTCCCGGCAGTGTACATGTCAGGACCCAATCCCCAAGGCCCCACCCAGACCCCCATCCGGGGACGGCCGCCCCCATACCCCAAGCCACCAGGCCCCCCACCCAGACCCACCCAGGGGCGATGCAGCCACCAGGCAGCGACCCGCAGCCACCGTCAAGACCCCCAAAGGCCCCACACACAACTACCAGAAGTCCACCCCCCGAGGCTACCCAAGCACCACCAGAGTGGGGCAGCAGCCCCCCAGCCCAAGACCCCCCTAGTGAACCCACCCCCAGGGATCCTCAAGACACTCTAAGCTCAGACTCTCCACCACATCAACCACAGCATCCCGCAGGACAATATCAATGACCCTCCATCATCGCTATGTGATGGAACCGATCAAAGGAGCCCAGAGAGATTGATTTGAAGTGGAGGCAGAGGCTGTCTCAAGTGTAATATGATCCAATAAAAGATTTCTATACTGGTTAATGCAAAGATTATCTTTGTTTTTCCAGTTTATGAGGATAGTTTTCTTAGCAATGCATATGGCAGTGAGAACCACATGAACCAAATTTGTTTCAATCGGGACATCCTCTAGGTTCCCCAGCAGGCAAAATGAGGGTGAAGTTGGGATATCACATTTCAGACACTTTGACAGGTCTTCACATACTCTATACCAGAATCCCTGAACAGGTGGACATGACCACAGTGCATGGATATAACTGTCAGGAATGTTGTCTGTGCAGTGTGTGCAGGTGTCAGATGGCACAAATCCCATCCTGAACATCCGATGACCTGTATAGTGTACTCTGTGTAGAATTTTGTATTGAATTAATTGTAAATTGGGGTTTCTAATCGTTTTAAAAGTTTTTAAACAAGTTTGGGACCATAAAATCTGGTCAAAGCTAACTAATAGATCCGCCTCCCATTTACCTATAGGAATTGCTATTGTATCATCTAATTTGGTCAATGTTTTATATACTTTAGACAGTAATTTGGGGTGTTTGAGATTACAGAAGTCTAATACTCTTGATGGTGTTTGTAATTCTACTTTATTAAGCTTAAATTTTTCTTTAACTACTGATTTAATTTGGAGATATTCTAAAATCTATTCTTGTCTATCCCAAATTGGGAGACTATTCTGTTAAATGGAGTGAAATCCAATCCTTCAAATATGTGTTCCATGTATAGAATTCCTTTACTTTTCCAGTATGGGAAGTTCATCATTTTATTGTTTTGCAATATGTCAGGATTATTCCAGATGGGTGTGCGTCTGCATGGAATTAGTGAAGACTCTGTCATTTTTAGATATTCCCACCATGCTTTCAGTGAGGTGCTAATATTAATACTTTTAAAGCTTTCATGCTTTCTTATTTTTGAGCTAATAAACGGTAGGTCCGAAAGCTCTATAGTATTGCAAAGTGTCTGTTCTACATCTAACCAGGACTCATCCAGCGGGTTATGTTGCAACCATCTTGGTATATATTGGAGCCTGTTGGCTAAGAAATAATGATAGAAGTTGGGTAGATCCAGCCCTCCTCTATCTTTGGTCTTCTGTAGTGTTTTTAAGCTAATTCGTGGAGGTTTATCCTTCCAAAGGAATTTAGTGATAGAGGAGTCCAGGGATCTAAACCAATCAGATGATGGCTTGTTTGGGATCATTGAAAATAAGTAATTGATTCTTGGTAAAACCATCATTTTAATTGTGGCAACCCTCCCCATAAGTGATATCGGTAAGGATTTCCATCTAGCAAGATCATCTTCCACTTTCTTTAATAGTGGAATGCAGTTTAGTTTAGTTAGATCTGCCAGCCTGGGAGAGACATGAATGCCCAGATATGTAATATTCCCTGATTCCAATTGTGTATTAAGGGAATTGACAAAAGAAAAATTAATTGGGAGAACTATGGATTTTAACCAGTTTATTGAGTAATCTGAAACTCTTGAAAAGGAGTTTATTAGTTCAATTGCTTGGGAGAGAGAGGATTGAGAATTCTGGAGAAAAAGTAACACGTCATCTGCGTAAAGACTGATTTTTTGTTCTATGTTCTTACACTTTATGCCTTTAATAACTGTAGTTTGCCTGATTGCTGCTGCTAGTAGTTCAATAAAAATAGCAAATAGCGAGGGGGAGAGTGGGCATCCCTGCCTGGTCCCCCTCTGAAGACAGAAGCTAGCTGATGTTTGGTCATTTGTCCTGACGCATGCTGTTGGTGAACTGTATAATATTTTTAACCAGTTTATGAAGAAGTTTCCAAAACCAAATTTATGTAAAGTTGCAAATAAGAACTTCCAGTTAACTCTGTCAAAAGCCTTTTCTTCATCGAGAGATAATATACTGGTTTCCATGTTTCTGCTGTAAGAAAAGTCTATTAAGTTAAGTAATCTATGTGAATTTGTGGATGAATGTCTCCCCTTAATGAAACCAGTTTGGTCTGGGTGTATTATGAAAGGGGTTACCTTCTCTAATCTTTTTGCAAGGGCTTTACAAATTATTTTGAGGTCAACATTAATAAGAGAAATGGGGCGATAGCTGGTAGGAAATATAGGATAGATGCCTGGTTTTAACAGGAGACTAATGTTGGCTGAATTCATATTTGGCTGTAGTCTACCATTTTCTTCTATTTCACTCATCATTCTGAAAAATGTTGGAGCTAGAATGATCCAGAATTCTTTGTAGAACTCTGCTGGAAACCCATCTGGACCTGGAGCTTTTCTATTAGGCATAGAGTTAAGAGCTTCCTGGAGCTTATCTGATGTTAATGGCGAGTCCAGGGCTGTAGCTTGGCTAACTGATAATTTAGGAAGTATTATCCTGTCTAGAAACTCATTGATCTCATTATATGATGGGTTAATCTGTGGTGAGTACAAGGTTTTGTAAAAATCTCTGAAAGTGTTGTTTATTCTTTCAGGATCATATACTATATTCCCAGTTGAGTCTTTAACAGCAAATATGGCAGTTTTCTCTTTGTTTATTTTTAACTGGTTGGCTAAAAACTTGCCTGATTTATTACCGTGTTCAAAGTTTTCTATTCGTAGTCTTTGTGCTAAAAATTGTATTTTTTTGTCAATAATTCCTTTAAGTTCTAGTTTACTTTTACGCAATTTGTTTTGTAATTCTCCTTCGGGGGATGCCACTAAAGACTTAATGATTTCTTCTAATTCCTGAATACGTTTGTTTTCTATTTTTTTCTTATGTGATGAGAAGGAGATTATTTTACCTCTCATCACTGCTTTCCCTGCCTCCCAGAGAACAGATGCTGATGTTCCAGGCAGGTCATTGTGTTCTAAATATAAAGCCCACTCTTTTTTATAATATTCCACAAAACCTTCGTCTCTAAGCAGTGACATATTAAACCTCCAGTTTTTACTTGATGGGATTGTTTTCTTATTTAACAGAGTTAAAGAAATTGGAGCATGATCGCTGACAACTATAGGGTGTATCTCAGTGTCTGAAATGTCAGCCAATAATGAGCTGCTGACTAGAAAATAGTCCAAACGTGAGTGAGAGTGATGAACGTGTGAGAAAAAAGTATACTCTCTACGGCTGGGATAAAAAGATCGCTTTATTGCTATATAGTTTCCACAATCTTGAATTGTGGTCATTGTCTGTATGGAGTTTGTATTCTCTCCTTATGTTCAGGTGGGTTGTATCCTTTAATGTTCTAGTTTCATTCCATATCTCAAGACTTGAAGGCTGTGTAAGTGAGTGTAAGGTATAATGCTTTGCTTTCAGCACATTGTGATGCTGTTTTGAAATAATTGGGTTAAGAAAATGGAAGGGAAAATATTAATTAAGAAAGATCTAAGTATTGTAAGATTAAAAAAAAAACTGTTCCCTGCAGAATTTTACAAGACATTCTCCACTCAGCTAGCTCCCCTCCTATTAGCAACATTTACAGAAGCCAGAGATAACCAATCTCTTCCACAAACCTTTCGCCAAGCACTAATCACTGTCTTTCCAAAACAAAATAAGGACTTATTACAATGTGCACCATACAGACCAATTTCACTTCTGAATAACGACGTTAAAATACTCTCTAAAATCTTAGCCAGAAGGAGGGAGAAAGTGCTCCCCTTGGTAATATCACAAGACCAAACTGGATTTATTAGGGGCCGGCACTAATCTTCAAATCTTCGACGCTTGTTTAATGTAATATACTCATTAATATACTCACCAACTAAATCAAACACCCCAGAAATATTATTATCATTGGATGCAGAAAAAGCATTCGACATGATTGAATGGAAATACCTTTTTACTACATTGGAGAAGTTTGGGTTTGGCCCAAACATTTGTGCATGGATTAAATTACTTTATACTAACCCAGAAGCTTCAGTTTGCATCAACAACATTTGCTCAGACTACTTTAAACTAGAACGTGGCACTAGACAAGGATGCCCCTTGTCACCGCTTCTGTTTGCGATTGCCATTGAACCACTGGCAATACATTGTCGAAATACTGATCAGATAAAGGGGATTAGCAGAGAAGGACTGAAACAGAAAATCTCATTATATGCAGATGACATGGTACTGTATATATCAGACCCAGAAAATTCTGTGCCTGCAGTCTTAGCAGCACTCACAGAATTTCAAAAGATCTCTGGTCTCAGAATTAATCTGAATAAAAGTGTACTCTTTCCAGTGAATTCTCAAGTATATAATATTGGTTTAGATACCCTACCTTTTATCATTGCAGAACAGTTTAAATACCTCGGGGTAAACATCACAAGTAAACATAAAGCTCTTTATTAACAAAATTTCGCCGTCTGCATGAAAAAATTAAACAAGACTTGCATAGATGGTCAACCCTTCATCTCACACTAGCTGGAAGAATTAACACTGTTAAGATGAATATTCTTCCTAAACTCCTTTTTTTATTACAAAACATCCCAATATACATTAATAAATCATTCTTTAGGCAATTAGATTCAACAATAACCTCATTTATTTGGAATTCAAAACATCCACGCATCAAAAGAGCGACCTTACAAAGACAAAAGGAAGAAGGCGGCATGGCTCTACCTAACTTCCAGTTTTATTACTGGGCAGCAAATATACAGGCGATAAGAACCTGGACACAAATAGAAGAACATACACAGGCTTAGACCGCAATAGAAGTAAAATCCTGCAGTACTTCTTTGTATTCCTTGCTCTGTGCTCCAATAAACACACGCTATCGGCAATATACAAATAACTCAATTGTGCTCCACTCATCTGGAACCAATGTAGAAAGCATTCTAAGACGGAGAAGCTTCTATCTGTGGCACCTCTGCAGGAGAACCACCTGAAGAAAAATCAGATAGATAGATAGATAGATAGATAGATAGATAGATAGATAGATAGATAGATAGATAGATAGATAGATAGATAGATAGATAGATAGATAGATAGATGGGTCAGTTGTTACAGTGTTGGAAGGTAAAGAGGTGACCATGCAATAGGGATAAATTAACTTCTGAAGAGTTCTGTTCTACAGCACAGTAAGAGTAAACGACTGTTATGTTTACTTCTCTGATCTGCCAAAATGTTATGGAGAGGGTGATGGCTATTATTAAGGATGGACTGTACCTTCTTCCCCAAACACCTTTCCACCACAATTCCCAATGCATCCACAGTCCTGTGCAGCACCAAGCCAGTCTTCTTCACCAACCTGTCCAGCCTTTTAGTGTTCATATCTATCATACTACCTCCCCAACAAATAGCAGCAAAGAAGAGGACACTGGCAACAACTGTCTGATAGAACACAGAGAGCATTTCACTAAATATGTTAAATGATCTGAGTTTTCTGAGGAAAAAGAGTCTGCTCACCCCTTCCTGTAAAGGACATCTGTGTTTACAGACAAGTCTAGTCTGTCATCAAGATGGACTCCTAAATATTTATAAGTCAGTACCACCTCAATGGCCTCCCCTCAGATGTTAAACACATGGAAATCCACAAACATCTCCTTGTTCTTCATTTTGTTCATATCAAGGATAGGCTCATTCAGCAAAATTGACAAAACCGTTATCAGTGTTGAAGGAGTTTGTCTCTTTTTGTCATTAGAAAATTATCTTTCACCTGTGAACTGCTGAAGCCTGGAAAGAGAACCTGTCCAAAAAAAAAAAATCATTATTTCTATTGTAGAATATCTGAACTATTTGACCAAGATCTCCTTGATTTAAGCTGTAAAAAATAAATAAACAAATAACTAAATAAATAAATGCTATCCTAAGAGAGGCACTCTTTGTACTGTGCACATAAAGGCTTCTTCATGTGTACAGATAAGATTACCTGGAAGCCATCACTAGCTCACCTTACAGTAAACCAGCCCTGTGTACTTCCATCCTGCATGGCCACCTTGGCCACAGTTGTTCACCACAACCAATTGCTTAATCAGACAACGATTCCTGCTTTCAGATGAACTCTGTGCTAACTACACTTCCTGCTTTTCTGTTTTCAAGCTTAGGTTCTAGATTCAGAATGAATATACCCTGTGAAATTTACCAGATATCTGAATTTTTGATTTAGTCAACTATAGTACATCCGGCCTCTTTAATAGTGACCTGTTTTTTCGTTTTTGTTTGGAATTTTTATTGAATAAACTGAATTGATTAAATAGCCATGCAATGACAATATTTAGGAAGTTAAGAGCAATAAAAATAACTGAGTAGGACTTCTGCTTGTAAAACACATGATTGCATCTGTGTCTGTTGTGCAAAAATAATAAATCATCTAGGCAGTGTTTAAACAATAACAGAATGTTCCGTAAGCACACTGAGGCTGACAAATGTGTGTTACTTGGGAGGAGGAAAATCACACAGTAGGGTAATTTTTAGCTTAATTGTGGAATGCGGAAACATGCATGGAATAGGTATCCTGTTCTGTTATGAAAACTATTATATTAATTTATTTATCACCCACGTAATCCAGTTTAGAATTGTGGGCACTGAACTCTATCTCAACAGCACTGAGTGCAAAGATGGAGTCAACTTTGGATGGGGTGCCAGTTCAACATTCACTCCTGACCACTTTAGGGCTGCAGATTAAACATAATATATACATTGTTGATGGACCAAATGATGTGTCAATTTACTGATATCTTCTCACTGAATGATATTGTCTCTATTTGTCTTTAGAATGATGTTATCAGACCCAGGAAATCTGGTTCAGATGTGTGCCACTGTAGCCCAAGAAGGGCTCACTTGTCAATGGAAGTGATTTTAGGGATTGACCATAAATATTGTACACTAGGAGGGGCTTTAAAGCATCTTTATATTGAGAGAAGAGTGTGAGGTGAAGACTCACTGATAGAAGAAAGATGCCAGTGACATGAGAGATGGGAGAGTGCCTTGGTGATACTGAATGCATAATGATGCATAAAGCTTAAGTTAGGACCAAGAAGGGTATCAGGGTTTTGTTTTAATATTTGTCTAGGATTTGAGTGCATGAGAGCAACAGACAAAAATATTATGAATGCTGAAAGACAAAGAGAAAATGTAGAATAGACAAAATATGACCTAAAAACATTCTTACAGCTTTAAGAATGAACAAGGAGGATGTGATGCACTTTAGAAGTTGTAACAAATGTCTAAATTATACAGAAAGCAAAACATTGAATGCTCTACCTTTGCATTTTTCCAAAGTTTTCATGTGTGAACAAGTCAATAACTGACCAACAGTTATGCAGATGGTGGAAAAAGAAAGAGAAGTGCAGCTTAGCTTAAAAAGGCTAAAATCAAACAAATTGCCAGGACCAGAAAATATGCATTCTTGAGAGCTTGAGGAGGTTAGTGAATCTATATATTGTGACTGAGACAGCAGCTGCTCCTGCACATTTCTGCTGCACCTTTACCACGTAATATGCTCGTTGCACGATGTTTAGAACATAGATAACTGATCTTAACAAGAATACAAATAACAAGCAGGTTATGTTTGCAGTAGATACTAAATTAGGAGAAAGAACAAATAATGTAGAGAAACTTGGACAGCACACAGGCTTGGGCAGGTTTGTGGCAAATGGAATTTAATATAAGTAAACATAAAAGTATTACATGTAGGAAATAAAAATGTTAGATCTGAATACATAGTATGAGTTTTAAAACTTGAAAGTGCATCTAATGTGAAGAATCTAGGAGTCATATTCACTTCTTACATCCACACAGTGTACAAAAGTGATTAAGAAGGCTAGTAGAACGTTAGGTTATATAGTGCCATGTGTGGGGGGCAAGTCAAGGCAGGCTATGATTAAGCTACATAACGCACTAGTGAGGCCTTATCTAGGGACATTGTGCAGTTTTGATCTCCATATGATGAAAAATACATAGCAGTGTTACAGAATGGACAGAGAATGGTGACTAGAGTGATTCCAGGCCTGTAACATATTGGTGATGAGTACAGACTGAAGGATCTGAACCTTTTTTAGTCTAAGCAAATAAAAATTAACAGGTGTCATGAATGAATTGTTTAAAATTATGAAGGGAAATAGTAGGGTGGATCTTGCCTGTTGCTTTAAAAGGAATTCTTCAACAAGAAGAAGGAACCCCATTAAGGGATACCTTTTGCACAAATGTTAGAAACTTTTTCTTTACACAGAGAACCAAAGACACTTGCAAAGAGTTAACAAGTTGTATGGTAGAAAGTAGGACTTTGGGAACCTGCAAAATTTGATTTGATGTGATTTTTGAGAAATTAGGTGAAAATGATTGGCAGACATAGAGGGCTGAAAGGCCTGTTCTAATTTTCTGCATATTTGCCTATTTTTCTATACTGTAAATTCCATGATGTTCCTCCGTTTATACTGAATTCAATAGTTCCTATTATATTTCTTCTTATTATAAGTATGTTTTGTAACAGGAGATGGCATTGGACTGAGGTCCCAGCCAGGATGGATGGCATTCCTGTTCCCAGACAGAGCTAAAAAATGGATGGATCGGGGGGAGATGGTCATCCAGGACTGTATATTTCCCAATACATGATGGCAGCACTCCTGGGCTGTTGCACCCATATATACACCCACAGAATATATTGAGAACTGTAGCTGGAAACTACTTGGTGTCATGGGTGCTGTCAGAGCGGAGCTATCCCTGTTTTGAGGGGCCTCTGCCAGACCAGGAAGTGCTTTCACCATGCGATACTGGGGCACTGGGTCCAGCATAAATACATTCGCCTCATCTCAGTCATGAAGTCAAAGTTGGGAGGAGGTGGACAACACTTGCCTGGTGGAGAAGGAGTGGAAGAAGAGAAAAAGGAAGAATTACAATGTATTGTATTGTGCTGGGTGGCACTTAGCGGAGAGAGAAGAAAGCTGTTATGGTCCTTTTGTATTAGGAGCACTTTATTTGTACCCATGACTGTGGTGTTTCAGTTGTGTCTGCGGTTTGGGGCTCAGATACACCCCTAGTGGCCACAGTTTAAAGAGAATAAATTAAACTGAAATCTTTGGAATGTGGAAGGGAAACCAGAATGAGCAGGGGTGGAAAACATAAACTCCACAATGACAATGCCCAGCTTCATACACTCTGCATTGTGTAACCTTCTAAACTCTGGAGCTAAACACTCTACCACCATGCCTCCTTTCTGTTATCTAAATACTGTGGTTCAGCATATGACTTACAAAGTGCCTGGTGTTGGTAAGTGCTTTCAAATGTAGTGGCACTCGATCCAATGGTGGTTCCTGGTTTATGTCCAAAGCTGGTGGAACAGGCTTTGACTTACTAAAACCATTGCATTCCTAATATTTTATTGGGCTGATAAAATGAATGTATGAGTAGATAATTTGTGTTAAGGTCTAGAAGGAGGCAGAATGAATAAATCTACTACCGCCTGTAATGCTGTGCCTACGTTAATTCCTATCCTGGTCCAGATGCTGTTGTATTCACTTGAGTCCATCTCACTGCATCTCTGCCAGCAGGATTGTTTGCAGTGGAAGTATGCCACTGTCACAGTGCTCCATGGATTGGTGTGCATCTCTGCTTTGCATTTTGCTGAGCAGTTTCCTCACTGCCGGGCCTCTTTACTCAGGCTGTACTAATTCATTAATTAGTTTTAATTCAGCCTCCTGTCAGACAGCTGTGCTAAATAATATGCCACCATGATATCCAACTTCAAATCCGTGAAATTAAAAGAAGAAAAACAAGCAAACATCTCAAGAATAGTATTGTCCATACTGCCATCTAGTGTTTGTATAGAAAATATGTTTATTATAGTTTATTTACAGAAAAGCTGAATGTGAGCTACAATTATTTTTCAGAAACTGTATTAAATTTTAGTAAATATGATCTAAAAAGTGTAGATATTAATATGAATTAATCTCTAGGTCTTTCTTACGTAGTTTCACATGTTTTTATCAATAGTTTAGTGAGAGAATGTCATATGTTTGCAGGAAGGCTTTGACTGCGAGATGTTTGCTAAAGCAGCAGTGGAGCACAACTGGCCCAACAAACTGCACTGATCTGAGAAGTGATCTTCATTCCCAAGGCTATTTGAAGTCCTCTCAGGTTCTGGCTCCACAAATCTAAACAATTCTCAAATATTTTAAGCCATTTTGGATAAGGGCATCAGTCAAATAAGGTAACAATAATAATAAACAATTCAATCTGAAAAAGACTGAAATGTAGCAGAACTGAACAAAAAAAATAGTACACACTGGAATGCTGGATGGACCCAAGAAAAAAGAATTATGGATGTTTTTATTTTTTCAAAATGAGATAATCATTATTTTGAAAGATCTAAGAAAAACACTCACATTTTGTTTATTTGGACGTGCAATGACAGCCATACTGTAGGTAAGTTTGCTTTTACATTTCCGCATTCCATTTAAAGGTCTAAATAGTTCTTGCTCAGAATTTGGATCAACTTCAACAATTTTACCTCCTGAGGCATTTTGGGGATTTCCCATATGCTGTTTCCCTTATAATAGCTGTTTTATTGGACTTACTGTAAGGTGTGTCTAAAGGTTCCTGGTGTTTCCCCAGACAGAAAAAGAAGTGTTTTCTTTAAAACAGTTTCCTGCATAGCAAGTGAGTAACCAGAACTTAGTCCTCATGGGACAGATGATCCTATACAGTTGAGAGTCAACCAAAGCTAAAAAAAAAAGTCATTTTCAAAATATTTGAGAGACAAGGAAAAGAACTCAATGACAACTCATTCTTTCAGTAACCAACTTAAAAATACCTTGTTAAGGTTAGGGTTAGGAGTAATTGTTTTCAAAATGCAAAACAAAAAAGAAAATGTCACTCTACTCTGTCATATAACAATAATGACCTTAAAACTCTACTGCATAAAAGTCATAACACTTTCCTGGGTCTGTGTTGAATAAGACCAGATCAAGACCCCATAGGCCCCTGGGTGACTTAGCTCCTTAACAAGGAGGTGATCACACTTTTAACAATGCAGCGTGGTATTTCTCACTCTTGATGTCCTTGTGGGGCTCTGTCATTTTAAGGGGACAGGGGGTCCCCTTAGTCATTTCAGTGTACAGATACACAATAAGTTCATCAAGCGAGAGGGAGAGGGTATGCCCCATGTCATCATGGGCCCCTGGTCGCGTACCCAGAATGCCCTAATGGCAGATCCACCTGGATGTTAACATGAACATAAATGCCTCATTGCTGAAGCTTTAACTGGAACAGGAGTTCCTTCCTTTTACCCTCTAACCCAGGGCTACTTCAGAAGTTCACAAAGAGCTTTCCATATATAGGCCCTTAAAAATTTTAATTAATGTTTTGTTTTTTTTCTTACAAATTTATTTTATTGTTGTAAACCTATACAAGATTTTATGTATCTTAAAATATGATACCCCAAGATAATTGTAAAGGCATCAAGGACATAAAAACATGAATTACAGTAACAGTGTGTGACAATGCTCATATCAAAGGTGTATGCCTGTTGTGCTGGGTTTGGGGAGTTGGAATACTTCCTACTGTCCCCATTGTCTAACAAATGGAGTAGCTCTCATCAACTAGACCTCTCATGTCAATCAAAGGCGTTTAAGATACATTTTGTAGTTCCATCAGGCAATCAAAACCTGAAACTGACATCCACTAGTATATGAAGAACCTATGTGGAAAGGGCCATAAAGCAACCGGACAAAAAGAATAACATACCTCATGTTTGATGGAAAGCTTCTATGCGATATAGGGAAACCTGTAATTTGCACTCTCCCATCTGTAACATTGTTTTTCTTCAGCTTGCTCTTCAGTAGAGCATCTTATGCCTCCTGCCATCCTATATCAACTTTTAAAGTATTCTTTCTCTTCATTATTCTTTGTGTCTACCACCTTCCTAGCAACCCATTCTGAGTTGTGTCTTTGTTATGTCGGTACATTTATCTCTAGATTTGTGTGGTTATGCATTTGTTCACTTGTTTGTCCAACCCATTGTCTATATGTGTCCAATCTATAATTTCTTAAAATATGTATTATTTTTTGAGCATATGATATTTTTTATTTTTTATATTATCACTTATGATCACCTCTTCCACCTTAGCATACATATTATTTTTTAATCTGAAAATAAAAATTAAGTTTCTTTTAATTAGAGGGCTAATCCCAGCTTTCCATTAATATTGTAAAGCAGGTTTCTACATTACTGACTAGTGCGGAGTCTCCCAAAGTCTTCAGTCTCCAACAGATAGTGTTAAATTGACTCTTATATATATATGTATACATTGTAGCAATAATTACCACAAGACATTGTGAAAGTTTGGGGCAGCCACCTGTATAATTTTTCCCAGCTGCAAAACTTATTCAAAATCAAGTCCATGTTCACACGACTCAGTCCAAAACAGAAGTGTTGTAGTATTATCAAGATAGTGGCTTTAAAGGTCATTGAAGGAAGTGATGTCATCAGGACCGGAACCGGAAGTGACGTCATTGGCTGCCCCAGAACCAGGCGGGATTTCCCTAGAATGGTCTGCAAGAGATCGAGAGATAGAATTAGTGCACTTTGCCACCCCCTGGTCCGGCGTGGAATTACATGTATTCAAGCCCTTTAGTTGCCTCCTAAACACGTGTGTGTAACAGTACCCCCCCTCAACCCAGACCCGTCCTGAGCCGGAAACTGGTGGATCGAGAAACCAGGTATGTGGCGGTGGAGGGAGAGGCTCTTGCTATTAAATGGGCGATTACACAGTTGAGGTATTACCTCTTGGGTCGAGAGTTTACACTTGTCATAGACCATGCACCTTTACAGTGGATGGCCCTGCATAAAGAGTCAAACCCTCAAGTCACTAAGTCGAGTCTGCAACCTTATAAGTTTTCGCTCGTTCATCAGAAGGGTTCTCTCCATACCAACGGCGATGCTCTCTTTCGCATTCATGACCACTCGGTGCAGGATGCCCAACCCGACGGGTCTGGACTGGTGGGGGGTACTGTCACACAAATGTGTTTAGGAGGCAACTAAAGGGCTCGAATACATGTAATTCCACGCCGGACCAGGGGGTGGCAAAGTGCACTAATTCGATCTCTCAATCTCTTGCAGACCATTCTAGGGAAATCCTGCCAGCTTTGGGGCAGCCAACGACGTCACTTCCGGTTCCGGTCCTGATGACATCACTTCCTTTAATGGCCTTTAAAGCCACCATCTTGTTAATACTAAGACAGTTCTGTTTTGGACTGAGTCGTGTGAACATGGATTTGATTTTGAATAGGTTTTGCAGCCGGGAAAAATTATACGGGTGGCTGCCCCAAACCTTCGCAATGTCTTGTGGTCATTATTGCTACAATATATATATATATATATATATATATATATATATATATATATAT
>JANRMT010062827.1:34172784-34193571 GCA_026402145.1 Polypterus bichir lapradei | reverse complement strand
GGGGGAGTACTGGCACCTCGTTGTTAATTTTCATGAGAGAGCCCACCCTCCCCTCATTCTTCAATCGACTTTGTGATGATTTATATTTTTCTGGCACCTCTTTGTGAATCTTCGTAAGTGTTAAGGTTACTATTTGATCAAATGTCACTGTACCACCAGTAATTTGGTTCCACTTCAAGAACTGCCTCTCTCAAACCAAATCTAAACAGTTTACTAATCTCTGATAGATCGAATAAAGTATTTATCTGTCTATTTTAAGTCTGAAATACTGCATAAAGATTTTATTGACAGTCACCTTTAATTGTGTCACCCGTTATTGTAATACCCATGGACCACCTAGTGATGCCACTGCCTATAAAGTGTAACATGACCAATTCACTTAACCTTCATGGTAGATGAACTGGTAAGCTTCTATGAGGAAGGGAAGCGACAAAAGGATATGATCAAAGTACAGCATGTGATATTATTTATCTTGACTTTCAGAAAGCATTTGATAAGGTGCCACATGAAAGGTTGGGCATCAAACTAAAAGCAGTGGAGCTTTATGGAGTGGTGTGTGGATGGGTGCAGGATTGTCTCAGACACAGAAGGTAAAGGATTATTGTGTGAGGAACCTTATCAGAATTGGCTGACGTTAAGATTGGTGTTCCATAGGGCTTAGTGCTAGGGCCATTGCTATTCTTAATTTATATAAATAATTTAGATAGGAATATAAGTAACAAACTGGTTAAGTTTGCAGATGATACCAAGCTAGATGAATTGGCAGATAATGTTGAATCTGTTGAATCATTATAGAAGGACTTGGACAGCATGCACATTTGGACAGATTTCAGGCAGATTAAATTTAATATAAGTAAATGTAAATTATTACACTAATTAAGTAAAAATGTTAGGCTTGAATACACAATGTATTGTCTGTAATGTCTGCAATGTAATGTCTGTAAATCAACATAATGTCTGTAAATTGAAGGCACACCTTATTTGAAGGATTTAGGAGTCATAGTGGACTCAGACACTATCAACTGCCAGACAGTGTTCAGAACCAATTAAGTTACATAACACTCTGATGTGCATAGTACAAGTCCAAGGAGGTTATGCTGAAGTTTTATAGCACACTGGTGAGGCCTTATCTGGAGTACTGTGGACAGTTTTGGTCTCCGGGTACAAAGAGGACATAGCAGTGCTAGAAAAAAGTCCAGAGAAGAGCAACTAGGCTGATTCCAGGGCTACAGGGGATGAATTATGAGGAAAGATTGAAAGAGCTGAGCCTTTTCAGTTTAAGCAAAAGAAGATTAAGAGGAGACATGATTGAAGTGTTTAAAATTATGAAGGGAATTTGTACAGCGGATCAAGATTGTTATTTTAAATTAAGTTTATCAAGAACATGAGGACACAGTTGGAAACTTGTTAATTGGAAATTTCAAACAAACATCAGGACGTTTTTCTTTACACAGAGTACATAGACACTTAAGTTATCAAGTTGTGTGGCAGACAGTAGGACTTTAGGGATTTTCAAAACCTGACTTGATGTTATTTTAGAAGAATTAAGTTGATAGGACTAGCAAGCTTTGTTGGGCTAAATGGCCTGTTCTCATTTAGCTTGTTCTAATATTCTAATGTTTTAATGTCTTTGAGAGGAAATGGGTGCAAATCCACACTGACCCACATGCAAACTTAATGCAGGGAATACCCAATACACAATCCCCGGACTCCTTAATATGAGACAGCAGCGCTACCACTGTGTCTCTGAGAATCTAATCCCTTGATTATTAACATATTTACATTAAATATAGCCTCAAAGAAAACTGACAAAAAATATTGTTTATTTGAGACTTATTTTAGCAACATAGCGTATCTTTTTGGGGGCCAAGCTCCACCCTTAGGTCTTTGGGATTTGGGAGAAAACATGAAAATCTGTGAAAACACAGGGAAAACAAAGAATCTGCACACATCCATTGGAACCAAGGATGTGGAATCCATGAAGTATTAGTGTTAACCACTGCACTACCATGCCTTCCTCATGTTTGTAATTGTTACCTTTTTGTCTAAACATCTGAGAAGTAACAAGAAGTAATATTAGCAATACATAACTTCCTAATGCAGTGAAATTGACATGTAAGTTGCCCTTTAAGTTTAGAAGAGAAAGCAGAAGACTGGAGGAGAATTTAATGAACTCTGCTGATCCAATGAGTGCTTTATTCCAGTAGCTCTGTTAGGAAGCCCTTACTAATTGAATTTCTTATTTATTGAATTGGCGGGAAATGATTAAGATTTACGAGGTCAGTTTTTTTTGCTTCTTTTGGCTCAGAATCTGGTGTTTGCAATCCATACACTGTAAAAAATATCACTGTAAAATAATACATTTCTGGCTACAAGTTGCATTACATTCATCGTATATCACTGTATCATATTACTGTATGCTACAATAAAAAAACAATACTCTACAGTGACTTCATAAGCTAGGCCACAAAATTACTGTGATGCAGCAGTATGCTTCTGTTGAATTACATTTATTAACCATTTCCAATTTATATTAATTTCCTAAATCTTGATATGTCAGTTGTAATAATACTGCAATTCAGTAGTAATTAACAGTACATTTACTATAATAACTTAAAATGTTTTTAGCCTAGTAAGTGAATTGATGTCCACAGTAAAATAAAACTTGTCATGTCATTTTCTAACCTGCTAAATCAAGTTCAGGGCTCTGGTGGGGTTATCGCTGGAGCCTATACCAGCTAGCATAGAGTGCAAGGGAGGAACAAACCCTGGACAGGGTGCCAGTCCATTTTAGGGCAACCACACACTCCAACACACAACAGCAATAAACAAAACAGTCTTGCTTACTGAACAATTAACTAATATTGACAGCTAAATCACTGCTTAAATTAAAATTTTACATGTATTTATCTATTTAAAAATCTTTGCTTTAACCATTAATTTTATTACAGTTTTTTGACTTTAGAAATATATAGTTAATGTAATTTTTTTTAACACAGTATGCACCAAATTTTCCTAAATTTACATCAAGTTGAGCTCTGAAGATCTCTAAACTCCTCCTTCTGTCCACCTCATTACTTTGTCACTTACTCCTTGTGTCTGTGGTTCTGTGTGAGAATGAAAACTTTCTAATGTTCCTATAACCACGATTTGATTTGTAACGGTCATCTTGCCAAACTTAGAAGTGAAACGCTATAAAAAAAATACACGAACTAAAAATGTTAAACAATGGAACACGGACCGGTCCAAATATAGTCTTGTAGAAATGTGCTGCCTTATAACGGAAAGTGACTTGGCCCGCTGTGATTACACAATATATTCTTCAATACAGTATTTTATTGTGAAAAATAAGAGTTAACTCCTGCAAAATGCTAGCAGTACATTACAGTGAAGGAGGCTAGGAGCGAATATTTAAGACGTGCATCAGCAAGTTGCAATGTTCAAATAAACTTTAGGATCTGATTTGAAGGAAGGCCCTGAACAGTCTACGTCAGGTGGGCGTCACCGCTTTGTCACCTGGGCTATGTGTAGTTTCCTAACGTATCGTCGCCGTGATCCATCCGAGAGCCCCTAGAAGCTGCGTGAGATTCATCTGACAGGCGACCCTGGAGCTAACCATGATAGTTCCATATTCGAAGGATCACTCTCGGGACGTCAACAGGCCAGTGATAACTATAGCCAGAGGTTTACTGGCAGCTCTTTGAAAGTAGTCTTTCTGTGGTAAAGCTTGCGGTTTTCTTAAGCCGAGTCTGTTACGCAGTCAGCACAGGGAAATTCCCTGAAGCGCAGATAACACAAACACATTTCATAACTTATTGAAAAAAAAAAAGATATGCATACGAAGTATTGTTTTTCGCTAGGAGGTTCTGGTTTCAATCAATTAAATCAGCACGGATTCTCGAAATAAGGTAAGAGATGTTGCATGCCTGAACGCTTTCTCACGTCCTGTAGCTTGTTAATTTGTAATGGTATTTTGGAAGGTATTTGAGGCAAATCTGTGATTCACAACTTTACTGAAATACACGAACGTAAAGAAAAAAAAAAAGATTTCCAGCAACTTTGGTCAGGGCGCAGTTATTACCATATCATCATTATCATATTTCTTTCTATTCTGTAACCTTCTATAACTCAGGATTGCAGTGAGCCAATAATAATAATAATAATAATAATAATAATACAGAAATTAATTACATTCATATAGCACTCTTCTCACTACTAAAAGTGCTTTATATAGACAAAAGCAAAAGGGAACCACTTTAACCATCTCCAATTTGTAGCGTCCACCTGCATGTTTTTAGTGCAGCCATTATTGCAGCAGTATGCACACCTCACATTAGCTGTTTTAGGCTGTGAAGGGGTGAGTTAGATAGCCAATTAGAAACAGGGGATGACTAGGGTCTAGAAGGGACGAGGCCATGATAAGCCATTTAGCCATGCTATTGGGTACTCCCTACACTTTTTGAAAGATTCCCAGGGATCTTTATTGACCAGTGCACTGGGATCCATACACAGACCACAGGGTGAGTGCTCCCATTGCCCTCTCTAACTCCCATTTTTAGCAGCAGCTCTAGCTTTTCCTAGATGGTCTTTCACCCAGGTACTGGCTGGGTCCAAACATGCTGAGCTTCAGGTGGATGACTTCTTCTGAAGCACATAGCATTGGTCACAAGTTGGAGACCAAAACTGGACTGGGTACTAGTTCATCTCAGGTATAGCATTTAATACAATTACAGTCAATCATAAATTTGAGTATCCATTTAACATCGTGGAAATAAAGTAAAAACATGGCACCAGAGGAAAATCCTTACACATGGGGAGAACACTCAAATTGTACACTGCCTGGGACTCTGGAGCTGTGGGATAGTAGCACTAGCTATAATACTATAATATATTATTACCTGTAATTATTAATTTTATTGCTATCTGAAGTTCCTGCCGTTGTCTGGATATACAGTATTCTGAACAACAGCAAGGGCTAAAAAATTTTTTCTTTCTGTTTCATCATTGGATTATCATGACACATAGCTACAAAATTCAGGTGTACAGTAGTGTTGGCTTTTTCAAAAATTTAAGGTTTTGCTTTGATAAAAAAATATAGTGTCATTGGTTCATTTTAGAGTTATTGTCATGTATACACAGTAAGGTGAAATTCCTATCTGCATGTTTGACCAACATGTACATGTCTGGTTGCCCGAATCTCATGTCGTTGGTTTTGTAGATTATCTATACATCCATTATCTACAGTAAAAGTTATAATAGATAGATCACTTTTACAAAGGAACAACGAAATTGAAGGTGCAGTTGACTCAGTGAGAAGCATAAGAATTAAAAAGACAAGAAGAGAGAAAATAATAACAAACCAAATATTAATAAAAGTACTTTACAAAATATACAAATTGCACTTGTTGACTTAAGGTCTATATTGCACATTGGGAGAATGATATTGAGCAGTTTAATTCTTAGTTCAGGGCCATGATTGCTTTTGAATAAAAGCTGTTTTAAGGCGGTTTGTCCTGGTTTTCATTGCTCTGTATCTCTTCCCAATGGCAAAAGCTTGAAGAGGCAATGACCAGGATGTGATGAATCCTGTGAAATGTCTTTCGGGAGGCGTAGATTTGTCCCAGAGTGGGGAGGGTACAACCAATTGTTCTCTCCGCTGTCAAGATGACCCATCACAAAATAATAGGTAGTGGTGAGTGAAAGAGCTGAATTTCCTTTTATGTACAGTTTTGCAAGACTGAAGATAAATGTTAGTCATGCGATTTGTAACTGCAAAACTCACTAAAATGGGCCTTTGGGGTTGTAAATGTTTTTTGGGGGTGCTGAAAGAAAGGAACATTGCTCCTTAATGGTTCAGAAACAGGTACACTGCTTTTGGACCCATATATTTCTCTAATCAGTAGAAGAGAAAACAGAGGCAAAGAGATCCTGTTCAGAGCAAATTCATTCTGCTCGTATTTTCCTTGAATATCCACTGGGACATTTAAAACAATAACCTGAATTAGCCTGCATTATCCTGACAATTACTGCAAATAGTATACTATATTTGATCTATTAACATATAATTCATTGATAATCATTTATATATATCACATATCCAACCAAAAAAAAAATGAACAAGCAACCACTCTGTCCAAACAGATGATTATAATTCTCTCTGATTATCTCAGTAATGCATTATTAATTGCTGCCCTGGTCCCATTTCCTAAGGTTGTTGTTTCATCTATGAAACTAATGCAGCCTAAAGCTTTAGTGCCTCACAAACGACTTTAGTCCACATTGCTTACAAATTTGGGGTATCTACTGTATGCAAAGGGGTTTTCAAAAAATAATCGCATTTATAATATAGTGTAATTCACCACAAAATAATAGTTAAAATAAAAATTTAAAGGTTAATAAAAGTATTGTGTAGGATATCCAAAAATGAAAAAACTTTCAAATTAAGGATGTTTCATTCTAAGTATATTCTACATATATGGGGGTGGAGGGTCCCATAACCGTTTAAGCTTCAGGGTCCGAAAAATGTTGGTCTGCCAATGTGCCTGAGGTAAGTTCAGGCTCCCTGGTATTATTTAATTAAAAAATATATCCAGGAAATGAAAGATTCTGTGGGATCTATAAAAACTGCAAAAAGGGCTAAGTTAAATCAATAATTTACAAATAATTTATCTATCTATTAATCTGTTGATTAATTTATTTAAATCTGAATAAAAGATATTATATGTTATTACAGGATATTGCATTTCAAACGTAATGTAACAATGCTATGCTTCATCACAAAACTTATTATCTTTTAAAATTACATAAATACTGTACCTTCTTTTTCCAGTGATTATTAATTGGGTAGCTGTGATAACTCCCAGCACAAGTACAGTATAAGAAAACATAATAACTTTTTATTTATGAAGGCACAACAATTTTTTAATAGGTTGTGTTATAATTACTATGTGTTCAACAAGCAAAAGTGTAAATAGTGCCAACCACGTTTGTAACGCTTTACGACTCAGAGCAACAGTGCTTCGCGAACTACAAATCGCGTCGTTCTCTAGTTGAACTACATTTCCCGACATGCAATTAAAGCGTTTGTTGTGACGTTGCTTCCTAGCCTAGTGAGCGACAAGGCGGACATATTGGTTTGTTGATTTTTTAATAGGAAAAGAAACAAAAGGCAGAGAGAGGCGGAAAAGTAAATCAAATCCGAATTCATCGAAGAATATGGTTGCATAACTACCCACAATATCAGGGTAAGACACAATTTTTAGATTTTCGAAGTGTTTCTAAGACGTTTTGAGATTGCTTGGGCTAGCTAAAGCCCAATTAACGGCTGCCTGTGAGTCCTCCGGCAAGAACGACGCGGGTGCTTTGCCCGTGGGCCCGCTTGAATAAGTAGACAAAGGAAGACCTTTGGGTGAATAGAGCAAAAAATGAGCCACGGCTTCAGCCTCTCTATTAGGCCTCTAGAGTCAGAGTGGCATTTTGAAAGCAAGTCTAGTATTTGAATGCGCTTGTGCTATCCTACTTGAATGACGAAGACACAAGCAGGTCGTCTTGCGTATTTTAATTGATTTTTACAGTGAAAATAGTAAAATGATTGATGGACCCCATTCCACAGTCATATTAGTACGAAGGAAAACTCAGACCTGAGAAGAATCTGTGTGGTACGTGGTGTAATGAAAGTAAGCTTTGCATTAAGTTAGTTAAAACGGTGACAGCGAGAAACAGGATGAAACATCAAGTTACAAATAACGTTTACCAATCACGCCAATCCATACGTATGCTTCTGCATCTACTTTAAGCTTTCTTGTGGACATGAGTGAGAACACACACTCCAAACACCTGTTTGTTACTTCTGGTTGTGTGGTTAAAGTTAAGCTAATGTGTACAGAAGGTTATCGAGTTTGACTTATATAGACCAGTAAAAAACCTATATCGACTAGCAAAAGATTTTCATTGATTTTTCTTTTTTATTTATATTTTTAAAAAAATCCCCACACAAAGCAGCAGTTTGAATTCTTGTATTGGTAGTCTTGGACTTACTTATTAGTGTTTTTAGTGTTTTGCTATTTCCTGCATTTTTTTGCTGAGCCAATTACATTGCCTGTTCAACAGAAACAACAGTACAACAACACACACACTGGGCTAGTAAATAGTGCCAGTTCAGAAAATAAAATTGAAGTCTGGTGTGAATATTTTATTTTGTAATAATCTTGATCTTTAGTTGGAAGTTCAAAATTTTTTCTTCTTGGTTGATGGTTCTTGCAATATTTAAGTCCAAGGTTTATTATAACTTTATTAATACTTGCTGCTTTTATTCATTTTGTTTATTGGATATTTAATGCAAATGTCCAATAAACTGTTTTCATACAATCTAGTGTTGGTTTCTGTCTTGAACCCAGTGCTGCCAGGATAAGCACAAGAACCAACCCTGTTTACTGTGAATTAATTAAGCATATTGAAAATGTTATGAGAAATAACACATATGAGAGCCGTTATTGAAAATACAATTCTTTAATAATTCACAATGTGCTTCATCCACCACATCAGCTTAATCCATGTTGACAGATCCTGATGTTATGCCATTAGAATTGCACTCCCATTCATCTTTTTTTCCCTCAACACATCCACATACACAGATGTGTGGCACATCATTTGTTAATATTTCAACATTAGCATTTTCACTAATAAGAAGACAGAGCTGGAGGTGGCAGTGTTAAAGATGTTAAGATTTGCATTGGATGTGACAAGGATGGACAGTATTAGAAATTAGTACGTCAGGGGTTGGACGGTTTGCAGACAAGTCAGGGGCAAGATTGCGCAGAGGAGAGATGCTGGGTATATTCGGAAAAGGATGCTAAGGATAGAGCTGCCAGGGAAGAGGAAAAGAGGAAGGCCTAAGAGAAGGTTTATGGATGTGGTAAGAGAGGACATGCAGGTAGTGGGTGTGAAAGAGCAAGATGCAGAGGGCAGGAAAATATAGAAACGGTACAGAATATGTATTAAGACTGAACTAGTACCTCAAAATCAAAGATTCTTCAAAGTTTTCTTGAAAAACCTGATGCTACCCTCAGGTCCATGTTATGTTATACATTACAGTGGGAAAATTCAGAACAGACCAGATTTCTATTAGAATACAAATATTCCAATGTTTTGTTACAGCTAACATGCATATGTAGCATGTGAAGACATTTACAGGTAGAGTCCTTTTGCCTGTTTTATATGCTGATAAATTCAGTTTATTTGGGCTCAAATATAGGCGTACAACAAAGAATCTTTTACTTTTAATCTGTTAACATGGATTTACATGGAGTGGCCACATACACACGTGTATGTGTATATATATATATAATAATTTTATATATATATAATTTTATATATATATAATAATTCCAAAACGGCACACTGTTATATTATTAGTGGATTTAACTTTCAATGAAAGTTTTAAGTCACTTACAGAACTTGCAGCTAGTGGCTCCTCCGTCTTATTATACTTTTGGTAATTCTTTATGTCCTGACATCTGTTTATTGTATATCTGCTGTTCTTTATTAATTGATTTTATTTTTTTATTTGAAGTAAATCACACTTTTGCTGTAATGCAGGAAACCTCCAAATGTCACATGTTACAAAGGGCAAAAATACATTTTCCAGGTATGAGTTGAGTTGTTTACAAATTAAACATGTGTTAATAAGTTTGTGTCATCGGTCAGCCAAGTTAAACAAAAATATTGTATATTGATTCTGTGGTAAGTGTATGTGTTTGAAGTGCTGCAGTGAAAATTTTGAAAGTATTTACTGAGAAGATTTATAATTTGGGAAGTGTATACATTGCAGAAGCTTGACTTGCACAGGCACCTTGCCTCTTTGTTCTATTCATAATTTTTTTAATGCATTTGTTGTTAGTCTTTTTGTTGACACATGGGCTTGAAAAGTGTTGTCTTTCATGTTCAGGGTCTTTAATTATTATCTGCAGTGATTGTTACCTTGCACAGTGTTTTCCAGCCGTTTAGTAAATACCAAGTAATGACACCTTTGGCAAACAATACTTTTCTCATAAAAAAGGCATTTAGAGTATAATAATGTTTTAATTTTGAGTTTTGTCTGTACATGAATTGTTTCAGCTGTGTGCAGCTGTATGAGATAGCAAAGTGGTTTCCAGTTTAGTTTAAAACATAATATGATGAAACGGGGTTATTGATAAATCAATGTCTCATTTTGTTTCAAAGTAAACCTATCTATGAGATCTGTGTGTGAAACAACAGTAGAAAACTTCTAGTTTTAGAATTTTTGCACTGTTGCCAGGAGTCTGTTACAATTCAGACATTAAAATCATAATTGAACTATTATTGATGTTGTTGCAGTTTTTATATACTTAATAACACTAGTTTGGATAGAGTTTTTTTCCCTTCAGTATTCTTTTAAATGTAGTCACAAGTGTGTTGATGACTGTTAGGCACAACTTAAACTTCAGTTCATAAAGCAGAAATAAATGAGCAAATATCAATGAAGTTATCAGGGGTTATCAAGTTTAATGATATAAATGAATCTAGCCAAAAAATTATCACTGTGGAGATAATCCATATCATCTGTGTACTTCATAAATATACACTGCTCCTAAAAAAATAAGGGAACACTTAAATCACACATCAGATCATGAAGAACAAAATACTCAAGTGGCAATTATTTACTGAGTAATTCTGTGTAATTCATTCAAAACAAAATAATATAACAATGGTCACTGGAACTCAATCACATTGAATGCTGGATTCAACATCACACTGAAAATCAAAGTCAAAAATGGAAGTTGCAGGCTGATCCAACTTGTGTGAATTTCATCATGGCAACTTGTAATGTCACTCATTAGTGCATATGACCCCCATGTACCTTTATGCTCTTCCAACAACATCTGGGCATGTACCTGATGAGATGGCTAATGGTGTGATGGGGTATCTCTTCCCAGACCTGGATCAGGGCATCAGTGAGCTCCTGGACAGTCTGTGGTGCTACTTGTTGACATCGGATGCACACCTATACAGTGGAACATCGGGTCACGAACGTCTCGGACCACGTACAAATCGGGTTACGACCAAAAAGTTCACCAAACTTTTGCATCTGTTCACGACCACACACTCGGGTGACAAACGAGCCAGTTTCCCTTCTGGTGCATACGTGCCAATGATTTCCGCACATGTTCAGTCTCTCCCTATGCATTCGCTGTGAACTCTTTGTGCTCTATTTCGTTTCCCTTCCGGTTTGTACGCGCCGGTGATTTACGCACATGTTTAGTCTCTCCCTGTACAGTATATTGTTCTCGGTCAGACGCACATCGCACAGAGGGACTTTGTGGTATAGTGGGTCCACAGCTCACGTCAAGAGGCCAGTTTTACATAAATAATCGCCATGCTTGCAGCTTAGTGAGGGGGCGTGGTGGTTGATTGCTACAGCGCGAGGCGGCTAAAGGGAGGAAAAAAGAAAAGAAAGACGGAGGTTGCGGAGTAAGGAAGTAAGCAGGAAGCAGTGTGGAAAGAACCAGTGTGAGTGAGTGAGCGAGCCAGCGCGTGCTCGCAGGCAGGCAGCTGGGCAGTGAGCCCAAGCAGGTGTGTTTTGGCTGACACTCGATGGGGCAGAAGGAAGAGGTCGCTCCAACTGAGCGATCAAGAAGCTGGACTGACCAGAAGAAGGATGGCTGGCCGCGTAGGGCAGTTAAAGAATGCACCGGGCTTGTTTTTAAAGAGACTGCTTTGAGCATTGTTTTAACCTCGTTGTATTTAATGAAGACTTTTTTCTATTGGATTTTAACCTCCACTTCACTTCTCTTTTTATGGGATTAATTATTTATTGAAGGATTCTGAAAGCACTGCACATTATTTAGTTTGGACATTGTTTTTGATTGTTGTTTTGTTGATTTTAATAAAAGCACTTGGCACTTTTTGCACCATCCAATTGCTCCATTGTAGTGCCTCACTGTCGTGTTCATCGGTAAAATTACCAACGGTGACGGGTTTAAGGGCTCCCGGAAGCGAGATGGGAGCATTCAGCGAACCCGCATCGTCACAGACTTTACCTCAAAACTGTAATCTCCTCTCCACCCAGTTCCTCCTCACGTCCTTCATGCCAGAGCTCGACTCATGCAAGGTTAGGTTATGGTTAGTTTTTGTATTACGGATTTTTCAAATGTTCATTTTTCGGTTTGTAGCATACATTGTTGCAATGTTACTTTTCTTGGTTGTTTATTAAATTACAGATTTTTTGAATATTCATTTTTTTAATGAGTTTTAAGCACAGGGAAAAAACGTGTTTACAGCGAGCGGTTCATAGCGTGAATTGTTGTAATGTTACTTTTCTTGGTTGTTTATTAAATTACGGGTTTTTCAAATGTTCATTTTTTTCCTGTGCTTAAAACTCATTAAAAAAAGTGTTTACAGCGAGCGGTTCGTAAGGCTATGACATGAATTCTTGCAGTGTTACTTTTCTCTGATCAAGCTTTTCTCAGTGTTATTCAATGTTTTTACATTTAGTTTACTATTATGCTGTGCATTCTATGATATAATTAACTATTTTTGTGCTTAAAAATCTTTAAAAAATATATTTACATACAGTTTGGAACGGATTAATTATATTTACATACAATCCTATAAGGAAAAATTACTTCGGGTCACGACCAAATTGGGTTACGACCAGAGTTTTAGAAACGAATTACGGTCGTGACCCAAGGTTCCACTGTACATAATGTCCCTGTGGTTCTCAATTAGATTGAAGTCTGGGGGACGCGTGGTCCAGTCAATGGCGTCAATGCTTTTGTCGTCCAGGAACTGCCCGCACATTTGGTCGGATGAGAAAAGGCATTGTCCTGCACATGAAGGGACCCAGGTCACACTACACCAGCATAACGTCTGACATTGGCTCTGAGGAATTCATCCCGGTAACTAACAGCAGTCAGGGTACTGTTGCCTAGCATGTGGAGGTCTGTGCAACCCTCACCAAACTGGTCATCATGGATGATGTTGCATGGTGCATCATGTTCACCACGGCGTCTCCAAAATTTTTCAAATTTGTCACATGCTCAGTGTGAACCTACTTTCATCTGTGACGAGAATGGGGCACCAGTGGCGAAGCTGAAAATTGTGATATTCTTTGACAAATGCCAGTCGAGTTGTACGGTTATGGGCTGACAGCACAGGCCCCACTAGAGGATGTCTGGCTCTCATGCAACCCTAATGAAGTTTGTTTCTGACAGTTTGGTCAGAAACATGCACACCCGTAGCCAGCTAGAGGTCATTCTATAGGGCTCTGGCAGACCTCCTCCTTTTTCTCCTCACGAAAAGGAACAGATACCACTCCTGCTGCTGGGCTGATGCCATTATATGGCCCTGTCTAGCTCTCCTCATATAACGGCCCATCTCCTGGTATATCTTCCATGCTCTTGTGAATGTGCTGGGAGACATGGCAAACCTTGTTATGGCGCATATGGATGTACCATCCTGGAGGAGCTAGACTACCTGTGCAACCTGAATTGGCTGCAGGTGTCACCTCTTGCTACCAGTAGTGACAAGAACACTATCAAAACTCTAAACTAGAGAAGAATCAATCAGGAAGTACAAGGAGAGTGCAATTGTCTGTGACCACTACCTGTAAAACCATTTTCTTTTTAGTGTTTGTTTTGCTGTTGTCTCTCCAGTGCACCTTTTGCCACTTTTATTTGCACCACAGTAGGTGAAGTTGATTCACATGCACTTATGCCTCCTAACTGGACAGATTGATATCCCTGAAACTTAATTGACTGTGATGATTAAGTTTTCCCTTAATTTTTTTGAGCAGTATGTATTGCTTACATTTGAAATTTCAGGTGGGTGTTCAAGTAATGCTTCCTTTAGCAGTCTAGCTTCAAATGGTAAAACTGCGGGTACCAGTCAGTCATTTAGGCTCAATAGACATAAAACAAAAACATTATTATAAGAGCAAAATCTTTAGTATTAGAAGTACCTGTGAAAAACATTTCATTAGGAACTGGTTTTGGATTCTATGTATGAAACTGGTTGATGCAAGAGTCTTTTTTGTTTTACCGAAACAGATTAGTAGTTAAATTTTTCACTTTTTCCTTATTTCTTTGATGCTCTCTTACTGCTCTCTGAAATTTATAATGAACTCATACAAATGCAGAGCAAATCAGGTTGATGGTCACACCTAGTTCAGTTCTTCACAATTTTCAAAGCTTTTGATAAAATGGATACATCAGAATTCTTTGAGTTAAATAATGAATCATATACTTGAGGATTTTTGTGAGAATCTGGAACAAACTACTAAGGCTTTGTTCACAGGCAAGCTAAAATTGACTCGGTTCTAATTTTTGACACCCACATTATTTTTTTTGACTTTTTAAGATGTGGAGGGATTTGATGTAAAACAGTGTGGTGACAGTCTCAGAATATTAATCAGAACATTAGTTACTCATATCAGGATTTGTCCACAGAATTTAGTTGCAATGTGAATGTTGTCTAAATTATGTACGAGAGCTGGAAACCTTGACAACTTTTGAAGGTATTTAGATGAAACACTGAGGCAACGTCTTTATTAGTTAACTAAAGACTGTCATATTAAGTGACTGTTATGGTAATTTTTAGGTGTAGCCTTCATTTACAAAATCTTGACAAGTCAGAGGCATTCGGTGGCAAGCTCCTGAGAATCTAATTTGTCTAGTCTGACATACCAGGTAGATCACTCCAACTGGTGTGCAACTTGTCCCATCAAAATTAAACAGGTTTAATTTTGTCTTTAGTTATCAGCGCAAGTCAGCGGTTGCTGATATTCTTGCTAGACTCTGCAAGTTTTAACCTCTGAAAATTGATTGGCATGTCTAATTTACCAACTGTGTGCTGACTCTCCAGCACAATCGTGCTCGTCCCTTTTAGTGAGAGCCAATAATGTGTTGCATGATGGAGCTTTTGCTGTATGAAGGGTAAACAGCTACTGTGAGTTTATCTGCAATCCCTGTCCTTTCCGTTTTTCTATTTTCATAATATGTAAAACATGAGACATGCATAAACAAACTTCTATTTTGTTTGTGAAGTCCAAAACGTGCATTGATTATTCCTCGTCTCTGCATTGTATGGTTCATTCCGTGTCAAATCAGCTGATTTTTCCCAGAAATCCCATGGATTTCTGTCTCAAAAAATTTTGAAAAAAAAAACCAGGTGTACTCATGTTATCCAGGAGACATTGTGTACAATTATTTTGATGTAAGATCAATACTTTCCATGATACAGCCAATTTTGTGAGGAGAGAGGGGTGTCAAATTTGACACATCTTTATTTTTCATCAGTTTCACAAGACCATATCTCAAGAAGTAAAATCCCTAGCATGCTCAAATTTTACACATTGCAACCTTTATAGGTATAGTACATAACAAAATGAAAACGTTTGGTCCAGAGACCACTTGGTAAGAGCAGACCTTAGGGGAAAAAATAAATACTTTGCCTTGTTTTGGCTTTCAGAAAGCATACTTTTAACTGATACAGCCTGCTGAATTTTTTTTTCCATGTTTAGATATCTACAGTACACTGGGCTTTTGAAAAGGCTATAAACAAACAAGAAACTGCATCATGGTTTGACCAGCAGAACTCTCAAATGTGAAAAAATCATTTTGGGTCTAATTTTCAGACCAGCTTAATCCACTATAGGAATGTCCAGATGTTTTTAAAATTATTTTTCCTGTATCCTACATGGTCACTTCTTTCTCCAAAATCAAGTTTTACTTTTCTTATGTGAATCTTTCATTTGTATTTTCCATTCTAAACATGGGTTAAATTCACCAGAGGTGAAATTCCTTATCAGTATTGATAATCATTAAGTTCTTCATCGCTTACTTGGGTATAGGATTAATGGGGAAAAAATAACTCACCAAAGGCACATTAAGCACAAAATCTGAACAACAGCTGCTTGATTTATCTTTAAATGCAACATTAGTTATAATGAAATGTTCACATCTTTGTTTTGCAGCAGCAGGAATGTGACCCATTTCTGTTTTAATCAAAGTGCAGGGTGTAGGGCATCTTTGTCTTTGAGATCAAGATGGTACTGCCTCACACTGACCATTGTAGGTGCACTAAGCTGTGCAGTGACACACTTATGGCACCCAACAAATACCATCTCTAGGTGGCCAATGGAAAGACTGTGCATGGTTGGTCTAGATGCATGAAACATATTAGAATGTCTGATTCCACTTCACTTTTGTCACAGATCTCACCAATCCAACATTTTTCATCATTCATGCATCAAACATAGCCTCCAATCGGACACAGTCTAATGTGAAGGACACATCTGATCCACCCAGGAGTGTTTTCGTGAAAGGGTAGGATCTCGGCTTCTTCTTCAGTGGTGGATATTTGGACAGTCAATTGACTATATTCACCAGACACCTGGCTTACTTTGAGTTTGCCATCTTCTGTAGAGATGTAGTAGTGGTATTCTCAAGTACCAGGTACTGTTTTGGCCATGGAGAACCGAATTCTTTGTTCAGCAACGTGAGCTAGAACGTCATCATTTGATATGAAAAAAGTTTGACATTTTGATGAATTACTGACTGAAAACTCACTTATTACACATAAGGCACATTCAGCCTATGTATAGGATGGAGAATAAATATGAAAGATTTGCATAAGAAAAGTAATGTTTATGTTTTGGGAAAGAAGGGGCAATGTAGGATAAATTAAAAATATTTTTCAAATTATCTGCACATTTTTACATGCCTTTAGGGTGCTCTGAAAATGAAATCCAAAATTATTTTTTGGATTTGAGAGGTCTGCTGTTCAAACCCTGATACAGTTGCTTTTTTGTTTATTGCTTTTTCAGAAAGCTTATATAGTTATCTGAATACTCTGAATAAGGGGGAAGTGGGGAAATCTCTGTTGGTTACAAATATGTGTTTCAAAGGGCCTATACATAGCTAAGCCAAAAACTCAAATTAAATTTTGGTCAATTTCAAGGTGCTGTTTTGACCATGCATTGTCATCTGGAGCAAATGTTTTAATTTTGTCACATGCTATACCAATTAATGTACCAGTGTGCTAGGTCTGAGCCTGCTCGTGGTTTAGTTCTCGAGTTATGGACTTGTGGAATTTGTTGGAAAAAATGAGGCTGGATAAAATCGACACATAGCCCCAACTCCCTCGGTAAAACTGGCTGTGTCTTGGAAAGTTTTAATCTTACATTACAAAAAATTACAGGGTGTCTCATGACTAACATGTTTACACCTATTAATTTTTCCAGAATTTTCTTGAGTCCGAAGTGAGTGGGCCATTGGTTGATTTGACATGGAACTAACCCTTATGCATTGTACTTCCAGATGAGCAGTCATTGGTTGTCAGCTAACATGCACATAAGCCTGCTCCTGTGACTAAAGCAAAAAGTGGACTTGTTTGATTTTTTTCAGAGCAAGTCATGCACTAGTTGGACTGAGGTGATAGGCATGTCACATTACAAGATGGGCTTCACAGCACTGTGCCGCCAATTATGTAAGTGAAGGCTACAACTGAAAATCTCTGGAAAAGGTTGAGTAATTTGACATGACCTTTAGAGACCCACAAGTGTGCAGTTTTTGGTTTAAAGCAGTAGTAAAATTCTTGAGCAAATAAGACTGGCTGATCTAAGAGAGAAGCAAGAGGGGTAATATTAGATTATGATGTATACATTGGTATTGGTTAAAGTAATTCCTGAAGCTGGAATACAAGTTTATTTTCATTCAAAATTGCACATTTTCCCGGAACCAGAGGCATCTAGCAAATTTACCTCCAGTATAAACCATTAAACATTGGAAAAACATTGTCGGATGGATTGAGACAGGTTATATAATTGCTGTTTTCTAGCACTGGCAACTTCATGTTGTCATTGTTGGATAAATTGCATGCCAGTTTGTGATATTACAGTTTTAGTCATTTAAGTTGTTTGCATTTATTTACGCACTAAACAGAGTTAATGGGGCTTCATTGATTTGGATGAAGAGTAAACAAATAGTGTTAGTTACACTGAAATTAACAAGAAGCTCTAAAGTTGAGATGTTAATGATTAACCATTAATAAATTAATATTATGATTTCAACCTACTACAGGTGCTGGTCATAAAATTAGAAATCATGACAAAGTTGATTTATTTCAGTAACTCCATTCAAAAAGTGAAACTTGTATATTAGATTCCTTCATTACACACAGACTGTATTTCAAATGTTTATTTCTTTTAATTTTGATGATAATACCGTAGATCCCGGAATACAAGCCGAGAATTTCGTCCTAGATTTTTGGCTTGGAGTTTGGGGTTCGGTTTATACAACGAGTATCATTTCAGATTCCAGATTTCCAGCGCAATGCCGGTTTTGCCGATGAATACGGAAGTAAACAATGACGAAACCACAGAGCCATCTTTCAGATGAAGAAGTAACTTTGCATGCCGGTACTTTAAATTAAATAAAGAATTTATTCAAAAAAGTGTTTTAGTTGTTGATTTTATTAATAAAATTTATAATAAATTACCGGGAAGTTTAAAATAAAATTTATTTTGATTCACGATCCACATCTTGCGTCACGAAACGGATGCGATCACGTGTATCCGCTTGCGCGATTGTAAACAAACAACCGAGAGCGTTAGTAGCGTCAGTTGGAGCCCAGATACATGTGTTTGTGGATGTAATTTCGAAACGAAGATGGACATTGTGTGGAAATATCTCCTCCTCCCTTCCTGCAGCCCAAAGATGTCAAATTAAATGGTGAGTACAGTATGAAATTGTTTCTAGAATAGAATGCTTTTTACTGTCACTATACGCATCTACAATGAGATTAAAAGTAGCTCCTTCAGTGCAGAAAAAAGTTCTGTATAGGGCTTGTATGGTTGTTTATTAGCCTTAGCATAACGCCGTATCTGCGGCCCCGCTTCTGCTTTCTTTCCCTCCTCCGTCTGTGTCGTCTCCTAGACCCGACAACAAACCACGGAGAGCCCGCTGGTCTCGCTATGTTGTCTGGGATGTTGTGCGTGTGATAAAAAACACTCAAAACAGATGTCTAGCTCTGGACACCGATGTCTATAAGGTTCTGAATGGTGTAGCGGATGTTCGCCGAACCGATCGTGCACAAACAAGGACAAAAAAAAAGTACAAAAACAACAAAAAAGTGCACTGAAAAGGAGAGCCCTGAGCCGCTGCGTGCCGCCATGCTCCTAGCCTAATCGAAGTAGGCTAGGCACTTTTTATAACTTTTTGGTTAGTACATTAGAAAAAATATTGGTGTTTTTTTTTATGAAAAGGTTAAGTAAGTGTTGTAGTAGGAGGTTTGGAACGCATTATGGGTTAGCCTTTGCGAATGAATTAAGTTCGTAAGTCAAGGGTCCACTGTATTGCGTATTTAAGTTAATCAAATTTATAACAAGTCTCCGGAAAGCCGATGTACCATATTTGCGTATATAGTTTCAACACAAAGGTTCCAATTTACCAAACTTCTCCGCAATCACTTCCTAGTTTCCATCAAAAATGCCGGCAGTCTCAAATTCTCGCCGATAAACATTATAAATATACCCGAAGAGACACTTTTAAGGAAATTTAGAAAATTTTGCTTGGAGAAGGGGGTCGGCTTAAATACCGGTCATCGGCAAATACATGTAATTTAGTCGGTAGAGAAGGGGATCGGCTAATATACCGGGTCGGCTTGTATTCCGAGATCTACGGTAACTGACAACTAATGAAAGTCCCAAATTCAGTATCTCGGAAAATTAGAATATCAATTAAGACCAATGCAAAAAAAGGACTTTTAGAAATGTTGGCCAACTGAAAGGTATGAGCATGTACAGCACTCAATATTTAGTTGGGGCTCCTTTGGCCTGGATTACTGCAGCAATGCGGCGTGGCATGGAGTCGATCAGTCTGTGGCACTGCTCAGGTGTTATGAGAGCCCATGTTGCTCTGATAGTGACCTTCAGCTCTTCTGAATTGTTGGGTCTGGCGTATTGCATCTTCCTCTTCACAATACCCCATAGATTTTCTATGGGGTTAAGGTCAGGCGAGTTTGCTGGCCAATCAAGAACAGGGATACCATGGTCCTTAAACCAGGTACTGGTAGCTTTGGCACTGTGTGCAGGTGCCAGGTCCTGTTGGAAATTGAAATCTGCATCTCCATAAAGTTCGTCAGCAGCAGGAAGCATGAAGTGCTCTAAAACTTCCTGGTAGATGGCTGCGTTGACCTTGGACCTCAGAAAACATAATGGACCAGCACCAGCAGATGACATGGCACCCCAAACCATCACTGACTGTGGAAACTTTACACTGGACCTCAAGCAACGTGGGTTCTGTGCCTCTCCTCTCTTCCTCCAGACTCTGGGACCTTGATTTCCAAAGGAAATGCAAAATTTACTTTCATCAGAGAACATAACTTTGGACCACTCAGCAGCAGTCCAGTCCTTTTTGTCTTTAGCCCAGGCGAGACGCTTTTGACACTGTCTCTTGTTCAAGAGTGGCTTGACACAAGGAATGCGACAGCTGAAACCCATGTCTTGCATACGTCTGTGCGTGGTGGTTGTTGTAGCACTGACTCCAGCTGCAGTCCACTCTTTGTGAATCTCCCCCACAGTTTTGAATGGGTTTTTGTTTCATAATCCTTTCCAGGGTGCGGCTGTCCCTATTGCTTGTACACTTTTTTCTACCACATCTTGTCCTTCCCTTCGCCTCTCTATTAATGTGCCTGGACACAGAGCTCTGTGAACAGACAGCCTCTTTAGTAATGACCTTTTGTGTCTTGCCCTCCTTGTGCAAGGTGTCA
>JANRMT010062827.1:34141144-34162784 GCA_026402145.1 Polypterus bichir lapradei | reverse complement strand
ATATATATATATATATAATATAAACATTATTAAACAATAATGTAAGTGTGCACCTAAAGAATTACATACATATTCAGTACTTAATTTATACACAGCCTTTATATTTTTATGAAATAAAATTTTCATTTAAAGGTTTAACATTCCGTATTAATGCGGTTCAGAACTACAGATATATTTAGGGCCCTATGGAATCCATTTTTATTTTTTCACAAACTACAGGTATATTAGGGCCCTAATTTTTCACAAATTCCATTTTTTTGTCTTATTTTCATTTTTACTGTTTTTTATTTTTCTTTGATTCAGATTTTTTTTTTTTTTTTTATTAAAAGGAACAACAACTACAACAAAACAAACAATAATGTAATGTCACATTACATTCCTTTTAATGAAACCGCACACTAGCACAACTGAACCTTATCTTGCAGTTCCATCCATCAGATAGGAGCCCAGGTCCTCCATGATGTTGTATGCTGAGACTGCAGTAGGACAGTGAGTTCCCTCCAGAATTGTAAGAGCTGTTACTAGTTTGATGCATCCTTCTAAGATGAAGGTTAACTTCACTTTTAGGGTCTAGGATATTTGTTACAGTCTGAGCTGATGTGTTCTCAGCCAGAAAGAGCTTTTTGTAGGTGTGAATATGTTCAGCGAGGTGACCTGCTGATTTGAACCAGCTATTCCACCTGGTGTTTTCTGCCTCAGGGGTTCCTGGCAGGCTTCTTGAAGAAGGCAGACTTTACCCACATCACTAGTGGTTTAGCCTCACTAAGGTATTTATAATGCTGTCAGGTCTCTCCCACCAAACTGATAACATGACACAAGCAGGTTGAATGTACACTGTTAGGGATAACCCCATTTAAAACTTCCTGGTATGCTTTCAGACACTATGATGCATTGTCTGTAACCACTGCTAAAATGTCATGAAGATTCAGCTAGTTGTTGTGAAGGGACTTAATTGCTGCCTGTGAAAAGGTGGAAAAGTTGCAGCTTTCCATAAAGATAACATCTGCCAAAAAGTACTGATCTTCAGTACCTGTAATTGTGATTATGTAAATTATTTCTAATGATTCTTAAACCTTAAATGTTTACAGATTGAAAATGTGCATCATTACATCTGTAGCTTCATCTACTGTATATCTTAAAATAATTGATTACAAAGCAAAAGCAAACTAATCTGCAAGACGCTAAATCCAGGAATTAAACAGAAAAAAAGAATGAGAGACCCGCTTTTAAGGGCTTGTTGCATCTGAGGAGAAGCTTGCTCTTCTGCTCAGGGTTGTAGGTGCCAAATTTATAATGAAAGAGTCAAATGTGGACCTTGGGTGCCTCGTCACAGCGAGGCAAAACATTTATTAAATCCTGAAACATCGTTGTTAATTTTTAAAAGGGAATCCGTTAACAACCAGGGCCATTCACCAATAACATTTTCTACAGGAAAGACTGTTAATATTGGTTAAATATAATCTAATGTACAATTAGAACTGCCTACATAAAATAATTACCATATAGCCAAATGTTTACTCACCTATCACTATGTTGAGAACAATGTGGTCTTGGCTATCAGTGGTTTCATCATCTACAACATAAATTTTATTGCCACAAATCTTTCGAAGAACAGCGTCCATATGTTGTTCAAAGACATGGGGCAAATGAGTTTGACGAAGGCTGCTCTCATTTTCTGGCAGTACGCCTCCTTGTTTTACAATGCTTAATAAAGAAAGGACGTATTCTTGTCATTTTTTCGAACATTATGTCAGACTCACATGACCACAAAGACCTCCACAAACTGGCGTCTTGCATCTGACGATTTTCTTGTTTCGTCTATTGTTACCTGAAGGGGAACACTTTTTGATCTTAATTTCTCCTTGTTCTTTAGATGGGTTTTAGATTTGACGTGGTCATTGCAAGTATCTTTTCATGTCCAGTCTATGGTATACTGGCAAAACTTGCAGAGAAGTTGTTATCCAGATTTGTAAAAATCACCGGGATATTGTTGTGCTCTCAGTTTTGCAGTTAAGCTCGTGTTTCTTAGTTTTTTCTACGCAGTTAGGGTATCTGATAACTGCTTTCTTCGACATTTCTGTCTCGTGCAGCTAGCTGATTCGCATGCCTTTAATGAGAGAATATGCAGGAAATACGTGCACAAACAGATAGAGGCATGACTGAATTTCTACGAAGAATTGTTCAATGAGATTAATCGTGATTCATTTTTTTAATCGATTCCCAGCCCTAATATGTGTATACATAATCGGTTTTGGCCTTAAAAAAACTGATCAGAGCATCCCTACTTAAAGTCATGGAATTTGAAGTGTTCTGTAATGTACAAACACTAGTGGAAAATCTACAAACACTCCCCCCCCCATACAGGCACTGTTCCAGTTATTGAATTTAAATCTCTTTCAAATTTGAAGGTGCAGTACATACTAATGTGTCTCTGCGCCTACACACTGTGTAAAAGTACACTTTATTTTTCTAGATTGCAAACAGCTTGAGAAACAATTTACTACACAAAATATGTTTACTTGACCTTAAATTAATTATTTATTAATACATGAGGAGCTGTACAGTGATCCCCCACCTATCGCGGAAGTTATGTTCCAGACCCATCAACAATAAATTAAATCCGCGATATAGAAAGACCATATAAATAAACATTTTTTCTTTTTTTTATAGTTTAAGCCTTAAAATACCCATCCCACACGCTTTAAACACATGTAAACTTATTAAAACACACTTTGTAAACACATATGATCTGTGGATGTTGGGCTAAGGATATGAGTAACATCTCTCTATTATAAAACATTTTAACGTCATGCAAGACAAGGCCGTGAGACAGAAGAACAGATGCTGTACAGGCTCTTTAATAACTGACCAGAGCAACAAGCAGAGCAAGTGTTTTGGCAGAAGCAGCACAAAGTCTACTTCTCCTTAGTGTTCATTCAGCTACCCCCCCCTTCACAATACTAAGTGGCAGGAGCGTGGCGTGCCTCCGGGGGAGGGGTTTAAGTGAAGTGATCGAGACCAGATCATCTCAGACACTTTGACGACACGCCCTACTTACAATTTAAAATAAGTTCACTGATATCTAACCTAGCAGTTGTTGGAATGCTTTTGACAGACAAACTTCAGGTGCTCCCAGCTCTTAAAACAATGACAAGCAGAACACGCAGCTTGCCAGTAGCAGCTGCAGAAAGCCAGCAGATGATCCGAGCACCACTTCTTAGCTTGCATTCAGCCCTCACACCCCACTCCCCATACTCCTCCTTCAGGATGCACAGAGCGACAAGCAAAACACACAGCTGGACAGTAGCAGCAGCAAGACACCAGCTGAACCAATCGCATCTCTTTAGCGTGCATTCAGACCCTCCCATCACAACGCGAGCAGCGTTATAAGTGCCACGAGAAAGAGATTTAACCACGGAAATAAAGGACAAATATTGTTTTCACAAAAGTTTTAAAGTAAAAATGAAAATAATGCATATGTAACAATTCCCATGAAAATAACAATCTCTTTAAATTGTTTATCCTGTAAACCAAACCCGGGGGTGGGCGAGCGAAGCCCCCTAGTAATAATAGTATTAATAAATCCGCGATATAGCAGGGGATCACTGTAACCTAAAAGTAAATTTCACTCAGTTAGGCCAGAGTGCAGATGATTGAGGGTTTGTGCATAGGCTAGTGCTGGTTCCTGTGTCAGAGCACTATCTGTATGTTTTTAATACTATTAAACCCATACATGTGGATTAATAATTTGAATTATAGTTTGTTTCTTATACTATATATTTAAAATTGTCTTTTAAAGTTGTTTATGAAAAGTTAAGTCATTTGTTTAAAAAATTAATTTTAAGCCGCAGGCTCCTCAAGGAAGAAACCCTGAGGTCTGCAAAGTTGTGTTCTGTTTCTCTTAGTGTTTATAGCAATTGTTCCATTACCAGTTATGCAAGTGACACTATAGTGATAGGAGACATGAGTATGGACGGGGAAGGCCATGATATACTGTGGTGTGAAAAACTATTTGCCCCCTTCCTGATTTCTTATTCTTTTGCATGTTTGTCACACAAAATGTTTCTGATCATCAAACACATGTAACCATTAGTCAAATATAACACAAGTAAACACAAAATGCAGTTTTTAAATGATGGTTTTTATTATTTAGGGAGAAAAAAAATCCAAACCTACATGGCCCTGTGTGAAAAAGTAATTGCCCCCTTGTTAAAAAATAACCTAACTGTGGTGTATCACACCTGAGTTCAATTTCCGTAGCCACCCCCAGGCCTGATTACTGCCACACCTGTTTCAATCAAGAAATCACTTAAATAGGAGCTGCCTGACACAGAGAAGTAGACCAAAAGCACCTCAAAAGCTAGACATCATGCCAAGATCCAAAGAAATTCAGGAACAAATGAGAACAGAAGTAATTGAGATCTATCAGTCTGGTAAAGGTTATAAAGCCATTTCTAAAGCTTTGGGACTCCAGCGAACCACAGTGAGAGCGATTATCCACAAATGGCAAAAACATGGAACAGTGGTGAACCTTCCCAGGAGTGGCCGGCCGACCAAAATTACCCCAAGAGCGCAGAGACGACTCATCCGAGAGGTCACAAAAGACCCCAGGACAACGTCTAAAGAACTGCAGGCCTCACTTGCCTCAATTAAGGTCAGTGTTCACGACTCCACCATAAGAAAGAGACTGGGCAAAAACGGCCTGCATGGCAGATTTCCAAGACGCAAACCACTGTTAAGCAAAAAGAACATTTGGGCTCGTCTCAATTTTGCTAAGAAAAATCTCAATGATTGCCAAGACTTTTGGGAAAATACCTTGTGGACTGATGAGACAAAAGTTGAACTTTTTGGAAGGCAAATGTCCCATTACATCTGGCGTAAAAGGAACACATCATTTCAGAAAAAGAACATCATACCAACAGTAAAATATGGTGGTGGTAGTGTGATGGTCTGGGGTTGTTTTGCTGCTTCAGGACCTGGAAGGCTTGCTGTGATAGATGGAACCATGAATTCTACTGTCTACCAAAAAATCCTGAAGGAGAATGTCCGGCCATCTGTTCGTCAACTCAAGCTGAAGCGATCTTGGGTGCTGCAACAGGACAATGACCCAAAACACACCAGCAAATCCACCTCTGAATGGCTGAAGAAAAACAAAATGAAGACTTTGGAGTGGCCTAGTCAAAGTCCTGACCTGAATCCAATTGAGATGCTATGGCATGACCTTAAAAAGGCAGTTCATGCTAGAAAACCCTCAAATAAAGCTGAATTACAACAATTCTGCAAAGATGAGTGGGCCAAAATTCCTCCAGAGCGCTGTAAAAGACTCATTGCAAGTTATCGCAAACGCTTGATTGCAGTTATTGCTGCTAAGGGTGGCCCAACCAGTTATTAGGTTCATGGGGCAATTACTTTTTCACACAGGGCCATGTAGGTTTGGATTTTTTTTTCTCCCTAAATAATTAAAACCATCATTTAAAAACTGCATTTTGTGTTTACTTGTGTTATATTTGACTAATGGTTAAATGTGTTTGATGATCAGAAACATTTTGTGTGACAAACATTCAAAAGAATAAGAAATCAGATAGGGGGCAAGTAGTTTTTCACACCACTGTAACTATTATATGGTCAACAGTCATTGATCTGGGAGAGGAGGTAGATATACTTACTATATATAAATATCTAGTTGCCTACATTGGTAATTATCTCAATTGTAATACTGTATATTGTTCTAAACATGATTCGTTCTTATTTCTTCTACTTAAACACAGACTGTTCGTAATGGACAAGGTTATCATGCTGCCCTTTTGTAATAGCATGATCTACCTTGTCATCTCTTTTGCCTCCATTTCCTAGTTTAGTGTCCTGACTAATTAAAAGTTAAGCTGTACAATTAAATGCTGTATTGTTTTACCAGATAGAAATCCAGAATTACGGGAGCTGACTTGGAGAATCTGGTAACTGCTTAAAAGTAGTCAGTGCTGAAGAAACAGGGAATCTTCTTGCTTGGTGACAGCCAACATTATATTTAACATAACATTTAACAAATAAAATGAGTGTTATTTCCTTAAAACCCCTTATAAATTGTGCCTGGAATTCTTTCACCATCAGTGGTATACAGGTGTTGATAAACAAAAATGATCAGTGATAGCAAGAACTTTGAACATGGAGCATGTCTATATAAATACAGTGCATAAATTTAGGCTTAACCATTTATCTATTAGAAAAACAATATCAAATTTATTTTTAAGATACATTTTTTTAAAACTGAATCTAAAGTTTTACTTTTAAGTTATGTGAATATTTGCATTTTGCTATTTGTTTTTAGCTTTTGGTCTGTTAATCTTTTGCTTGTTGCTGTCTTCTCTAAGCGTAAATCCATGTAAAATCTGATGTGAAATTATGCAATAATGTCAAAAAATCAGACAGGAATAGTACTTCTCTATAGCACCACTTCTGTCTTTGTAATTGTTTATGCTAAACAATGTCTTTTCTTTTTTATTAGGTATTTGGTACATCAAATTGACAATAACAGCAGCTGAAAGGAAAAGTTTGATGTTGACTAACAACGTATGAATTGGAAACTTTTAAGATGGAGTACAATAAATGACTGGGAGAAAGAATTTAAAAGCAAAAAAATATATATATATTATATATACAACTGTCAATGTTGAGAACAGTGCCTGGGCTAGCACTATAAAGGATTTACTGTGGCATTATCACATGTAGACTGCTGCATCTGAAGTGAAAACAAGCAATTAGTAATATTTATACAAATATTCTATTTCTCTTCATTTAGAAGAGCCTTCTTACATAATTGTACCTGTAATTCGTACACATATGGTGTTTTTAATTTTTTGAAAAACTTCCTGAAGAGGGTCAAAGTACGCAAAAAAACATTTAATAAGGGGTAAAAAGCTCCATAGCATATTTGCTTGTGAAGAAGAAGTAACATTTTCTCTGAAGTGTAAAGATTATTCACCATGGCAACAGCCAGGACTGAGAACCCCCCTTCAATGGTAATGGGACTTCGCAAGCAGAATGGGCAGTTAAGAGGACAGCAGCAGAAGCCTGTTACTCCACAGGCAGGGTCTTCAGGATTTGGGTCACAGTCAACAAAAAACACTCACATTGTTCATAATGTTTCTCAGACGCCTGCTGTGTCACAGCCTCCACAAAATAGTGGTGGAATCAGGTAAATTCCAGCCTAGATCAACAGAGTAAAACCATTTGAAGTACAAATGGTTTTTTTTTTTTTTTTTTTTTTTTTTGGGGTTGTCTTTTGTTATAGTGGGTTTTAGCTTAATTGTTTTCTTAATTTTAGAAGTAATTATGTATGTAGAATTGTGTGTGTATGTATATATATTTATATATGTGTATATAAAAATGTACAGTTTTAAGCAAATGTTTGGACACCCTGGTCAAATTATATTAACTTCTAAAGTTAAAACAAATAGTAGAATACAACTTTGGCAGCAAACAAACTAAAGCAGTTGCATTTTTTTGAAAATGTTAATGGTACAGTTGCAATTTATGTAATGACCTGAAAAAAAAAAAAAAAACTAGAGAGAGAGGAAAAAATGCAGTTGTATAGTTTTAGAACGTTTTTTTGGTTTTTAGTCAGGTCTGGCTTATCTCATTGGATCCTCGTTAGGTGTTAGTCTAGTTAGGGATCTTCATTAGAAATTGTCAGGCGGTGACAATTCCCGAGTCTAATAAATTAATTGACTCTTCAAACATTGTGCAATACTCAACAACCAATGGGCTGTTTTAGGCAACTGACTCCAACTAATTTCCAGCATTCTAAGCATGCCTGCACCCATGCTATGTCAGGGAGTATAGCTACTGCGAGAAAGAGATGACTTTCTTATTGATCGATAGGCAGAGAAGTGCCTTTGCTGAGAGATCAGTTTTCAGTTAGTAGTGGTTTTTAATGCTATCATTATGACTTTTCTAACTCTGAGGTAATTATTCAAACTGTAGATTTTTTTAAACACATGTTCAATATAATGCACATACCTGTGGTTCATTTTAATTTAAAAACTTTGTATATTTGTTTTAAAGTACAGCATTGTTGATTTACTGTCATTTTATTAATAAACCTGAAAAGTTTCTTTGTAAACAAAAAAAAAAAAAATCAGCTCAGTTTAGTTTTATATGTCCCTCTTCACTGAGTGTAGATGTAGAGTGCTGTGATAAGTTCTCATGCAAAAACAAACAGTACTATTACTCAACAATTACATTAGACACAAAACTAGGTTGTAACATATTAACACAAAATGGTCAGATAGTGCCGGACGTCATTAATTATTTGTTGAACAATGGCCAATTGACATCAGAGGGAAAGAAAACAGAAGCTCCTCTCATCAGCGTCCCTTAAGATAAAACCAAAAGGGGGGTTCCACAATCAATTAAAAGAGAAAGTTAAAGACTAAGTTAGATACGGTCAGATTCCTGGAATCCTAGGCCATATGGCTTCCCTTAAAAGGGCATTCTACAATAGAATCAATCCTGGGCTGAACAGAATTTTTCTATCTGCTGTATCTCTGGTGTCTTTTCCATGGGCAAGAAAACAAAGCATTATACATTTTAGTTGATCTTTCCATTAACGGACATTTTCAATGCAATTTTTGACTTGCATACAAAATTGAGTTATGAATCAGGTATATATGTTAGGCCTGGGAAAGGTAAAGTGTTAATTTTGGTGATTAATGTGGCCTGTTTACCATGTTAAAAATATTGTCACATCCAGAGCCGGCAACGAGATGATCGTGTCATGCCGTTCTTTGATCAGGGTGGCATTTTCATGTATTTTTCTAATTTATTTTTACATTTTTTTTAAACATTGCAAAATAATAATACAAAAAAGTTAGGTGTCAACCTAAAGAATTACATACACATCCAATACTGTATTAATACCTTTAAAACCTTTACCTATAAATATTTTGAGAAATAAAATTTTATTTAAACGTTTCAAATCACACATTTCACAACACCTTGCCACATGTCAATATGTGATACATGTGTTCATTTAATTGATTAATACATACCAACATAGGTGCAGGGGAGTGGGAGGAAGGGGGTTTATGGTAGTCCTGGAGCAATACTAATAAGTTTCTAGTACCTCTGTATTTAAATTGTCAGTCTGCTAGGTACCTTACAGTGCTGATTGCCTTAATATAAAGACAAAATTTGATTAAACAGAAGTGTAATGATTATTCCTACCCATTATTCCAGTTTTCAGTATCTTCACTAATTTATGGAAAGAATGCAACATAACCACCCAAGCAATGCACAGTGTCAGTTTTTAAGCAAGATAGCTGCTACACATAACTTTGGTGTAGGTAGAGCAGTGTTTTTCAGCCTTTGTTTCTGTGGTGGCACATATTTTGAAACCCAAAAATTACAAAGGCACATCACAATTCTACCCACCACAACAGCATTAAATCTATACACTTTCTAAACTGTCCGAAGGGGTGGGAGTGTCAGATGCCAGCCAAAAAAAAAGGCAGCTTCAAGGTCGCCACACTCTGTGAACATTTTGGACGCATTTTTCCAGCTGCTTCTTCCCTGTGCCTGCTAAGAGGCAGTCCTATATAGCACACCTAGGTAGCTCTCATTGCGCACCAGTTAGAGAACACTTGTTTAGAGTATAATTATCAAGGTATTGATGGTAATGAGCAATTGAAGATAGCATTTGCAGAGTTTTTTATAATTGTATTGATTTTATTAAAATCAAATAACATTCCATACAAATAACTCAAGTTTTACAAAAAACAAAGATTGCAGAGTTTTAACACAAGATTTAATGAATGTCTATTTAAGAGAAGCTTATTTCAATTAAGTCAGTCTTTAGCAATGTATTCAAAGTGTTCAGGTCATTGTTTTAAGTTTAAACTATGCTCTTAAATTTTAAAAAAATCCTTTGTGTTGATTCTACGTTTATTTTGTGATTCAGTGTACATCTACTTCATGATTTATGTATTTTATAATTGTATTGCAATTAAATCCATGTACTTATGCATATAGTGCATGTATATATGTATGCATATTTTAACTATAATTTATTTATAGGTTTGGCGATGACTGGAAAAAAGCTCTGCAGCTTCCTCCAAAGGACATGAGGATTAAGACATCAGTAAGTTTAAGGCCATGGTTCGTTTTGATAGATTGTGATGATTCTTGAGGAGAGAAATCTTTATTGCATTATCCCAGATATATTTTCTGAAATTTCGTTTAATTCGTTGATATGTTTAGTTATGCATAGCGCAATGATTTAGATTTTTTTCATGATGTATGTGAAAGTCTAGGAATTGATTTTAATAGGCATTTACTTGATCAATTAACATAACAGTAATTTATAACTTTGACATTGAAGTTTACATTAACATTTAACACTAAAATCCCTGAAGTGTACGAAAAAAGTCATAAAACCGGACCACCTTAAATTCCTTCACTACTCTTCATCAGTGTCTTTGTTTTGCAAATGTGTCTATCACTGCAAGCAGCCTGCTATCCCATCCCCCACCGTCACCGCTGAAGTGAGACGCAAAATTCTCAGAACTCAAGTCTGTTTTACTTGGGTGTGAAGTGCCCGGAATTGTATAAGGTAAATAATATATCGTTATTTGGAACAAATGCATTTCATGTGTGTTTCGTGTCTACAATGATCTGGGCAAATTTAGGATGACAGGAAATGTGAGGCAAGAAATGTTGAACACATAACTAAAACAGAAACCTTTCTCATGCCATAGTACTAATTTCAAAATGTTCACATGAGGTGTATAATGTGTGAAGACTGAAGCCCAAATATTAAATAAACACTTTCATAAAAGGAACAAGTATAACAAAACAAGGGGGCTTTTATTCAAGAATATAACCGAAGAAAAATAAATTGGGATAAAGCATGATGCTGACACGACTGCTTGACTGGTGCAGAGGTAAGAACTGCTGTCTCATAATTAAGAGGTTTTGGGTTCAATTCTGGGTTCTTCCTGCATTTACCATTTTGAGTAATGAGCTGCTCTTCTTGTTACTATCACAGAATAAAAACATGCATTTGATATGAGCCTTTAACATCCGGTGTAAATCTATGGTACTTGTAAAGGTAAGTGTGTATGTTTTTTTTTTTTTTTTTTTTTAATTCAGTTTTATTCTCTTGTCATGTTTAGGGCCTACAAAGCTTGCCAAGGTATCATGCAAAGTTCTGTTTGCGATTATGTTTTTTTTGATGGCCTTTATATGAAAAACATTTATATATTATACAATGGGATGCAAAAGTTTGGGCAACCTTAATAGTCATTATTTTCCTGTATAAATTGTTGGTTGTTACGATAAAAAATGTCAGTTAAATATATCATATAGGAAACACACAGTGATATTTGAGAAGTGAAATGAAGTTTATTGGATTTACAGAAAGTGTGCAATAATTGTTTAAACAAAATCAGGCAGGTGCATAAATCTGGGCACCGTTGTCATTTTATTGATTCCAAAACTTTTAGAACTAATTATTGGAACTCAAATTGGCTTGGTAAGCTCAGTGACCCCTGACCTACATACACAGGTGAATCCTATAATGAGAAAGAGTATTTAAGGGGGTCAATTGTAAGTTTCCCTCCTCCTTTAATTTTCTCTGAAGAGTAGCAACATGGGGGTCACAAAACAACTCTCAAATGACCTGAAGACAAAGATTGTTCACCATCATGGTTTAGGGGAAGGATACAGAAAGCTGTCCCAGAGATTTAAGCTGTCTGTTTCCACAGTTAGGAACATATTGAGGAAATGGAAGACCACAGGCTCAGTTCAAGTTAAGGCTCGAAGTGGCAGACCAAGAAAGATTTTGGATAGACAGAAGCGATGAATGGTGAGAACAGTCAGAGTCAACTCACAGACCAGCACCAAAGACCTACAACATTATCTTGCAGCAGATGGAGTCACTGTGCATCGTTCAGCCATTCGGCGCACTTTACACAAGGAGATGCTGTATGCGAGAGTGATGCAGAGGAATCCTTTTCTCCGCCCACAGCACAAACAGAGCCGCTTGAGGTATGCTCAAGCACATTTGGACAAGCCAGCTTCATTTTGGAACAAGGTGCTGTGGACTGATGAAACTAAAATTGAGTTATTTGGGCATAACAAGGGGCGTTATGCATGGAGGAAAACTGCCTGATTTTGTTTGAACAATTATTCCACATTTTCTGTAAATCCAATAAACTTCATTTCACTTCTTAAATATCACTGTGTGTGTCTCCTATATGATATATTTAACTGACATTTTTTATCGTAACAACCAACGATTTATACAGGAAAGTAATGACTATTAACAAGGTTGCCCAAACTTTTGCATCCCTTGTATAAAGGCCACATCGAATGTTGTTTACCTATATTTATTTACTTCTCTTCCTACAGCGTAAAGTCATAAATAGACTGCAGAGCTTCCTGTGTTTGACTGACATAGGCATGCTGACAAAGTACATGTGCAATGCCACTCCTTATTTAGCAAAAGATCAGTTATGTAAAGTGTGACGGCAACTTCCACCTGCAGCTAAAGTCACTTCAGTATGTCACTCGTGCACTGAAGTGTCTATAGCTGAAGGTGGAAGCTACTGTCACACTTTATTTATGGTGCCAAGCAGAGTCGTGTTGTGGTGCAGCAGTCTATTAGCCAGCGAAAGCAATATGAAGAAGTTGTCTGTTATAGTTCTGGCTTTGTCCAGAAACGGTTTTATGACCACAGTCTCAGACAGCCTTTCTCTCGTGGGACGACTGGGATCTTTTCCTAAGTAAGTAGTGACATTGCACATGTACTTTGTCAGCATGCCTATGATCATACACAGGAAGCTCTGCAGTCTACTTGTGAATTTACACTGTATCTATACTAATAAAAGGCAAAGCCCTCACTCACTCACTCACTCATCACTAATTCTCCAACTTCCCATGTAGGTAGAAGGCTGAAATTTGGCAGGCTCATTCCTTAAAGCTTACTTAAAAAAGTTGGGCAGGTTTCATTTCGAAATTCTGCGCATAACGGTCAATAACGTCCGCCATGTTGAACTTTCTTATTTAAGGCCCCATCTTCACGAAATTTGGTAGGCTGCTTCCCTGAGCTAACGGAAACCAATGTACGTACTTATTTCGGTGGTATGACGGCACTGTCAGCCGCCATATTGAACTTTCCAACGTCACTAATTCTCCAACTTCCCGTGTAGGTAGAAGGCTGAAATTTGGCAGGCTCATTCCTTACAGCTTACTTAAAAAGTTAAGCAGGTTTAATTTCGAAATTCTACGCGTAATGGTCATAACGGTCAACAACGTCCGCCATGTTGAGCTTTCTTATTTATGGCCCCATCTTCATGAAATTTGGTAGGTGGCTTCCCTGCGCTAACTGAAACGAATGTACGTACTTTTTTCCGTGATATGACACCACTGTCGGCCGCCATATTGAAGTTTCCAACGGTCTCTGTTACTTATGGGCCCATCTTCAAAAAATTTGGTACGCAGGTTCCCAACGCTAACTGAATCCTACTTACGTACATATATATACGTCCATAGCCTGCAGCTCGGTCACCGTGTGAGGGGGCGTTGGGTCCCCCATCCCAACGCCTCCCATTTTGTTGGCTGCCTTCCTATATAAGGCCGTCCGTCGCTACGGTCTCTACATTCCCTTCCTTGCTTCGCCACAGGATTCATGTCTCTCTGCTGATAACTACAGCCTTTTTATTTAATCCACGGCTTCTCCACTGTTTTATTGTTCGTTTATTACGATTATAGTTATTGTGTAGGTATTTTACATTTACTTTACATTGTTCAGGTACCCATGTCCTTTATCGTTCCAACTGTACCCCCATTAACATGTCTATCAAGGTGATCACCATCGATCAAAGAACTGTCACTTACCGAGTGGTTTCCATGCCCGGAGATGGCACCTGCCTTTTCCATTCTCTTTGTTACATATTGCACGGCCATATCAGGCTCATTCTTGATATCCGGAGGATCATTGTGTCTTATGTATTGAATGACTGGGACAGGTTCAAGGTGTGGGCTGATGACAGTACAGGAGATAATTATACTACACAGGAGCACTAGAAGAGTGAAATGCTGAAGCCCTTCACCTATGGTTCTGCATGTGAGTTGATGGCTGCTGCTGAATTGTTCGGTTGTCGCTTTAAAGTGTACCGAAATGGCCAAATATTTTACACCTTTCGACAACCGCCAATGCCTCTTAAACATCTTAGATTCACAGGTGACGATTTCAGTAGTGGACACTTTGATGTTTATCAATGTTTAAACTCTCAAAAGCTGGATGTGAAGTTTTCGATGAAACCGATTGTATGCTTACAACGCTTGACAGATGCCGAATGTCACTTCAACACAAGTTCTGCAAATACTGTCATAATTGAAACAAACCATGAAACTCAAACCAATTATGACAGCAGCAATCCAAGCTGTGAGATTTGAAAGAAGATTACTGTTCACATGGCCAACTGTATGTTGCATGCTCAAGAGTAAGCTCCGCGCACAGCTTGGTCATATTACAACCGGAGGGCCGAACTGACAATGTGGTATACAAAGAGATCCTTAAATAATTATTGGTATATTTTCCCTCAGTTTAAAAAGGTTTAATTTTCTTCTTAATAAAAATGTTAAGGCAGTACTAAGCTGCTGCGAAGCGCAGGTATTTTGCTAGTAAGTAAATATAGGTAAACAACATTCAATGTGGCTTTTATATATGTAATATATAAATGTTTTACATATAAAGACCATCAAAAAGCATAATCGCAAACAGAACTTTGCACGATTACTTGGAGAGCTGTGTAGGTCCTGCTGTTTCATTGAAGGACGTGTGTGGCAGATTCACTGGTAGGATGACGTCCAACCTCTTGCTGCGTCCAAACGATGCCATCTTTCGCCTTTACAGCTGGTGCAATTGCATTGTTCTTATGTGTGAGTGGACGCTTCTTGCAGGGAGGGCTTCTGTTCTCTTTCTCCGATGCAGAGCCCTCATCCTCATCTGAGTTCACATCTGTTATACCCATTCTTTATTTGAAACTAGCAGTGTCAGATCTCTGGGAGCATGAACGTGAGAGAATAAAACTGAATCTTCTTCTTTCGGCTGCTCCCGTTAGAGGTTGCCACAGCGGATCATCTTCTTCCATATCTTTCTGTCCTCTGCATCTTGTTCTGTTACACCCAACACCTGCATGTCCTTATTCACCACATCCATAACCTTCGCTTAGGCCTTCCTCTTTTCCTCTTCCCTGGCAGCTCTATCCTTAGCATCCCTCTCCCAATGTACCCAGCATCTCTCCTCTGCACATGTCCAAACCAATGTAATCTCGCCTCTCTGACTTTGTCCCCCAACCGTCCAACTTGAGCTGACCCTCTAATGTACTCATTTCTAATCCTATCCATCCTCGTCACACCCAATGCAAATCTTTGCATCTTTAACTCTGCCACCTCCAGCTCTGTCTCCTGCTTTCTGGTCAGTGCCACCAACCCATATAACATAGCTGGTCTCACTAAGGTCCTGTAGATCTTCCCTTTCACTCTTGCTGATATCGGTGTGTCACAAATTACTCTTGACACTTTTCTCCAACCATTCCACCCTGCCTGCACTCTCTTCTTCACCTCTCTTCCACAATCCCCATTACTCTGTACTGTTGATCCCAAGTATTTAAACTCATCCACCTTCGCCAACTCTACTCCCTGCATCCACACCATTCCACTGACCTCCCTCTCATTTACACACATGTATTCTGTCTTGTTCCTACTGACCTTCATTCCTCTCCTCTCTGGAGCATATCTCCTCAACCTGCTCCCTACTATCGCTACAGATCACAGTGTCATCAGACAACAGCTGTCCGGTAACTTTTCACTGCCACCCAGTGCCTGTCTCACCTCCTCCCTAAACTCAACCTTGCAGTCTTCTTTTTTTCAACTTTCACCATTTGATCCTTGGCTCTGCCCTTACCCTCTTCTTGATCTCCAACGTCATCTTGCAGACCACCATTCTATTTTGCTTAACTACACTTTCCCCTGCCACCACCACAATCTCCTTCAGATTGACTCTTCTGCATAGGATGTAATCTACCTGTGTGCATCTTCCTCCACTCTTGTACGTCACCCTATGCTCCTCCCTCTTCTTATAATACGTATTCACCAGAGCCATGTCCATCCTTTTGGCAAAATCCACTATCCTCTGACCTTCTTCATTCCTCCTCTTGACACCATACCTACCCATCACCCCCTCATCTCCTCCTCATCTCCTCTGTTCCTTTCACTATCATGTCCATTGAAATCCCCTCCAATCACCACTTTCTGTCCCTTGGATACACTGTTCATCACTTCATCCAACTCACTCCAAAAATCATCTTTCTCACCCATTGCACACCCAGCTTTTGTGGGGCATATGCAGTAACAACATTCATCATCACACCTCCAATTTCCAGCTTCATAATCATTACTCTGTCTGACACTCTTTTCACCTCCAAAACACTCTTGACGTGCTGTTCCTTCAGAATAACCCCAACTCCATTTCTCCTCCCATCCATACCATGATAGAACATTTTGAATTCACCTCCGATCCACCTGGCCTTACTCCCCTTCCATTTAGTCTCTTGCACACACAACATATCAACCTTCTTTCTCTCCATCGTATCGGCTAACTCTCTCCCCTTACCAGTCATACTGTCCACATTCAAAGTTCCTACCCTCAGTTCCACTCTCTTTACTTTCCTCCTCTCCTCCTGCCTCCGGACACGTCTTCTCCCCTCTTCTTCTCCTTCTTCTTCGGCCAACAGTAGCCCAATTTCTGCCAACACCCTGTTGGCTAACAGTACTGGTGGTGGTCGTTGTTAACCTGGGGCTCGACCGATCCGGTATGGAAATTTGTATTGTTGTCCACATATTGATTTGGCAAAATTTACACTGGATGCCCTTCCTGACGTAACCCTCCCCATTTATCCGGGCTTTGGACTGGCACAAAGAAACACACTGGTTTGTGCATCATAGAATAAAACTGAATAATAAAAAAAATCAATGCTAACCTTTACAAGTATCATAAATTTACACCTTCTGTTACACACTCAAATCAAATGTGTGTTTTTATTCAATAATAGTAACAATTGTAACAAGAACAGCTCACAACTCAAAATGGTAAATGCAGGAAGGACCTGGAATTGAACCCGCAACCTCTAAATTATGAGACAGCAGTTGTTACCTCTGCACTAGTCAAGCAGTCGTGTCATCGTTGTACCCTAACTTAATTTATTTTTCTTCGGTTATATTCTTGAATAAAAGTATACTTGTTTTGTTGTACTTGTACCTTTTGTGAAAGTGTTTATTTGATATTTGGACTTCAGCCTTCACACATTATACACTTCACATCATTATTAGTATAACATGGAAAAAGTTTGTTTTAGCTTTGTGTTCAGCCGTTCCTGTCATCCTACACTTAGATTGTTGTAGACACGGAACACACAATGTATGTATTCCAAATGACAATAAAGTATTTACCCTCTACAATTCCAGGCACCTCACACCCAGATAAACAGACTTGAGCTCTGAGAATCTTCTTTGCGACTTGAGCTGTGTCGGTGGGAGGGATGGTATAGCAGGCTGCTTGTGCGGATTGATACATTTACTAAACAAAAGATGCTAATGGAGAGGTGTGAAGGAATTTAAGGTGGTCCAGGATTACAAGTTTTTTTGTAGGCTTCAAGGATTCTAGTGTTAATTAGTCAAATTAAGGACTGATTGCTTTGCAGGACTACATAACTTTTTTGTAGAATGCAGAGCTCGTTATTAACCTGCTTTTAATATTCATTGATATTGAATATTCTGTTTGTAATTTTAAATTATCAAGCACAATATTACACGGTACAGTACACTTGTGCAAGTAACATAATGGGAGTGTTGCTGCCTCCCAAATAAGGAGAGCAAAGCTCCGTGTCCCGGTCCTCCCAATGTGGAATTTGCAAAGCGCTTTGAGTAATGAGTAAAAAACTATATAAAAGTAAAAAATCATTTATTATTATACTTGATGTTTCGTCGATTTCAAATATGAAATGTTTTTTTTACCAAATAACCAAAACATGTGGCACTAGGACTCAGCCTCTGTATACCTTCACAGTACCTCAAACTTGCTCCAAATGCAACATATGCAAACCGCCACAATTTTGTTTACAAAAAATGGCACTGCTAATCACAGACTTGGTGATGTAGAACGAACTTACGTTGCCTCGGTATGCAGTAGACCAGGAGTTCTCAAACTTGGTCCAGGGGTCCCACTGTGACTGCAGGTTTTTGTTCCAACCAGCTTCTATTTTTAATTGGACTCATGGGCTAATTAAGTGTAAATGTTATTATTTATATATATATATATATATATATAAATGTACTAAGCAATTATATGGGAATAATGTATTTTTTTCTTTTACAATATTTTCATCCTGATTTTCATTGTACTTTTCCAGGTGTTCTAATTGTTTAATTAATTATTTACTAATTAGTGTGTCTGACACTATAGTTATAGCCTTTCATGAATCAGTGTTTGTTTGGGTGTCTGCTCTGCTAGATTTTAATTGTCATTATTAAGATACAATAAAGCCAGCTAACTGCACAGAGAAAGGGCAATATATAACAAAATCAACAAAAGAGAGTTAAAGCATTTCAATTTATAGCAAAAATAGAAATATTTCTAAATGTGTTATAAATATAAAAATCATGCTGCTGTGCTTTTCTGAATGTAGAATAAGAGGAAAAAAACAGCTAATTAAATGAGATTAGTGTTATCATTTGTCAGTGATCATGAATCTGATTGGACCAAAACCCTGAAGCCACAGTGAGCCCTCAGGACTGACTTTGAGAATCCCCTGCAGTAGACATTGTTTTTATGTGTGTTAGTCACTGTTATCACTTGTTATGAGTTTGTGCACTGATAGCTTTGATAGTTTTTTTTTTTTATTATTATTCTGTTAAATTCACTTTGTGTTTACCTGGGTCATATACAATATGACCAAAATATTTATTTTATTTCAAAAGGTAAACAAAAATTTTGCATATTTATATGCACTTGGAGATTGCAAAAGTGGAAAAAAAACTATTGCTACTACCTCAGATTCTGTTAATTTATTGATTTTTATTGTTTATGCACTTTTTGATGTGCCTGTGTCAGATGTCACCAAATTTTAAAGGGAAACAATGAATTAACATTACTTGGTTTTCAGTACATTCATTTGTGTTGGTTTAAAATGTATTACCTGTTGCTTAGTGGCCACTGAAAATGTCTGGCTCAGCTAAATTTCTTAGTTTGAAAATCTGGCCCAACTGAATTTGTAATTGAATAGCCCTAAATTAGATATTTACCTGATTTAAAGAACATCATAACAAACGGGTATGCAGTTTACTGTCTTACTGGCCAAAGACCTCTGGAAACCGGGTGGGGGGTGGTTGGTCGATCAGAAGACTGCAGTATTCCACCCCCAGTCATAATGCACTGAGCGGGTGAATCAAGACTCTGAAGATGGTAATTAAATCCTTCATCAGAGCGTACCATCATGAGTGAATGAAATGGCAGCCTGAACTCTGGTTCACATTGAAAATGGTGGTGCGTGAAGTTACAGGTGTGAACCCTGCATTTTTCGCTCTGGGCATACAGTTTATTGGTCCTTTGTCCAGGGTAATTGTAGCAAACCTACTTTAAAGACTCTAAATCTCAGCACCCCTGGGGATCACCTCTCTGCCAGATTGCCGTAGGGTTCTGTGCAGTTGTCACTGAAACAGAGAAGAGATTCATCCATTTATTTCCAGTTTCCAGTGCAGATCTTTTGTGTTAACTGCTTCATTTGGTTACTTTGTCACCACTTTGTCAAGAATTGTAGCTATTTCCATGATCTGTGTGTATATCCTTCATGATCTACATTTTTTGGTGAGTTTTTTGTGTGTGTGGTTTACCTTTGCTAGGATTGTGCTCCTTTCACCACCAGATTTCAATGTACCAAGACATGGTACATTAGGACAAAAATACACATTTATTCAGAATTGCTGTTCATTTGTTCATCATCATTATCCACTTCTAGTTGTGTTGCTGCCATTGAATTTATTTGTGTGATGATTGCATATTCATGTTGTTTGTATTATTTTTTTTTTTGTCAAACATTACTTAATACATTCGTTTGGGATTTTACATAACCTCAATATGAATTGTTAAACAGTTCAACAGTGTACCAAATCAGTTTGAGTGTGTTCCTTGCACCCCTAATAAAATAAATAGCTTTCTGTACAGTGTGAAACAGAGCATTCCTCACTTGCTGCAAATATGCCTAAGACTGAAATAGCATTTATATGTGATGTAATTTTCCTTTGGTGGGTAACGCGGGGCAAGCACGCATTGTCAACATGCTCCTTTATCCTGCAGCTAGTTACTTATTTACACAAAAAATAATTTTTGTTGTAGGATGTGACTGCAACAAAAGGAAATGAGTTCGAAGATTACTGTCTGAAGAGGGAATTGCTGATGGGCATTTTTGAAATGGGTTGGGAGAAGCCTTCCCCTATTCAGGTAAATTTTTACAGCACTTTATCACATTGGGCATCAGATCATCTGTTTAGATTTTGGGTTTAATGCCAAGGCATAACAATGTTAAATACTATACAAGTGTCTGAGCCTTTTTCTGAGGAGTTTGATACATTTGATTCAAGTAATGATAAATGTTTTTGAACAGTGTAACAAAAAGCTGATGAAATGATTATAACATGACATAACATTCTTAAACCTACTTATGTTTTGCATATTAAGTAGTTGTTGATTATACTTTATACACACACACACATATATATACATATATACACATATACATATCTACTGTATATACACATATATATATATATATATATATATACAAATCTACATATACCTGTATATATTAGGGGTGGGACTCGATTAAAAAAATTAATCCAATTAATTAGAGGCTGTGTAATAATTAATCTTGATTAATCGTATGTAATTGCACACGTAAATTTGCCCCAAATCGCAAATGTGTTTTTTTAATTTAAAAGGGTTTTAGTGGGTGACAGAATCAAATAATAGACATGGACATGAATATTGTAAACTCAAGCTCTTTTAATTTCTGAAAAAAAAATGCTTTTAAACTGCATTTGAATTCAAAACAGAAACAAAAATATCATCCCTGGTTAAAATTGGGCAGACTTAAAAATAAAGTGGTAGTTTAAGTACTTTTAAGTACATTTTCAGAATGGTATTGTCTTTAAATAATAATAACCAAAATTTCAACATAAAGTGCAGTTTTTCTTCTTAAAAAAAATAAGTCAGAAACATAAAAGGTAATTTGACCAACTTAATCTTTAAACTCTGAGTAACCTTAGCCAAAATTATTTTGTACATTAGGCTAAAACAGTGTGATCATTGAACATTTTGTAATTAGATGTAATTAGAATTACTAACGGTCACGGAAGTCCAATGATCCCCAGTAAGAGCCACAAAGTCCGCTTTCTGTAATGCATCTAATTTTGCTTGCTTTTCAGTGTGCACAAAACCATGCTTTTATCAAGGCTTAGCTCGGGTAGTTTTTTGAAATGAAATTTTCCTCCGATCAGTCGTAGGAACGCGCTTCATTCCGACTCT
>JANRMT010062827.1:34090899-34136144 GCA_026402145.1 Polypterus bichir lapradei | reverse complement strand
TCAATTATATAATGCATGTTTTCTTCAGCGCTTTTTGGGGCTCTTCCCGGTTTTCTACGTACTGCGTGATTACGTGGGAGGCGTGATGATGTCACACGAAACTCCGCCCCCACGGCTTTCAAGCTCATCTCCATTACAGTAAATGGAGAAAAACAGCTTCCAGTTATGACCATTATGCGTAGAATTTCGAAATGAAACCTGACCAACTTTTGTAAGGAAGCTGTAAGGAATGAACCTGACAAATTTCAGCCTTCCACCCACAGGGGAAGTTGGAGAATGAGTGAGTGAGTGAGTGAGTGAGTGAGGGCTTTGCCTTTTTATTAGTATAGATGTGTACATATATACACACACACAAATACATTGATTTTCTGAATATATAAAGTCGGCGTTAGAATATATAAAGTCAAAACTTGAATATATAAAGTCATTCCCGAATATATAAAGTCACTGTCGGAATATATAAAGTCAAAACTTGAATACATAAAGTCAGCGTCGGTATATATAAAGTCAAAACTTTTTTCTAAATATATAAAGTCAAAACTTGAATAAATAAAGTCACCGCTGGAATATATAAAGTCAAAACTTGAATATATAAAGTCATCGCTGGAATATATAAATTCAAAACTTGAATATATAAAGTCAGCGTCAGAATATATAAAGTCAGCGCTGGAATATATAAAGTGAAAACCTGAATATATAAAGTCAGCGTCGGAATTTATAAAGTCATTCCTGATTATATATAGTCAACATCGGAGTATATAAACTCATTCCTGAATATATAAACTCAAAGTCAAAATATATTGATTGAAACGACTCTGAACTGAAGTAAGTTAACAAAAACGTATTCAGAAAAATAAATGAAAAAAACACTGTTCGGTTAATGTTTTGAAAATGATGCATTTGCCCTGCCCAGGATTGGTTCCTGCCTTGCACCCAGTGTTGGCTGGGATTGGCTCCAGCAGACCCCCGTGACCCTGTGGTCGGATTCAACGGGTTGGGAAATGGATGGATATTGCAGCACTGACTTTGTATATTCCGACGATGACTTTATATATTGAAGTTTTGACTTTATATATTCCAGCGCTTACTTTATATTGTGAGCTGGAGGCCTTCGCTATTACGTGTGGGGACGAAACTTCACTTTGGTAACTGATCATGCTCCACTTCAATGGTCATACCGACAGAAAGATACAAACTCTCGCCTCATGAGATGGTTTCTGGGCTTACAACTTTTACCGTTTCACAGTAAAACATCGACCAGGTTCTGAACACGTCAACACAGATGTATTATCAAGACTAAATGAACCTGGTACAGAGAGTCGCTTGATTCACGGAAATGTGAATAAAGCTGAGGGGGAGGGTGTGAGCTGGAGGGCTGATCGCACCCCAAGAAGATACAGATGCCTCTGGGAAAACCACAACCCCTGAAACACAGACTACCCTCACATTGCTCCTTACTTTCTCACTTGTCCTATAACGCGTAATGCAAACCTCGCGCGATACTCCGCTAACTTAAAAGCCTTGTGCAGCGCCTGTCAGTTGAAAATTGATTGTTTGCTTGATTTATCGCTCTCTCTCTCTGCTCCTAGCGGAACTGTCATCTCTGACTTGTCATGGAGCACGTTTTAAGCTCATGTGTTTGCACTGTTTGAATAAAAATCTTTCTTGTTTCTACGACCTCCTGTGTCTCTGTGCAAATCTGTGACCCAAGCGTGACAATATATTCCGACGCTGACTTTATTTATTCAAGATTTGACTTTATATATTCCAGCGCTGAGTTTATATATTCCGACGCTGACTTTATATATTTAAGTTTTGACTTTAGGTGGCTGTGTGACGAAGTTGCTTCGGAAGACGGCGTTAGCCACGGAGCTCAGCTCAGAGCGAAATGAGGTAAATGGGAGGGGATATGATGACATGACTCCTCCACCCGTCTTAACTGTCAATCCCCCACAAACACAGTCTCTTGGAATTTGCATAAGCACACCCCTTCACCTGCAATTTTAACTTAGTTACAAAGTGATCAAAACTCTCGTTTATTTCCTGCGTCCTCTCATTAAACTTGTATCCCGCATTGCCCGTGGGCATGAAAAACGCCAGCGGCAGCCTGTCTATTAACTTAATTTAAAGTTTAGGTTTATACCTTGCTTTGTTTCCGAAGTAGCTGCACTGATGAATATGGTAGTATATGTCACTCGCTCGCTTCTTATTGTTTCGCTGCCTTCTCAATTATATAATGCATGTTTTCTTCAGCGCATTTTGGAGCTCTTCCTGGTTTTCTACATAGTGCGTTGACAGTCAGTTCACGTGATTACGTGGGTGGCGTGATGATGTCACACGAAACTCCGCCCCCACGTCTTTCAAGCTCAACTCCATTACAGTAAATGGAGAAAAATACCTTCCAGTTATGACCATTACGCGTAGAATTTCGAAATGAAACCTGCCCAACTTTTGTAAGGAAGCTGTAAGGAATGAGCCTGCCAAATTTCAGCCTTCTACCTACATGGGAAGTTGGAGAATTAGTGATGAGTCAGTGAGTGAGTCAGTCAGTCAGTGAGGGCTTTGCCTTTTATTAGTATAGATATATCACGGATTTTTCGCTGGTTCGCGGATTTCTGCGGACAATGGGTCTTTTAATTTATGGTACATGCTTCCTCAGTTGGTTTGCCCAGTTGATTTCATACAAGAAACGCTATTGGCGGATGGCTGAGAAGGTACGTAATCAGAGCACGTATTATGTATTAAATAAAACTCCTCAATGATATAAGATATGCTTCCCGCGCGGTGCTTCGAAAACTTAAAAGCTCTAACAGCCCGTATTGATTTTTGATTGTTTGCTTTTCTCTGCCTCTCTCTCTCTCTCTGACATTCTCTGCTCCTGACGGAGGGGGTGTGAGCAGAGGGGCTGTTTGCACAGAGGCCGTTTGCTTAGAAGATACGGATGCTGAAAGACTACCTTCACATTGATCTCTTCATTGCGGCTGCTTTATCGCGGTGCTTCTCATACTTAAAAGTCCAACAGCCCTATTGATTTTTGCTTGTTTACTTTTCTCTGGCTCTCTCTCTCTGACATTCTCTGCTCCTGACGCGCGCACTCCTTTAAAAAGGAAGATATGTTTGCATTCTTTTAATTGTGAAAAATAACTGTTAATTCTGTCTTGTCATGGAGCAAAGTTTAAACTTTTGACTAAAGGGTGTTATTTCATGTCTAGAGGGCTCTAATAATGTTAAACGTATTTAGAAGGTCGTAAACAGGTTTTCTATGCTCTAACTGCGAAAATATTACATTTATAAATAATCGTACTTCGTGGAAATTCATTTATCTGTCTGGAGCGGATTAACCGCGATAAACGAGGGTTTACTGTATAACTGTGCGGAGAATATTTATAAACAGTGTGGGAGAGTTTCTAAGGGCTTAAAATATATAAAAATATCCATACAAACATGGTTTCTACATCGCGGATCTTCACCTATCGCGGGGAGTTCTGGAACGCAACCCCCGCGATCGAGGAGGGATTACTGTACATCTAAGTTGTTGCTTGCAAACAATTATTGTGTCTAAAGAATTTGACCTTGGTACACTTGATATATGAACAAAGTAAGTTCAATTATATCTCTAGTTACCCTGTACAGTTTTGAGCACTTTAACATGGATTTACCAGGTTACCAGGTAATTTACCATGCACCAATTAATTAAAGCAAATTGTGGGTTTCTAAATACTGTCTTCTAATGGCAGCCTTTTGGGGGACTGATCCCAGGGTTGACTTCTGAGGACCACCATGTCTAACTTTGAATAGAGACTAGTAAGTTTTTTTTTTTTTTTTTTTTTCTTTTCCTGATCTCTGCATTTTGATAATATTGTGATATTTGTAAAGACAGTGAAATCAGAACAGTTATTGGGAGGCCAACTAAATTCAAAAACATGTAGAAAAGTACTCTCTAATTCTTTCAGAAACCACACCTGGGTCTGAAATAATCAGTGGAGATTACAGCATAATCTTAAACACAAATTAATGCTATTTTGGTGTTGTTTTTTTATAATTTCAGTTAGCCTTAAAATGCTGTTAATATTTTCTTAGAATTAAAACTAAGAGGCATAAAAAGTGATCAAAATGATGTTAAAGGATTTAATTAACTGTTAAGTCTAGAAATAATTAAATCTAGAGTATGAATATATATATTTTTACAGGACATTTCCCAATCTAAACAAACGTCACAGAATCAGAATGAGTGTCTTTTTCGACAGTTATGCAAATATTAAACTCACCCAATAAGATTAATATTTCATAATCACTAATGGATAAGGTTTGCTAAACTTGACCAAGAATGTTGAATAAGGACCGGGCGGATTGTAAGTTAATAGTTTACTTAAATTTAGTTTAACTTTCCTTACTCGCATTCAATCCTCAGAGTATGTAATATTATATAAAGGGTTTGGTAATATTCAAAGTACATGATTTTTGGAGATGCTTAAAACTATCAGGTGAAGGCCTCAGCTAAAGGAATACTATTATTTTGTTTAATAATGGGTTAAATAAAAAAAAATGAATTGTTAATAATAATTGTAAATATAATTTTGACTTTTGGCCCTTAAAAATGTTTTCTAATGCAGTATCTGTATTTATCACTGTACTCTCTGAGATGCACTGAGTAGCCAGATATTTTATTTGTTTTTCCTATCTCATTTTAGGAGGAGAGTATTCCAATTGCACTTTCTGGAAGAGATATTCTTGCCAGAGCCAAAAATGGCACTGGTAAAAGTGGTGCCTACCTCATCCCACTACTGGAGCGTCTTGATCTTAAGAAGGACTGTATTCAAGGTAGGGTGTCTCACCGCAATCTGTTTTGTATTTAAAGTGTTAATTAAAGGTACAATAATTGCAGGTTTGTTTTATTATTCAATCTCACACTGTTTGAGTGTGGTGTCACCCGCTGCACTTGGGTCCCAATCCAGGCGGTGGTTCATATGGTGGGTGCAGCAACACCCTATCAGCTCATGCTCCCAAACCTTTCTCTCTCAGTTTTCTCATGATTTGTACTGCAATTGGATTCATCATTAGTGATTAATTTGAACCTTAATACTTTGAATAAAAAGCGCAGTATACATTTTATTCTGTGCTTAGAACTACAAGTGAATTTTTTTAAAAGTAACCAGTTCTGTAGCGCACAAAGGTGACATTTTTAGAGATGCACTGATTGACTGGACGGGGACAAGTGTCAACTATTTTTTTTTTTTTTTTTTTTTGCTCTTCAGCCATGATCAGCAGTTTTGTAGATTTAACGAGTCTGGTCCTGCAACCCTTCGCTTGGTTAGATTCAAACATTTTAAATGTGGTTCCCTGTACTTTGTAAATGAGCAGCGGATTTTAGATGAGCTAATAATTCTGAAAATTGTCAAATTTTTAAGACAATGTACAGTGCTGATGTGCCTTGAGTTAAGTGGATGATCAATGAACTGGTAATTAAGAGTGTGCTATATCTATCGTCCACAATAGTGTCCTAATAGTTGTTGTAATGATGGGCAAGCTGAAAATGAGTATGTAACTCACTTTGCAAAAAAACAATCAAAAATACTCCTTGAGAGTCCACACATTCATTGTCTCGTGTAACCTAACAAGATGGAACAGAGCGAGTGCATAGGCATGCAAGGTCAGCGGACCACAAGTTAAGGTAGCAGAACTGAATAAAAATGAGTGAGCAATCAGTGCCAGTGAATAAAACAGCCTCACAATCTACGTCATTAGATTTAATTGCAAGACGTTCATCATTCCCACTCTCCTGTAGGTGGTTTTGCTTTGAAAAGACTGATGCTGCTCAAAAGATGGCAATCTGCAAACTGTTTTGAAAATCGGTTGCCATTAAAGACAGCTTGACATCTAACTTGTTTCACACTCTGCGAACTAACAACCACACACATGAAGAATACAAAAAGCTTCAGGAGTCAGCTGTTCATGATAGGTATAAATCACCCAAGGTACACTGAGCAAACTTTAGCAGAATCATTCTGCATCTGTGCATCCCTGCTTCAAGCAGCCCATCTGAGAGGGCTTTTAGCACCGGAGGAAATGATACAGCATGTAACTGTTCTGCTCTGAAGCCAGATGCTGTAGACACACTAGTGTTTGTTTCACACATATTGAAGTTTCCTCATTAGAATTTTACAGTTTTATTTTTTTCTGGTATCTTTGTGCAATACTGGACTGAACTTATTTACAAATATTATAGTTTATTTCCTGTTCAGTATTTGACAGAACTTTGTACTTTTACACTAATAGTGTACTATGTTAGATTTTTGTTCTTGCTTGTATGCTGCACAATTCACCTTACAGCAGAGCAGTTTGATTATTCAAACTGTAATGTTCATGCCCTATATTTCACTTATGATTAGTATTTTATTCCCTTTGGATTCCTATCTTGTTTACATTATTGAAAGTGTCAGTTTAAAATGCTCTCATTATAATAATTTGTTAGTCTTTGTGTAATTTTTTGTGTAAATCTTGTAGGCTAGTTTGAAATGGTTACTCATACTTGCACTGTTTGATCTTTAGTAATACATTGACTTGTGATTTTAATGCTTTTGTGTTACTTCAGTTTTAAATAAATAAATAAGACCTGTTTTCCTGAACTGCTTCCATTAAGCTACAACTAATATCCTTTTAACAAGACCAAGCTATGTCAATAAGATGTTTACAAAAATGTTTCTGAAGGATGCAAGATAATGTCTATTTAACATTATTGTCATAGTCCCAGAAAATATCAATGTACAATTTTTTTGCTAATATGATATACCCCTACTGGTAATTGACTGGCATGGACGTAAATGTGAAAACTGCTTCTACATTGAAACATGAAACCTTAGTATTTATTAAAATGTGATTTACTATTGGTAATACATTTGATTTATAAGCAGTATTATATAGTTAGCTCCATGCACTGCTGCATTTTAATAGTAGGTAAAAGTTTTACATGCGCAGTTTTCCAGATTACAGTAATTAAAAATTCTGAGGAAGGATGGATTTTTGTGTCGTTTGTAGCTGTCAAAGGCTAAATGTTGAAAGATACAGTGCCACCCATGTGTGTCGTTTTTTGATGTCTAATGACCACCTCTCATTTTGCTGTAAGCAATGGCAGCAAAAACAGAAATAAAATAAACTGGAATGACATGTGGAAAGGTGCTGCTTTTTATCTGTTTGTTTTTAGATGAACTGCACTGTGTTTACAAAACATTTTAGATTTCCTAGTTTTCCTGAAGTGGTGGTGTTTTTTCCATTATTGTACACACAGAATAAACGATTAAATGATTGTTTGACCTTTTGTAATGAGAAAGGCAGATGCTTTGAAGCAGTTTGTAGTAGTGCTGGGCGGTATACCGGTTTATACCAAAAAACGTTTTTTATTTTTGTTATGATATGGATTTTTCTTATACCGCAACACCGGTTTAAATTGCTTAAGCAACGTTCGGAATGTAGCAGGAACCTGTTTAAGGGGGACCTTTTTCACTGCTACACCCCTAAACAAGCATACAACGGAGTGCATGCGTTAGTAGAGGTATTGCGCAGTGAAAATGGACAGAGAACATTCCAAAACTGAAGCTGTAGCAGACGATATAGTTGAACATGATGACACAGAAGAACTTTTGCTGGAAAAAGGAGTCACATCTCACAATATGTGAATACTGTTTCTATACTATACTGTTTCTATACTACTGGATAATACTGCAAGCCAAGTTGTATTTTTTTCAATACTGTGTAATAGTGTGACGACATGTTGACTTTATTGTCGACATTTCCACTTTAATCTCAATGTTTATTACGAGAATAAAGTCGACATTTCTACTTTATTCTCGCCGTTTGTCAAGATTAGGTCGACATGTTGACTTTATTCTCATAATTTGTTATTAAAGTAGAACATCGTAAACTAAACTTCATCTTAAAATGAATATTTAATTTACTAGATTTTCTCAAACCCAGTCATAAGTTATGTAGCACATTAACTGCTTTGTGTTGTGTTCCCGGAGCCATGTTAATCGATACGTGCTTCTTAAACTGGCTTCCTCTTGCACTAACGGGAGGCGCAGACAGCACACAGAATACATTAATTTCATGATATTCTTGTTCCATGAACATTTAGAATGCTAAGATAAATACTTAATATAATTTTCATGATGAAATGCATTAAAGCATATATTAATCATGTGGGGGCACGGTGGCGTGGAGGTTGCACTGCTGCCTTGCAGCAATGGGGTCCCGGGTGTTCCCTGCTTTGAATTTGCATGCTTTTCTGGTGGGTTTACTCGGCATGCTTCAGTTTCCTTTCAAAGTCATGCAGAATGGCGGGTTTTGTTATGCTATATTAACCCTGCTAGTGTATGTATTGCTCGTATTCACCCTGCGATATGCTGGCGCCATGTTCAGGATTTCCTCCTGCCTTGTACACAATGCTTGCTGGGATGGGCGCCACCCTGAATGGACAACATAATTAAACATGTATAACGAAGATTTTTCTTTTAAAGTTCTGAACACTCCGTGGTCTAAGTTTATAACTAGTTTTAATTTCACAAGGACGTTTATCGTGTGGCAATCAGTTATGTGGAGAAAGAAAAAGGAAGGATAGGAACTGGGGGTTTCATACGTCAGAAAGAGACAACACGCATGCAATAAAGAAAGCCTGTTCAGAAGAACATCCATTGAATTCTGTGTTCGTGTCTTCGACCACCAGATCACGAACCCAACATTTACACAATATTTAAGTTAATACATCAAGTTTTTTGGAACCTCGTCACATCTGCCATAAAGTTCTCTACACTGAATGTACAACTGGGGACCTCTTACTGCGAGGGAGCAGCACTACCACCACACTACCGTGCATGTTTAAGACCTGTTGTAATGCATTTCATCATGAAAAATTATCTTAGCGTTCTACATTTTCAGAGGGCAGGAATATCATGAAGTGAATGTATTCTGTGCGACGATCGCTGCCTCTTAGTGCAAGAGGAAGTCAGTTTAAGAAGAGCATAGCGATTAACAACTGGGTCGGGGAACAATTACCAAAGCATTTCATGTGCTACATAACTTATGACGGGGTTTGAGAAAATCTAGTAAATTAAACATTGATTTTAGGATGAAGTTTATTTTACGACATTCTACTTTAATGACAAAATAAACTACGAGAATAAAGTGGAAATGTTGACTTTAATTTCGACAGTTTTGTTTTTTTCTTCACTGTGTCCATATTTTTTTTTTCTTCACCGTGGCCCCAATACGATTCCGTAGAGCTTTACCACAAATAGCATTATAAATACAAGTTGCAGTTTTATTATTTATGTATATAGCTTAGCTTGAAGCAAGGTCAATTTTAATGCAGTTTGCCTTAATAATGGTTCTGTTGGTATAGATGTCATTACCAAGTTGCAATTGTTTTATTTTATTTTTATTTAGTGAATACTGTGTAGTACTCCTGGGCTTGAAGTCTTGGAAGTAATAGTATTATTACTGGAAGTTGAACTAGTATTTATTTTATTGTTATTATTTATTAGTTTAAATATTATGCGGTTTAATGATGGTAAAGTTGTTTGAAAAGTCATTTTAACATTTCAGTGGACAGAGATTGTTAACATTAACATAGTGTAGTTGGTTTACAAAAAATATTTACTATTTATTCCTTTTCGAAGACATTGTTCAGTGCAATACAACTTTTGACAAGCACCTCTGGATATTTTACTAAGTCTAAATGCCTCTTTGAATGGTTGAAAATATGTTGTCGAAATTTTAGTTTAAGTTGTTTGCAAATATTGTTCAATAAAAAGGCTCTATATTTTGACTGCATCTGTCATGCAATGTGATTCTTTCTCTTCATTATTGCCACCCCTTTGAAAACTTTATGGGGCCATGCAAACCTGTATTAATACTTGTGTGCACATTAAAATGTTTTTTGTACAATGTACAAATCTCATGACAGTGGAATAGGTTATTCTTAGCCAGTAATTGCAGTGGAAATGTGGTTAACATCCACTCATGCATTGGGGAAAAAAATACAGTGAAACCAATATAATTTTGAAAAACACCGTGATATAGAATTTTGGTCATACTGGCCAGCACTAGTTTGCAGCATCCCTTTGAAATTTGTAGTCTTGCAATATCAAAGGAAAATAAAACAAACTGAATTAGACAAGTTTTAAGAAATATATTGCAACACATTTTAGTTCTCCTAGTTTTCCATTAATTCACATTGAACTTAGTTAATAGACAAAGAATAGATACTTTTACCAAATTTAGTATTTTGTTTTTAAGATTTTTTGAAACATGTAAACAATTCATAGTATTGCTCTTTTGTGTAATTTGTAAAAAGCCCTGAAAATATTAAACCACAAAATAGCTTCTGTCTAATGCCTTTTGTTATTTCTTCTGTAGTAATGAAATTTTGCCAGATTTATTTTTTAATTCTGTATGATTGTCAATTCATTATTCAAATTTTGTATGTCCTTTTGTTTAACATGGTGGCACAAGTGCTCATATGAAAATTTAAATGCAGAGCCCTACATTCTATTATCACTGTTGTTTTTTTAATATGACTCACTGTTACAAACATTCTTGTTGTTAAATGTTTGATCACTTTTTAAAGTAGTTAAACAAAAATTTTAAATGTTCCAACTTTTAAAATAGTTAAGTTTTCTAATGCACGTGAATGCTTTGGCATTTTCTGACTTGTTGGTTTTTGATAATGCACTTAACTTTCAAAAAATGTAAAAATGTAAAAAAAATTTTTTTACAAAATTACAAATTGGAAAATCAACAATTTTGCCTTCTTTCTTTTTCTAGTACTGCTGAGGAGTACGAAAAGTTCTTGCCATGTGTTTGCACAATCGCTGAAATTAGTGTCAATTTAATAAATTAAATGATGCATTCTTTCAAATCTCATTTTATCTGATGAGTTTAAAGTATAAAAAATCCAATGAATTGTTTGTAATAAATATTTTTTAATCTTATTTATTTTATATAAAGTTTTGATTGAAGGGCACAAGTGAGGTAGAATACAGTTGGATGGATTCATGACTAACAATATTTTAATTTTACAGCTTTTAGTGAAAATTTGTTGGCATGTTTTTGCTACTTTTGAGTTGAGCATATTATTTAGTTGTTAACTTTCCAAGCTTATGTTTCTGCAGCCATTGTAATGGTGCCGACCAGAGAGCTGGCTTTGCAAGTTAGCCAGATATGCATCCAGATTAGCAAGCACATGGGAGGTGTTAAAGTGATGGCAACCACTGGAGGGACCAATTTACGTGATGATATAATGCGATTAGATGAAACTGGTTAGTCCTGCTTCCAGAACTTTCTTAGTGTAGCTGGCATATAGGGCACCTTTATTTATTTATTTTTTTCTTTTTACAGTTCATGTTGTAATTGCTACACCAGGAAGAATTCTTGACCTGATTAAAAAAGGTGTGGCAAAAGTTGACAGAGTCCAGATGATGGTCATGGATGAGGTAATATAATCATTCTTCATTTATATTTTCAGTGTTGCAGCGTGATAAAATAGCAGTTATGACTCATGTTTTATTGTCTGAAATGTATGTTTTTCTTGAATTCAATGAATGTTAATCCATTTCAGGTAAATTGTGAATATCCAAATGTAATTAGTAGTTGACTTAAGTACTGATATTTCCTTAGTATTTTGTAGAAACTAAAGATTTAAAATTAAAGTTTGAATTATCCTTCACATAAAGGAAAGCCTTTAATTGACTGTGTTACATGTAAGTAAAGCATTTTTAGTGTTTCATGATAAGTATAACATTTTGACAAATATTTCAGTGATTAAGCCTTCAGAAAAGATAGTAGTCATCATTGTACTATTTATCACAAGAATGTACTCTGGAAACCTCTTAAGAAATTCAGTGAACCTTTCTGTAAACATTGTACAGAAACATTTAATAAAGTTTATGTATTCTTCATTATGTAGAATACAAGAGTTAAATGCAAAAAGATGTTTGTAAAAACTAAACATTTCCAGTTTTTGTTGCCATATTGCATTAGTGATATGACTTTGTATTGGACTGTGGTGGTAAAGTGGATGTTAATCCACAAACTGTGCCTACAGTTTATATACTTTGATATGATCATGAGCTTGTTTCTGTTTTGTGAAATAACAGTTATGCTTCCAGTCTGAAAACTTGATGTTGTGAGGCTTCCATTTTTTATTTTTTTTTTATTTGTAGGCTGACAAACTACTTTCTTTGGACTTTGTGGTGCTTATTGAGGAGATTATTAGTTACCTTCCCAAGAATCGTCAGATCCTACTGTACTCTGCTACATTCCCTATAAGTGTACAAAAATTTATGGTGAGAACCATTTGTAACATTTTCTTTCTGATTTTTTTCCTTTCAGGTTGTGGTTTAATTTTACAAATCTACGAGGGGTTGGGTATTTGGAGCTTACCAAAATATTGGGGTCAAGAATTTTAAAGAGAGAGGCCATATGTTACGCAAACTTTAGGCTACAAGAATGACATTTTTAGGTTTTGCCTTTGATGTGAAACTGCATATTCAAAGTGTAACATACTATGTGAATCCTGTGTAAACTGCAGCACACTGCCTGTATTGACTAGATATATTTATCTCTTCAGTTGCAAATGTGTTGATGCCTATCAAGTGAACATAATACAACAAGAGTTGTAGCTTTTTCCCCAGGGGCATACATGTTTCCTCCACCTGCGGTACATGCACCAAGATTACTGTCTGAGCTGTTGGAGGAGTAATTCTTGTTCCAAAGTTAGCTTGTTCTGTCACAACCATGTCACTTCAAATAGAGTCTTGCAGCAGGTGTGAGGGAAAAACATGCACTAATTAACAGGACCTGCATAATTAATGCTAAAAAGCATAGTTCTAACATGTAATGTGTCCTGTGTAAAGGTTTTGTCACATGAATGGATAATTTTTTTCATCTTGAATCCTACAGTATCCATTAGGTTTTATGGACATTCTTATACCAACTTCTAAACATATTTATCTCTTGAAAGCTATTATCTATGTGATAACCTCTTCTTTATGTTTAAAAACTACTTCTGTCTTTTATGAATTTTGCATGCAATTTATGGTGCAAAATATTTCTTGCAGTTCTAATTTATTTTCTGTGAAGTGCTTTTTAAAAGAAGGGAGTCTCCGCTATCAATTAATTACCCGTACCTGCTTTGTCTGGTTCACTTTTGCAGTGCAAGGAACTGATCCTGGCAGCATTATGTATAACGCAGGAAGCAGTCCTAAATGAAAAGCCAGTTTGTTTAGTTTATTTTCTTACCATATTTTGCTGTCAGAATTAATAGTTTTAGACTTGTAAATCAGGAACTAATATATTATTGAGCCTATTACTGTTGAGTCAATCTTGAAAAGGTACTCATTAGTCTTCTTACTTTCATAAGATGCAACAAGCTTACATCTGGTTTGTTTCAGAGCAAATATCTGCAGAAACCTTATGAGATTAACCTTATGGATGAATTGACTCTAAAGGGCATCACACAGTTCTATGCTTATGTCACAGAGAGGCAAAAGGTTCATTGCCTCAACACTTTGTTTTCCAGAGTAAGTAATGCTTTTTTAATGTTTCCCAGTAAACTGAACATTTGAGCATAAATATAGTAACTAGAAATGTAACATCTGCTCAAATCATAGGGTTCACTGTGTGCATCAAATTGCACAGTAAATTTCCATTTTCATTTGCCTTTGCGTAAGAGGTGCAAGTCATATTTAATAAGAATAATCTTAAAAAATAGTGATTGTATGTTTTTGATTTTCTGCTTTTTACTTTTCAATTTTATTTTATGTATTCTTCCTTTTAAGTGATGGCTAGATTTAGAATAAAGAAAATTGTTAAACATGAATGTCCTGGGGTATAGTAATTTAATTGTAAAATGTGTTTAAATGAAATTGCATATTTCTTTTTGTTTATATATCAGAGATGATGCAACATTTTGAAAATAAAATGTACTTTTTTATTTTGCATACTAAATCTGCATCTTGCATGTACTTTTTTTTTTTTATGCTTTAATAGTTGCAGATAAATCAATCAATAATATTTTGTAACTCCACGCAGAGGGTGGAGCTCCTGGCAAAAAAAATTACCCAACTTGGTTACTCTTGTTTCTATATTCATGCGAAGATGATGCAGGTATGTTGTTTCAGCAGGAGTGTAGCAACTGCATGCTCTTCTATTTAATCTCACCAGTGTTTACAGTTTAGAGGTTTATCTGACAATCGCCATCCTTATATTACAGGAGTACCGAAATAGGGTTTTCCATGACTTTAGAAATGGACTATGTCGTAATCTTGTTTGCACTGGTAAGAGCAATTTTCAGATCAGTTGGTTGATTGAAGGTATTTAGATAAAATGAAAGAAATGACTAGTCATTTTGCAAACAGTAATGATATAAATGATAATAGTATACTTGTAAATTGAGAGTTGCACTATTATTGGATTGTTAATGGCCTATTTACTATGATTTTTTAACCTTAAGCCCATTCAATGCATAATAGAGTATCTAAATGGAAATATCAATTGATCATATCTATTCAAATGTTAAAAATGTACATGTTGTGGAACTAGTTTTCTTCATGTCAGTACAGGTGATATATACTTTTAAATGTTAGTCAAGCTTATATTGAAGTGAGGTTAGGCCTGAGTGTTTGCTACAAGGCACCAGTCTGTCAGTCTGTTGCATGTACACACCCACTTCCATTAATAACAAGCAATTTAAAATTACAAATCCAAGCCAATTTGTTGTGATGTGGGAGGAAGAAAAGAGAGAAATATCAATTTTTATTTTTTTGCATTTTGATTTAAGCAGTCACTGTTGGTTTTTACTATTTTGCAAAACTGAAATATCTACAATTTGACTCAGTTTTAATTTCACCGTTTCTATGTATTGTAGATCTTTTCACCAGAGGTATTGATATACAGGCAGTGAATGTAGTTATTAACTTTGATTTTCCAAAGAATGCAGAAACCTATCTTCACCGCATTGGTAGATCTGGTAAGTGAAAACAAGTTTTGTATCTTTGAATAATATGTAGTGCATATGTTTTGACAGTGTCAGTGAGGCTGTGTATAAAAATATTGTGCAGACCCAGCTGTTTGTCATTTTGGTTCCTTAGTGTTCAAAGAAATGATCTCAATGACATAAATGGATCTTTGTTAGGAAGAAGTTTTCATAAGGGACAGTGGCTAACTTGATGTTGGCATGGAAGATGAAGGGAGCCATATCATTAGCAGGGACAACTGAGGATGAAAGCGAAATCTCTGTTACCGTGATGAACTTTCATTAATTTCATAAGATTCAGATTGAAGAAAAATAGCCCATCAACTGAATTATTTGACAGCAGGAATAATCTATGATTTGGGGCTATTGAGAATAGTGCAGAGAATTTCACAGAGAGAAATGCTAAAATTGGGATTTGAAGGACAAAAACTATTGTTACTTTGAAAAATGTGTAATTTCTGGGTAATGTGGTGCATGGAACAAATGTATAGGGTGGTCCAGATCTAATTATGCAATTTTCATTATGCTATAACTTAAGTTTATTACATAGAGAATTCACAAAAAAATTATTTTTGTTGCTGATAGATGGCAGCACCTGCCCTGCATTCCAAAATGGCAGGGAGACAGTTGTCAGTCGAACAGCAGGTGTGATGTGTTCGCCTTTTCATAATTGTATAATTGGATCTGGACCACCCTGTAGTGATGTATTCAGCAGTGGAAGACATATTCCTTTGGATTACTTCACCTTATTTTCTGGATTTAGAGGAGACATTGTGCAGCACTTAGCAAAGCAAGTATAGGTTTAGATGTTTCCCATAGAATTCTGATGTTTTAATATTGAGTACATTTCTTGTAATGGTATAAGTCAACTAAAGTTCTTTGAATGCCAGCTAAATGACAATATCCCGTTGACACGAATGTATAAAGTATCCTGTCCACCATACACAATTGATTAGTACATCTTTTGAATAGTGTACAAACATTGCAAACTATATAACATAGCCATCCCAGTCACGTGATCTCAACATTGAGACCTTATGAAAACTGCATCTGAGATTGATATTTTAGTTATGGTGGATTGATGCAAAGGATAGAGTTCCTCATAATGTAGTAAGTATTCAATTTAATTAGTTCAAAAAATGAGTTGAATCTATGGTAAGCCACTGTGAAGCTGTTCTGGCATTTTGTGGTGGCCTAAACCTCATAAGACAATTTATAAGGTTTCTCTTGTATATTGTAAGTTACCTGCACATCAAGAGCACTGCTTTGAAGTGGACTGTATAGATGGGTGGAAATTAAGAGACCACTAGTCAAACAGAATTAACTTAAGACCTATTGGGAACAATTAGGCAAGAGCAAGATTTAGCATTTATCTACTTTTCAAAGCATTAATAAATGTGGCTCAATTCCAACACTACCTCTGTACTAAGAAATTCTGTGTCAGCAATAAAGAGTGGTGATCTGCTGCATCTTGCTTATGGGGTCTAAAATTGGCCCATAGTGCCATAGAAATATTCCACTTAAGCTGGCGAAACAAATTGTCCAGGGACAAAGTGGCAGTGGAGTTGCTAATGAGTAAAACGTGAATGCATTTGATTCTCCCTATCAAAATCCTAATTTTTACGCAACTAAGATTTGCATTAATTTCAAAATACCACTGCACACATACTCACCTAAAATTTGCATGAGAGCAGATCTGCCAAGCCATATTGCCAGATTAGTCCAATTTAATGTAGTAAGCTGATGTTTGGGAACAGTAATACTAAAGCATATTTCAGCTTTTGATTTTTGGAAATCTGCAGATTTTTTTTTTTTTTTAATTTATTCTAAAAAATGCTTCATAGCAAAGTTTCTTATGTCTACTTGTTTTTTAAGGTTGGCTGGCATCATGAAGTGTTTGTTAGAACTAGTACAGGGCAGGCATAAATGTGTACATTTTGAAGAGTGTAGTTTCAAATATTGTTTGAAATCCAGAATGGAAGTCTAAATGACTGTCTTGAATCTATTGCATTTTGATATCTGTATACTTGATAAAATGTATACAAATCCAAATCTCCACACCCCCACCTCCCCAAATCATCAAAGCTCAACAAAGGAATATTCTTCTATATATCTAAATATTTCTAATTTGACTTCATTTTGATTCTGGATTTCTTTATTTTCAATTTAGGTCGCTTTGGTCACTTGGGCCTTGCAATCAACTTGATCACATCAGAAGATCGCTTCAACCTGAAGAGTATAGAGGACCAGCTTGTTACTGAGATTAAACCTATTCCAAGCACCATTGATAAGAGTTTATATGTAGCAGAGTACCACTCTGAGGTGAACAGCCAGGATGAAGGAGGGCGATCTGATGAACAACAGTAACAGTAATGTCTCCTTATTCAAGCAAATTTTTCCTTTATATTAATTTAAATCAATGTAAATTCCAACAGATCATCTTAAATGAGAAATTGGTTCCTTAAAAGATGTATCAATTAGCAGCATACACTCGCTGAACAAGTTATTAGGAACACTTTACTGATGCTGGTAGGGCTTCCTTTTGTTCTCAAAACAATATAAGTTCTTCATGTCATGGATTCTACAAGATGTTGGAGCCATTCCTTTGACATTCTCATCCATGTTGACATAATTGCATCCCAGAGATTCTGCAGATTTGTCAGCTGCACATCCATGCTGAGAATCTCCTGTTCTACCACATCCCAAATGTTTTTCTATTAAATTAGATCAGGTCACTGGAAAGACCTCTGAAGAACACTGAACTCGTAGTTTTCATTAAGTCATTTTGAGACGACTTTTGCTTTGTGACATAATGCATTAATCTTGCTGGATGTAACTATAAGAAGATGTCTAAAATTGTGTCCATAAAAGCATGCACATGGACAGCAGCAGAACTGAAATAGGCCATGGTATTCAAGCGATGATTGAGTGTTGTTAAGAGGTCCAAACTGTGTTGTGAAAACATTCCCCATGATTACACTACCACCAACCTAGATTGTTAATATAAAACAAGCTGAGTGCATGGATTCATTCTGTTGGTGCTAAATTCTGATCTACAATATGTGTACCTTAGCAGAAATCAGGATTCATCAGACCAGGCTATGTTTTTCCAGTTTTCAGCTGTTCAGTTTTGGTAAGCCTGTGCCCGCTGCAGCCTCAGGTTTATATTCTTGACTGACAGGACTGGAACCTTAAGGGGTCTTTTTTTGTTGCCGTAACTGCTCATCCATCTCAGTGTTCAACACAGTGTATGTTCTGAGATGCTTTTCTGTTCACCACAGTTGTACAGAATGGTTATCAAGACTTATCATAGCATTTCTGTCGGCTCTAACCAGTCTGGCCAAATGTCTCTGAATTCTCTCATCAACAAGGGATTTTTAGTCACATAAATTCTGACAACTGGATGTTCACTTTTTGCATCATTCTAAATGAAGTCTAAGACTTTTGTGTGCAAAAGTCTCGTGAGAGCAGCAGTTACAGAAATACTCAAATCAGTCTGTCCGGCACCAGTAATCATACCACCTTGAAACAACTGAGATCACAATTTTTCCTCATTTTGGTGTTTGAGGTGAACATCAACTGAAATTCCTTGACCTCTGTCTGCATGATTTTATGCATTGTGTTGCTGTCTCATGTTTAGATAATTGCATTGATGTACAGGTGTTCTTATAATTTGCTCAGTCATTGTATATCTATGCATTATAAATTAACAATTATTGCCAAAAGCCTAGATAACATTACATGAATGCAACTGTGTCTAAAATGATTAGCTTTCTTCACAATTGGTGATATTAATAAGTGAGCAGTTGGCAATAATTTGTAACCCGAGGTGAAAATAAAAACTTAACTTTCTAAGTCAAGATATTAGACAGACATAGCACTGCTGTAATAAAATATTATACTAGTGAAAGATTTTTTTTTCCCACCCTTTGGTTTTCATTAACTGCTTTGCTTGATTAGTGCTTCATGAATAGTAAGCTACCAGGTACATGATATTGCTATTTCGGCTCCAGAATTCCACTCTGTGCTCCCAAGCTTGATAAACTTTCCATGGAGTACATCAACCAACTGGTTTAACTTACTTTCTTTTTTTTTTCTTTTTTTTTAAATTGGCTCTGTAGGGTTTTCACTGTCTGTAGTTTATTTAGTGATAGTTACATTTTTTTCCTGTTACAATTCAAGATTTTTAATGTGTTAAAATATTTTTTAATTTCACAAACACACAATGCATTCAACACCTTTATGAATGGAATTTTTTTTTTTATTCACGAACATTTGCTTCTCCAGAATTAGTCAATTTCACATTTACAAAAGTATTCATGCAATTAAATCTTTGCATGTATTCCTTTAGCAGCAGTTACAGCAGTATGTTTTCTTTTGTATATCTGTATGTTTCACGTACTTATTTTTAAAAAATTTTGCCCATTGTTCAATGTAAATTTATTCCACCCCTGCCAGATTAGATGGAGAGAATCAGTGGACAGTAGTTGCAATTATAGTTACATGGCTTCTGCCAAACAAAAAAACACTTCCTTCTAGTTATTCCCCCAATGCAGAATCTGTAAAATACTGAAGAGATTGTTTTTGTCTGGGCAAGTTATCTAGTTTTAGCCAAAGAGCTCACTCTGTCAATATTACAGCTGACCTGTTGGCCCTTCTTCTGATAATTGCCCTTCTTGTCCAATTTCTAAGTTTGGTGGAACAGCCCGTTTTTTCCGATTTTGTGTTGTGTACTTCACAGTGCTCCTAGGAAGGTTCAAAACTTTGCCAATCTTTTTTTAATAACATTCTTCCTCCTAACAAGTTCATCTTGACGTTCCATAGGCAGCTTTCATATCTTCATAACAGCTCTGCAGTTTTAGTTGCAAGTCCTTATAAAATTGATGATGTTTATTGTGCAGACATACAGTTGAACATGGGTGCATTGAAGTGAACACAGGTATCTTACAGGAGTAGGAAAAAAACATTTAGGAGTGTTTAAATTAGACTTTCCAACACAGCAAAATTAAAAATATTCAATGGGAGTGATTACTTTCTAAAGTTGTGGTACAAAATCCTAAACTTGTTCTAAAGCTATATATGCCCATTCTTTGGATCACTCCCCTGAGAAAGTGACCGTAGATAAAGTTAAGTATATAAATAAAATGTCTCAGTGAGCTATGCTTATTGAATTAATTATGTTGTACTGCAGTAGTACAGGCCAGCACAACTCCCATGAGCAATAAATATCTACATCAAGTGAAGGTAGACAGCTTTATATAGAAGTTGACAAAATTTGCTTCATGTTTGTGTCCAGGGAAAATAGAAGTTTTATTAAATGATAGCAAATGCTCTTAGTTTTGTAAGTTTATTAAGAAAACATGTGACTAACACTATTGAAGAGTATTACAAACACATTACTGAATTTTGTAAATAATTGTTATGAGTCATGTTGGGATGTATGCTATATATAGTGAAAGTATAATATAAATGCAAAACTGATTGTTATTACTCTTACATGCTTTGATTTATAGCAATAATTTGGCACAATTTTCCAAACATTAAAAACTGTTTGATTTAAAATAAAAATAATAGTGTTGAAAGCCAGTTAGTAAAATATCTACATCATGTATATTAAAAATTTGTTTCTTTTGCAGATCCATGAAATTGTGTGCCCACTCCTGATAGATACCTGGCTCGGTGCAAGAGAACTTTTGTGTCCCCACCTTTTCACTTTAAAAATATACTGATCTGCTCAGGCTCAGCCCAAGAGTTTACACAATAAGGTTCACATGTCTGTGTTTCATACTGTGAAGCAGAGCTGAAAGCAGAAAATATGGCATCTGTCAAACTCCAGTGGAAAGACTGAGACCGTTCATATATCCAGTTGGAGCCAGTAAATCATCCCTTCTGATTGAAGCCTGTCATCTGTTGTACTTCAGTCTCAAGTGCCTTAATCTGTAATTGATTTTGCCGTTGAGCTACCCAAAGCAAAATTACCAGAGGAGCTGAAGGAAGAAAAGCCTTTGACTGACATCAGCTCTAAAAGGAGTGGGGCTTTAAGATAGCATTTTGGTATTTCTACTTCCATTTTATCCAAAAAGCATTTTAAAAACAGGACATTTTGTAGCAGAGCCCCATCAATGAGAAAATATTGAGTATAACGAATAATTTCTGTAATATTTAGCAACAAATGCTCCAGGTTCTTATAATACAAAAACTGGAATGCCATTCCAAGGATCTGTTAGTAAGTGTATCCACACATTTGGAGCCATTGATGACATACTCGCAGATAAAAACTTGAGTTTTTTTTCCTTTCCCTCACCAGTTTTTTCTTTTTTCAGCTGTGCAAAATTTGGAAAATGCTTTATTCGCACAATTTCTGATAATGATGTTGGTCAGAAGGATAGGAGCTTTCAGGGATGTTTTATTTTGCTGCTCCTATTCCACCAGCCATTTTCAGCAACAGTACTGCTTTGTGTTGGAATAAATCTCTACTGGGGACTGGAGCCTGAACCTACTGTGAACATTTGAGCAGTCAGCGACTGTAGAACTCACCAGCAAAGCGCCTTTTTTTTTTTTTTTTTGTTTAATATATATATATTATATACACACATAACAGTGTTCCTTCAAAAAAACAATATTTTGACTTTTGGATAGGGGAATTGAGTTTGTAATGGTATTCCTTTGCAGGAGTGAAATGAAACAAAAATACACTTGCCTCACAAAATTAATGTAAGATGGACACATACAAAAAAAAAACTTATTTTTTCATGTAAAACAGGAATTTGGCTGCACTTGTTTATTGTATAGTAAGGTGTATTATATATGTACAAAAAAAAACACAACTTAAAAGAATTTGTAAATATTGTATCATAGTGTTCCAGGGTGCTAGGATGTTGTGGCAGTATGACATAAGAGTTCTGTTACACGAGACCTGGGTTTTGATTCCTCTATCTCATCCCAGCTGAAAGGAGGCATTTATTGAATGCTGCGCGAAGAGTGATTTGTACAGTATATAGGACAATTACATACACATATGCTATTAAAATGTACATAGGTTTAATGTAGCAGCATGTGTGTGTCTTGTAAGCAAAGTTTCATACAGATGTCTTTTGCTTGCACCCTTGTCAGCAGTTTTCCTGCTCCAGGTAATGTGTGCACTTTGACATTACATTTAAATTGCACTTGCTGGTGGCTTGCTGTTTGCTGTATTCAAGTTTAGGAATGATATTCTGCTGCCATTCTGGAATTGCCCAAACAAGGGTCAGTTGTCAGGGTATAAATAAATTAGAACAGCCCAGCTGGCAGTTTGGAATGGACATTTTATATAACATTGCAGGAAGGCAAACTGGACAGATGGCAAGGATTTTGTCACCACAAGTGACTTTGCAAAAACACCCAGAGTTTGGAGTTAATCTTTAACTTATTTTTTCCCAGCAGCACCAAAAATTGTTTGTGACTTTTAAAACCAGTTTGGATTTAAATATGATCATGTAGGCTAATAGAAGCTAAGTTTACTGCCAGTTTTTAGAAGACACTGAAAGGCTGGCTTGTGTTAGTTCTTAAAAATCTCAACTTATATCTCTTGATGCCAAATTATTGCATTACTGAGGGTGGCTTCGCATAAAACTTATACAAGAGGTTTCTGAATTGATTGCCTACAACTGACCAATTTGCTGTTTTTTTATTTTGTGTCTGTTGAAAGTGTTAGATTAAAAAAGCTGCTGAGACTTTATTTACCTAATCTTTTGAGCAAATTACTTTGCTGGCATTATTCCCTTATAAATGTTTTGACCATCTTGCTACAGTGTTAACATTATTTTGCTCCATTTAAAGTCAAACTGGTTTCCAGTCCATTTTATGAAAATGTTTTCAGATTTTTGCTTTCTCCATTTTTGTTTTAAGGCAGGCTTTCATGTTGCAATTTAAAAGTTAAGACTGCTTCTTGGTGAAAGCTGAAGGAATTTGTATTGTTCCTTTTCAATAGGCAGCTAAGCAAAGCATTTAAAAAAAAAAAAAAAAAAAAAAAAACAGTGAATGACTTTGATTAGGAGCTGAGAAATTGTGTTTCCGTCTGTCTAAAATGTTTTTTTGCCGTGTTTAGAGGATTTGTTTGGCCAGAGAATCACAGGAGTAATAATGAAATAATAGATTTTTAAATTGACACTTGTTTTCCATTATATATTGACACCCTGAGGGTTAATCCAGGTGAGATTTATTACAGTAGCTTCAGGTTAGTACCTTCAGTATCTTACACTCTAGGCTCTGGTTTAATACATTCAGAAAATTAAAACTCTTATAATAGTCTTCTCAATGTATTTTTTCAAGAATAATATATCAAAATCACTAAGGTACCTGGATAATTTAGTGTGCAGCGTACAAACAGTATGAAACCTACCTAACTGGACGGGGCATGTGTATGTTCTTAGTGCACGGTTTGGTTTGTATGTGAACAAGTGAGATTGGTCAGTTTATTTTTAACTTGCCAGCCTCTGAAATGGTCCATACCACTGGGGTTTCTTCAACACTTTAGATCTAGCTGAACACCCTTCTTTTTGAAAACGTTTTTCTGCTCTACTTTTGACACCTTATATTTCAGTCTAGATACTGTAACATTTATTTTAACATATTCCTTTTAGATGTTTTAATCCATTTAACAGATCCTACTGGATTTAATTTCTTTCATCTGCAGCCAAATTAGAATGAGACTGTAGAGGATAGTTGTCTCCAGTCCTTTTTTGCCATGCACAAGTGTCGCTGTACCATTTCTTTTACTGCTGGATTTTATTGTGTTATTCAAGAACAAATGATTTAAAAAAAGAAAGAAATGTTGGTCAGTTTATACATAGAGAGCTGTTTCTGTAATGACTTTTCATGGCTGACTACCCCTGCTGTCAGTCTTGTGTATGTATTTTTTTTTTTTTTTTGATAAATTGAAACTCATACAAAAATTGTTATTAGATGTTACAGACTTGGAGGAAAATCAATCCTGTGGCTTTACTATATCTGAAAACCTTTTGTTTTCTGTACCTTCTCATTGACTGCACTTTTGTTTACATAACATACAGTTATTAACCCTGTTGCCTTTTGACCTCAGCCACTTCTAGTGTGGTTTGCTACCAAATTCCTAGGCAGTGTGTATTCTGCATTGTCATAGTTTATGGGGATGGCATCACAATATTTTTAAATGTCATATACTTTCCTCCAGTTCTGCCACATTTGTTTCATTACAGCTCTCTCAGTAAAATGAACAAATATTGAAAGCACACATACACATTGGTCCAATAATTTAATTTAGCAAAAGAGTAAATTGTGTGGTGTCCCAGTAGAACTAGAAGCAGGGGAACTATGTGTGACGTTGATTAGTGATCCCAATGGCAGGTGATGGTGTGTGAACACAGACAAGTGTACCATCATAGCTGAGCTAGTGAGTCACACATGCCATTCATTGGGATTACTATGGTGGGGTGGGGAGGGAGGAGGGTTTGGGGTGGCTGAGATTGGAACTGGGGAATGGGGAGCCATTGGTGGGGAGATGTTTTTATTATGTTCAGAACAATGCTGAACAAACCAATGTTGGGGTGGTTGGAAGGTTTAGACTTCATGATGAATGAATGCACTGTCTAAATAATTTCTGTTCTTTAGTTAGAAGGAAATCTCAAATGTGGATTTTTTTTTTACCATTCCTTTTCAGCTCTTATTATCTGGATTGAAAACTGGCTAGTTTTTTGTTTTTTTTTTTGTTTTTTTTTTTCCCCTCTTCCCTTAGGTTGGGCACTTTCCCAAATCTAGTTTTTTTTTTTTTTTTTTTTTGGATACAGTGCAAAAAATAAGCAGGTATAATATTATGGTTGTCTTACAACAGACATGGGAAAGATTTTTTTTTTTTTTTTTCCCTTCTTCAGGGTGTTGGGGGAGGAGGGTAATGTGTATCTGAGACTCGGGAGACATTAAGACCACACTCAGCACTTTAGATCAGTCATGGCATAGACAACTAAAAAAAAACACCCCAAAATTATTTTTTAGTTGTGGTTTTGTGTCTCCTAACAGGCTCACACCAATGTCCTCTTCTGGTCAAAATAAAAATGAGTAGTTTAGTCAAATTTGATAAGGAAAAAAAAGTTGAATTTAAAGTGTTTGCTTATAATTGACATCAGTTTGTCCCATCGGTGGTCTGGTGATTGCTGAATGTGTCTGATAAGTTCAAAATGCAAATAAATGAAAAAAAAAATTCAAGTTCTGCTTTGAATATAAATTTTGATGTAAGGATTTCTATTTAGGTGTTAGAACAGCAGACCAGCTTTCCAGATAAGCAGAGATGTGGCAGTTATTATACAGTAATACTTAAACCCCTGTCTGATTCTTAAGGTTCAAATTTTTATGTTTTTGCATAGTAGTTCACATTATACTGTTAGTTAGTTCTCTCAGCAGTATGGAGCATTTTTAATACCTGCTTATGCATTTATTCTGATGAATAAAATGACTGTGGCTAGTTTATTTGGCTCTGTTACTAATAGTACTAGCATTTTAAGTTCATGTGGCCCAGTCAACATTTCAGTCAGGACCCGAAGGGACAAACTTTTGTTTTTATGTATTTTCCCTCAAAAGCAGACAGTATCATTAAAAATGTTGAAGGCATTTTTTGTTTGTGAATTTCTGGTTTATTTTACTTTTGATAAGTATAAAAAAGTCAAACATGTTTGTCATCCCCTTATGGGAAAAAAAAATTGGCTTGAATTCCTTGAACAGAGATACATAAGCAATATGGAAACTGCAAAGTAAAGTATTGTTTTAAAAACAAAAAAAAAAAAAACCCATCCGTTATTGATGAGGTATGTTCTTATTAAAAGATTACTGAAAATTTTCCAGAGTCTGTTTTTCTTCTTCTTCTCCTCTCCTATTCAGAGGTTGTGGCTACTGTGTGTTTGATTTCACAGGTACTGAGCAACTACCATAGATTTTGTATTACACCACCAGCATGGCCTCGGCAAACGTCTTTACCTTTTTGTATGTTCATAATTTTGGATCATATGTTGGGGAGCTAATTTGAAGGTGTTATTAGTACTAGGGTGTTATACCGTGTTAGTCATTATGGATGTAGTGAGAAGTTAAGCAAAATGGCACCTTTTATTGGCTGACTAGAAAGACTACAATATGTGAGCTTTCAAGGCACCTTGGGCCTCTTCTTCAGGCAAGAAGGATATTGTATATTGTAATCTTTCTAGTTAGCCAAAAAAAGATCATTTTGCTCAACTTTTCACTGCAAGGTGTTATTAGGAACATTTGTCCTGGGCATTTGATCTTGAGGGAGGTCCAGAATGGTCTGTTGACAAATACATTAGTTTTAATAATATCCAGTGATTTGACAACAACCTTCATTTTTAAATGAAACTCTTGAAGAAAGCTGTATACTATGCTAGTTCTAAAAATGAACAGACACCTGTTGAATTATGTAATACCAAACTTGGAATAAAGCTTCAGAGAACTCAAAATGATTGAAATTGACTTTAACACTCAACAATGTACCACAAATGACTGGATGGTGTTAAGATCCTGGCCTTTCTAATGGCAGTTTGAGCCACAAGTGAATTTTGCTCATGTAAGTCTTCTCAACCACACAATGGTGAATTCTGCAGAAATTAATATAGTAGGATAGAATGTGTTATGTAATATGTGTGTTTTACATGATGTTCAAACCAACTACCAGTACAACAAAATATCCTTTTAAATTCTTAGAAAGTTTTGTATTTTGGTTGAAATGTTACATATGCATTTGTAATGTTGTGCTAGTGATGATTATGGCACATGACGTGTTGAGGTCGAGTGGGGCTCGTTTAGACTTTCCTCTCTTGGGCCCTGGCCTTGGGTTATGTTCAGTTTTGATCAGTTTGACTCTTCCATTACAGTATAAAAGCTAGACTCAAGCCAAAGCATGTGCTGTTCATCTGATGGCAACCATTTACAGAAAAAAAACACTTCTCATATTTTCAGTTGAATATTTTTTTTTTCATTTAAACTATTCAGAGTAAAATGTATTGTTTTAAATTGCTAGGTGAGCTGGCTTTTAATGAAACATCGGCAAAGTATGCATCAAAGATGTTGAGTGTGCTCTTCTAGTTTAATGTAGATTTTACACCCAGGAAGTGGATAAGACTCTTGAGATTGTGGATTTGATAATCATGGAATTGTTATGGAGTCGTGTATTCTTTGGAAACAACTTAGAGAGAATGTAGTACTGCACCCTGCTCAGGTGATGCATGATATAGAGACAACCTCATTTAGTATAAAGAAACTGCAATTGACATTGAGTTGGCACTCCAGTCACCCCCAGTAGGTATTTGTACATATGATATAAATATAAACATGTAGTGAGCTCATATGATAGCGTGACCATTAGGTTTTACTCCTTGGGCCTTACAAGAATTTCATAATCTGGGTATAGTGAACAGTGGCACTGGAAATCTGCATAGTCTTTCCAGGGTTTTTGTATTTTGCTGTGTAAAGCTTTGGTCTAAGGATCACAAAAATGTTTTTGCTGCTGCAGGTTTCATGGGGTACATCTGACAAGCATCTGTGACATTGTCCTCTAATAAAAGGCAATTATGTTCATCTTTTACAGTATTTGCAGCAGAGTGTAAGCCTTGCATCATGTTTTTTGATACCTGATCAGAGCAGATAATTTGTGTTCCATGTACGCATGTAGTAGTGCAATGAAAATTGCATGTGAACGCTGATTCTACTAACTGAAAATATTTCCTTTGTATGTGTAACTTCAAATAATCACAGTGTGGCACCAACAAGTAATGTAGATGCAAGTAATTTTCTACATTTTAAATTTCCATAATGTGTTACAAAAAAGCACTTTGCACATACACGAGGCCTGTTTACAACTAGACATGTCTGTTCTCTCAATACGCCCCCTTGCAACTTCATGCAGTTATGTACTACTTGACAGCAATAGAGACTGTAATCTTGAATTGCTGTGCCATAGAAGCAAGGAGGTTTGAAGAACTGCAAAACAAGTGATAAACAATCAAACACCTTCAGCGGCAGAAGCCTGCATGCTAATAAATTAGATTGAAAATGGATGCAAGAGTAATTTATAACATGATATATGAAGTGTTTAATCTTTCTGATGTGGCAAGTCATCATCTGAATTCTCCACTAGTTTATAAACAGATTTATTTAAAGTAATTCTCCACTCAAAAATTATACACATTTCATTTTTAGATTACTTACCCCTTGCAGTTTGAAAAATTTTTAATCTCATGTTTTCATGCAAAACAGAGATAAAGCTTTTAACGGTATAGTGGTCTATGGTGACCACACTGGACAAAAGAAATCTCGCCTTTCTTGTGTTGTGTAATTTACAGTTGTATGCTTGCAATGTCCCAAACACATTTTTAATAAACCAGCACTGGAAAACGCTTTTATGAATAAAAACACAACACCTATTTGAATTGCAGACCCTCCTCCTTTTGTTATTCCAGTTGCTGGTAAGAATGTAAATGTACAGTATTTTGGGATTATTTAGGGGCAGGCTGTGCCACTCCACACATGAATCGGCCTTCTACTTGTTGTAGCATCTTGGATATGAACACATATGAGACTTTTTCTAAAAATTAAATTTTTTTTTCCCGTGTCTCTCAGTGCTTGCCTTTTGTAGATATTACCTGTGTGCAATATTAGCCAATGAGTAAGTCATTACTGTGCTGGACTCCTGACCAGTGAGTGAGACAGGTCATCAGTTCAAACCCTCGGGCATATCGGAGCACGTTCAGTTTTTATAAGTGGTCTGTATACAATCTTTTAGTAACAATACGTGTTTGGAATGCTATGTGCATATGACTAGATGAACTGATATGCGGATTATGCAATACAAGATTTTTTTTTTTTATTAAAGACCCCCTATTACATCAGAAACTTGATTTCCATTCTTCATGGAAAAAATGGTCTAGATTTCTTTCTCAACTATCACTACAAGCTACATGGTCAATTAACATATATGTAAACTTTTCTAGCTGGAGTATTGCTTTCCTCAATTTTTTCTTTTGAGCCATACCCGTCTGTGAAGTTTGCACTGTGGAGCTGCTGTATCCCAGCATGTTTACTTTGCACTGTCAGTTCCTAGAGGTACCCCTTTAATAACATCGTACTACAGACTAATGAATGCTCACAAGCAACTCCAACCTCTTTTTCTTTTTTGTTAACAAGGAAATTAACACTGCTTATTTTATATTTTTAAGAATGTTCAAGTACTTTGTTATAAATCCATTTACTGTCATTTTTAAGATTTCAGGAAGACAGGTGAACAAAAATGCACTAGTCTTTTAACTAGCTACAGTCCCTCCAAATAGTAATTGTTAGAGTCACCAAGTGACCTTACACGTACATCTTTGGAATAAAGGATGAAAGCTCCAGAAAACACCTTCTGCTGATGTAATTTAGGTGAAAGTCAAACAGGCTTCTGTGGATATGCAGCAGCTTCTAGTTTCAAGTCAAATTTACACACAGTATGAAGAAAAAAAAAAATAGTGCCACCTTGTGGTGTTCTTTATTTTTGTAACAATTTAATTATGGGCTTATAACATTCCTTCAGCGTGGAGTTTGCAGGTTTTGGTTGGTAACATGTACCTCTAGGATTTTTTTTATTGTAATTTCTAAGGCCATACAGTCATGCATTTTTATGTTATTTATTTAGTGTGCTTCTGTGAAAAGCCAAATGTCTCACTGGTACAAATAAAGTGCCATCAGCCTATCTGAAAAGGTGCAGCCCAGTTTTACATTGAATCTGATATGGCAGTTCGAGGTCAGTAAGGAACTTAATTTTCATAATTCTCAGATTTCACTTCCTTAAATTAAATGTTCCCCCACCCCCCCTTTACTCCCAGTAGTAAGGTATATCGAAACTCATCTTTCCTATTTAGTAACCTCTATAGTTCTGTCTCTCTTAAGATGATTTTAAGGAGACCACACTTTACCATGTACAAGTTTATCCTTAAAAACATTTGGTTAGGTGGCGTCTTCAAACTTCTTCTTTAAGACTGGGCTTTGTAGTGACTGGCATGCTAACCAGGAGGTGTTTTCATTGTGGCAAATGTACGATCAATACAGCTGGGTTTATTTTGTTCTCTGTGGCATTTGTATGGTGTGTTTTGAAGCCAAACCACTTCCATAATAGTTGAGAGAAAAAAAAGGGGATGCAGTAAATATTGTTATGGACTGAAGCACGATTCAAGTTGCAAGTGGGCTATGTGAGTGTAGAATCCATTCTGTGGTTGCTTTTCATCAATTGGTGATGGATGACACATGAAGCCCTATTCACATTAACTCACGATCAAGCTACATGAAGTGCTCTATACAACAGGCCTTTAGAAACTGAACTTACCATTTATGTTGTATTTTTTTTTATTATGACAACAATATAAATCCATTATTCTGAAATATACAAGAGCTATGAAAGCATTTTACCATAAAGTACCTTCACAACAAACAAAACAAGTCATCTTGAATGCAAGTTTCTCACACTCGGGATTTTTTTTTTTATTTTCTTTCTGTGTTTACCTGAAAAGCACTTTCACCCAAACAGCTAGGAGGTGGCGTTCTTTTTCTGTGCCATGTCTTGTCTGTAACCTTGAAGCAGCTGATTGAGGAGTGTTTTCTCGCTGTCAAGTTTTCGGGTTATCAGTGGTGGGAAGGGATTTCCTTTATACTCTAGCACTGCCATTTTGGCTCTGTCGAGGGTCTTTCTGTTTGGAATCTGATACATGTGTGTGTAATGAGACGCTTGTTTCGAAAATCTAGGAGCCAGCACTTTGAACAGCTTGTGGATCAGGTCCTTTTCCTAAAAAAAACATAAAAATTGAAGGGTATTCTTGAATGACAAGCCCAATGAAATGTGCATTATTAGACCAACCGTGGGAAAGGAGTCATGTTCATTCAGCTATATACTTAAAAAAGTACTGATGAATACATTGATTTTTTTTTTTTTGGCTATAGAAGCAGGGTTGCACACATTTACACATGATCCCGGATCAATGTTGGGCTCAGGCGCCATTTGTATGGAGTACACCTTCTCCACATGCCTGCTTGTACTTTCTTCAGTTTCACCCCCCATATCTTTAAGATGTGAATGTTATTTTAATTGCATTCTCTAGCGAAATTGCCTTTGAATGATGTAACTTTGGTTTTGCCACATTCCTAACATCATCTTGTATTCCAAGTGGATAAAGAAAGTGCATGGACACATTTCTTAGGCAGGATAATAACCCTGGAAAAGCTTACCGTAAGCCAGTAGTTTGCTAGTTTCATTGCCTTTTGGTCCATGTCTCCTTTCTTTGCATAATCAATAATCTAAAAACAGTAAAAGAAGCAAGAAAAAAAAATTGTTTTAGACAAAACTGTATGAATTTGTAAGTTATCATTATTACTGATAAACATCTTAAGCCGTAATTTACTTTTAAAACATGTGAAACTCCAAATTGAATGAGTAACGCAGTATCTACAGCAACACAGCATCCAAGAGGCCTGCAATCAAAACATGATGAGCGTGTTTTTGATATTAACTACTAAGAAGGGTGCCATGTATTCAAGTACCTATAAGAAGAGAAGTGCGACCTGGTATTTTTGTGTCACTGGGATACCCACACCTTGGTTACCATTCCTGGCCTGGTGACCCAAGTAAGCAAATTAGGATATACAGGGTTATAACAAGGACAATTCGTGATGACCGCTCTTTCCCTTCATTACAAGTCCTAAGGAGTCAATTCAGGTCTAACAAGTTGATGAGTTTCTGAGACTTTACAAGTGGAAGGGTGACCAAACACTTGCAAAAGACAAAAATTACTGCATACAATCATGAAATACAATATAACACTACCTTAACAGTTGACAAAAGATTTGTGTTTGAATAACAACAACAACATTTATTTATATAGCACATTTTCATACAAAAAAATGTAGCTCAAAGTGCTTTACATAATGAAGAATAGAAAAATAAGAGACACAGTAAGAAAATAAAATAAGTCAACATTAATTAACATAGAATAAGTGTAAGGTCCAATGGCCAGGGGGGACAGAAAAAACAAAAAAAAAAAAACTCCAGACGGCCGGAGAAAAAAAATAAAATCTGCAGGGATTCCAGGCCATGAGACCGCCCAGTCCCCTCTGGGCAATATATATTCATTGCAGGGTAAAATGTCATTCCTTTCACTTCAAAAATCAAAATATATCATTTTCTCAGGGTGCCAAAACTTTGCTGAACGCTGTACCTAAGGATGTTACATGAAGCCACCACATAAGCTCACCACCCTCAAGGTGCAGGGTGAGGTCAGGTGCAATCTCAGTAGAATGATGGGTACGTTTAGATGAGGTCAAGATGGCAGGCAAGGTTTTGTCAAAGCAAACTGGCTTTTAGGATATGGATGGTCACTTTCCTGGAGGTCATGGGAGTTTGTGTAGGAGGCTGAAAAGTACTAACTGCATACAGTTGGACTTACTGCTACATGCAGCACTGACTCTTGACATCCGGACAATTTAGTCTATTTTTCTATTGTGCAGTTATCCCTGGGACTCAGATGGATAATCAGAATGGCAGTTCAGAGTTGTGACTGTGATGCTGATAACATTAAAAGTCTATCAACTGTTCTTCTACTGGATACGTCCTGTTTGATCTGAGCCCAACTCCAAATGAATTCTTGTTAGATTCCTAAATCTCTCTGACTTTGCACAACTTACAACAGGTTTAAATGCTAGATTAATCATATGGGTCCCTGCCCTATGCCAAACTGGCATAAATGACTAATTTCGAGGCCATACACCAATTATGACAGCCTAAGAATGGCAACAAGATGCCACAGTAGTTGTTTTAACTCGCATGCAGAAAACTTCTCCCCATGTCTAAGGGAAGGTCAAGGATTTGGAACCTTTGGCTTCCAAGTGAATACCCAGCAAGGCCTCAATCTGCTAAAAAACACTGATGGGAAGGGAAGCCATGAAGCAAAATGGCATCTTCCACATAAAGTTTGAGTGACTGTCTGTAGATATAGAAAAGAGGTACAGGGTGACAACAGGGTTTTTTTCGGCTGTGGAAATAGGGGTGCACACAATTACACGTGATCCAGGATCAATGTTTGGCTCGGGCATGCATGTACTTTTCTCAGTTTCCCCCCCCATTTCTTAAATGGGGATGGGCACTGTACTTCAGTTACATCAGTTGCCAAGTTTATTTTTGGCCCCTGCTTGTCAAGAATATCAACCACTTCAGTGATGTACCAGTTTTTTGGCAGTAGAACGGAATTGGCCTGTTTTGGCTTATTATGAATAACGGGCAGGTTGATGTGCAACTTGCCAATTGCTAGTCGGCTTTATGATTAAAATAAATTGCATGCTGTGCTCATGCACACCGCACTTCATGGCTTTCCTTTGTGTGACTAAAGCAAGTTAAACGGTGTAACGACCACTCGCAATGTGAACCGTAACTGAATATAACCAGGAGTCTCCTTTAGCTCTGAAGGAAGAACATGAAAGACTGAACAATCCCACAGAACCGACAGCTGCTATAATATGTCAGGGAAAGTCAGCCATGATGGAACTAAAGCAGAGACATTTGGCGCTATAAATTTAATAAGACCGTTAAGATTACATCACCCAGCAGAATATGCAGACTTTCACACGAGTAAAAACAGTGCTCTTAACACATTTTTATACTTGTTTTTCAATGTTTCTTCAAAGTTCTCCAACATTAATATGATGAAACAATATATGTTACTAGTAATAGTTTTTCCCTTTTACAAGTTATAAGGATTAATATTTTAGAGAAAAGACAAATGGTGCTGAATATAAAAAGATGACAAGCAAAAACATCTGCTGTTAGATTTATTTTACATTAAAAAATGTGGAGAACTGTTACATATTTTCATTCCCATGATGTCTGCTATATAGAACATGTATATATGCATAATGAGTCGAGCAAAATATTAAACATTGTGCTTTAATTACTAATACTTTGTTGCAACCTGTAAGGAATCTCTATACTGTTGTGATCTTGGGATTTATGCTAAAAGTAGGACAACTTTTCGATTTTGTTGGTTTCGGCTGGGGATGGCATACTGAGGCTTCTTTCAGCAGTTCATTTTCATTTGATGGTGCCCAAGTATTACCAGAGAACAAGACTACAGAATGCACTGCTGGATGGAATCCCATTCAGTACACTTTATGTAAATTAAACATTTTCATTTGAAAACAACCATCTTACCACTTTAAACCTCAACTGCTAATAAACTGTTTTAGCCGTGAAAACATTTTTCAGCAATGGTTCAATAAACTGAATTACACCAACTCAATCATCATAGGCTGAGGTCTGAACAAACCACAGGACACAAAAAAATGGACTTGGGACGTGTTTTAAGTGACACCACTTCAGACTGAAATGCTGTACGCAGCAGGTAAACTAAGCTGAATATCATTGCATAGCTGCTTAATTATGGTAAATATAGGCAGTTAAAAATGGCAAATGTATTTTCAGTTTCAGCAACCAAAAGTTGATGGCTGGTCACAAGGCTTTTAAAAGTGAAATTTGAGCTGTGTATATGAAGTGTTCATATTGCTCAGCCTCTAAGAAGTCGGAATCAGCGTAGTAGAAAAATGATTTCAGCTGACTGCCCATCCTCAAATTCAAGGTATGCAATGTTGGTTCCTATCCCTGTAAATAGTTGAATGTTATTGTTTCAGAAATACCTGCTTACACTTGTGCATTTTCATACCCCATTTTAAAATGGCCAGATGCTGAGCTGATAACATTAATCTGGAGGACAGTTTTGGTGTACAGCTGGCTAATTCCATGTCAAATCATCACACTTTTGGCCCACATTGTCACAGATTTTAATGAAACTTGGCGTGTTCATTTGGTCATATGAGTAACCCATGCAACTGAAATTGTATGTGTCTTGGATTGATATTAAGGGAGATTTAAGCTAACAAAGATTTGAACCAATTGTGGTAGCCAGTCAAAGTCATAATCTCCCCCATCCTACATCTCCCTAAATATTAAGTTGCACAGAAATGGTTCTCATATTGTTTGAAAGCATTTTTCCAGCTGTATATTTTGCATAAATACTATGTTATCCCTAAAATGAAAAACTAATGTTATGAGTGATTATTATAAAAAAAAAAAAAAAAAAAAAACCACTTGGGATGAGACGAGATCTTTTGAAGAGAGACAGAGAGAAACTTTCACGTCCTATGTGACAGTCAAGTCACGTCATACTTACAACCTTTGGAAACAAGTCCCGTGATACACATACAGAGCAGGTTAGAGATAATGGAAGTACAAAAATCCATTAAATCCATCAAGAAAATGCGAATAAAGATCACATTAGCGCAAATGGTAAATATTACTCGGTGAAATAACGGAACTGCGAAAAGAGATTGAATAGTGTTTGAGGATGTCTGGGGAAGAAGAGAGACAAGGCAGTGACTTTAAAACATTCGAAGCGCCGCACAAAATGCTCACCACGCAGCACAGGAGCAGCAGCAAGCCAGCAGCTGATCAAGCAAAGAGGAGGTATTAAAAAAAAAAAAATGGGAATTGGTTTCCCATTGTATCACCGTTTCAGAGGACCGCATCTCCTTGGGGTGCGTTCAGCCCCCCTCTTCACAACAGCGCGTACAACTTGGCGGAGCGGAAGGGGGGAGTGAAAGGGTTGGTGAGCGAAGCAAGTAATATTTAAAATTGAATAGCAAAAAAAAAAAATTTGCAATTGGTTTTTTTTTTTCTTTTTTTTTTTTTTTTTTACTAAAGCTGGTTTATAATGTCATGATCATCTCCATAAAATTTGGTTTTTGGTTTCTGAGTCATTGCTGAGCTCTCATTACTTACAGGTGGCATCACATGGTTTCATATCTCTAACTGGCCGTTTTCATAGTATGGCAAGTGAAAGTAAAGACAATAATTAAGGTTCCAATTATGCTACACTGAAATTGAACAGAAGCTTCATTAATGTCATTAGTGACGCCTGTGCTTGCCAAACCATTTCATGTCAGAATGGCTGCAGTGAAAAGGCCCATTCCAATGTGGTTAATAAATGTAAATGCTCCATCCTGCAGTAATCAAAGGGAAGTGAGGTTTGCAAATCGGTTAGGTGTAATCAATCAATAGCAGATGCTGTCAATTACCTGCCAGAGATAAAAGTATTGTTTTTGCCGCAGCAGCATACATTTTCACAATGTCTTTGGTAGAGAACTTTAGACTCAATCAGAAATCTTGTTGTGATTCTTTCATCTCAAGAAGTGCCTGAGACAGCAATACAGGATCACCCAAGTCTCAGTTTAAGGTCAGGTCCACGCATCTGGAGAAACTGCTGTGTGAGACTATCAAAACTCACACCCAAGCACAAACAGATCTGTCAGTCTGACTCTTCCAGTCATGACTTAGCAGACCCTCCCAATCCTGAACCTATGGTTGGTCCCTCAACATCTTGAGATGAAGGTACATGGCTAGGATGTGTTGAAGAAACTATGCCCAGCAGTGGAGAGTTGAGACTGAACTTTTTACATCCTCGTGGACCATCTCCATCCTGCTCATTCCCATACTGTTCTGATACACTTGTCATGGATCATCAGGATGTGCTCTTGGTAGCTGAACCTGAGAAGGCAACAGGACGAATATATACAATTTCAAGCAAAGACACAATTGCTGCATCAAAGGCTCTGATGGAGTATACATCGAGAGTATAGCCATTGTTTATATTCTTACATTCCCAGCTTACCATTCAAACAGTACAGCTTTTACGTAACTTATTCATGATTCCACCAAAGTTGAGTTTCTTTCCTCACACTAGTGGTCTAACAGCCCATTAGGAAAGGCTTGATCGATATTTTCGGAAAACATACAGTGAAAGAGTGCATGGTCTCAAATATAATTTACTTAATTCAAAGCCTTTTTAGTAAGCCCGTGTCTCTCAAGAAGGCAAAAGTGTAAACTGAACGGAAAAACTTAAACTATTCTGATTTAAAAATTTATTCTATTTTGTTTTAGTTGCTTTGGCATTATTGTCTTTATTAATTTTTTAACTGTGTTTTTTTACTTCAAACAATATTTTCACTGCTAGTTCTGGCTTTACTCTTAGTTTTCATGAACCCTTATAACCCTGCATCATTCACTGATATTTAGAGAGAGATATAGCCAGTCAAAACCACAATCCCCCCCTACCCACAAGTTCAAACTTTGATAGCTTAAATCTCCTTTAATATTGATCTAAGACATGCATATTTCAGTTCCATGGGTTACTCATATGACCAAATCAGCATGCTAGGTTTCATTAAAATCTGTGATTAGGAGGGCCAAAAATGTGATGATTTGACATGGAATTACCCAGCTGTGAACAAAACAAAACTCGCCATCTCTTATGGACAAAGCTTTGCTCCCTGCATTTTGGAGTTAAGCTTCAGTGAATGCAGATGGCCAAGAAAGTTTGAGGACTAATGTCGAGTAAACCCCAAAGAACTTCCTTCACTGGGGCATTCAGTGAAATGTTCAGGAATTTTGCCAAACTCTGGGAAACGCATTGAAGCCAAAGGGGCAGCAGGAACGGAAATAATTTTGAGTGGATTATTAAATGTCCCTAAGGGCTAGGGAAGTGTCTGCCAACTACGCCGAACCAATTATTGTGGACAAAAACGTGACCTGTGCTGTGAGGCCCTCATTTTGACACTGATTGGTCATTTGATTGCATTTAGTTGCTGCACTAGTAAAGCCAGTGTTGCCAGGTCTTTGCTTTTCCCATCCAATTTGGTTACTTTTAATCAGCATCCTCTTTGGGGGTTGGGGAATGGACTTTAACCGGTTGCATTTTTTGGGCTACTTTTATTTTTAAATGTAGTATGTTGGGCTATTTTTCAATCCCCCTTCACTGCTTTTTATCATCTTTTGCACCCACCTGGCAACTACCCTGCTAATAACACCTAGATATGAGGGATGTTCAAAAAGTTTCCGCACTTTCGAATTTTCGTTGGAAACAGTGAAGATGAGAGTAGTAGTAATTGGGAATTAAAAAGTTGGTACGATGCTGGGAAAACTGCATCGCAAAGGAAGGTGGCCATGTAGAAAAGTGATGTAATTTGTTTTTGGAATTCTTAATAAATAAATTTGAAACAAAGTACAGAAACTTTTTGAACAGCCCTTGTATGTTATTTTTTTTGTAATCAATTTTCTTATCAATGTTAAAAACAAATAGTAAGGCAACAAAAAAGGATACAATTGATTTGTGTAATTTCTGAGAGGAACGACCCCAGACGTTTTGTGATGGTATACATCATCGTTTCTCAAACTTTTAAGTATTTGCGACCCGAGTTTTCATAACAGTTTTAATCGCGCCCCCCTTAACATTTTTTTGAAATGTAGATGCATATTTTATTATACCTAATTAATTTTTATCGACATTTATCTAACTCTATATTTATTGTTCTAGTATCAGAATGTAGTTTAAGTTAATTTGTTTTGGTTTCAACAGATTTTTTTTTTCGTATTTTTGATTCTTGTTTTCTTTTTTTCACATCTTCGCTCCTCCCTTTTTGTTATTTCGCGCCCCCCCTAGGGGGCCCGCCCCACAGGTTGAGAACCACTGGTATACATCAATTTTATTACTCTTAATTATATTTACAGGAAAAATATCACACAAAACACCGGGTTTTAAAGGTATGTACCTCCTCACGCACTTGACAACGGGCCCCCACCACCCGCTTCCCGGCGTGACTTTTTGTCTACCCTTTTTTGGGGGGTGCACGTCCACTACTTTCAGAGGTCCTTGTCAGGTGGTTCGTTGGGTGGTAGATGAGGCAACGCGCTGTCAGCGCATGCTCACAACCAACCAACCTTGGGCTGTAAGGACAGGGAATTCCTGAAGCGTGGTGTTGAATCGAAATGGAATACGTTTAAATTTAGTTACGACACGCGTTCTATGGAAATTAATTAAAGTGCCTTTCGCTTTTGTGCTGCATTTTAAAGTGACACGAAAATCGCGCGTCGTAGTGAAAAGCAATCGGTCGTTTGGCTGATGTGTTTTCACCGTGACACGCAATACGCCTGACATGTCAATGTTGTTAAACACGTTGGAGTGCATTTAATTTTGGCACGAATAATCCTCCATTGAAAACAGAGTAAAATTATATTTGTATCTAACTAAAAATACTAGTAAATAAGAAGAGAAAATTCTATTATTGTCGTTAAAACATACCAAGTTGATCTTCACAAACAAAACCATCTGCACATTAATTCAAACACGAATATAAAATGTAAGTACACATCACGAAAAGAACGCGTCCTCGTACACAACAGCCATATCAAAACAGCACCATAGTTGTGCAGCTCCATCGATCTCACCTTCTCGGCATAGAATCGCACCTCGTCGGCCCGCGCCCAGGTGGTCTCAATTCTTTCGTGTCGGACTAGGCCAGTTAGAAGACCTCGCAAAAGATCAAGACGCGACTCGGGCCCGAGGCCCATCCGTCGACCAACGCGTCCATGTGAAATTAAGGACACCAAAGACAACCGCATAACTTTGGATACAGCGGCACAAAACAACAGTTCTCATAAAGTGTTGCACTTCAAAAAATAAAGTTCGGGTGGATGCTCACCCTGACGTCGTTCCTATAATAAAATCATTCCTACCCGACACTAAGCTGCGCAGAAAGGTTCCGCAGCAAAGTGACGTATCCCCTATAAAAAGGACCGTCCGACTGAGCGTCATCCTGCAGTCGGGTCGTGTGGAAAAATCCGGATTAGCCTCTGCTGTATTTTAAAATAGAGTTTCGATTTATGATCAAATTGGAATCTAAGGCAATTATTCTTTTATTCGGAACATTAATATATATTTGTACACTGAAAAAAAGTTTTGATTATTTCATGTAATTCATATATATTTTTGGGCGCTAAATTCAAAAATGAAAACCATTTTTCTCCCCCACGTAACATTTTTTCACAAACACTTTATTTTTTAGCTGTCAATTATATACATATTTTGTTTTCATTATTTAGCTTTAATGATAATCTATTTGTATTGTTTAAATCAAAAAAGTGTATTCGGTATTCAGCTCACTATTTAACCGGAGTTACACACGGTGATGTGTCCCAACTGCAGACATAAAAAAAGTGAAAAAAAAAAAAATACTATATGCAGATAGACCTTTCTCTTGGTACTGAAATAGAGATAAAGAGCTGGCAGTATAATTCAAGAAAGACGCATACTTGATTTACTGTGCTGACCTTACCTGACCAAGTGCAGAAACTTGGTAGTGAATGCAAAATAAGGGAGACACACCAAAAGAATCCTAAAAGGAAGACTACTTCATAATGGTAAAAAAAAATCATCTATACATGTTGGTCATTTTTTGCATTTGAAATAAACCTGCAAGAACTTTGAAAACCTTGAGAAATTAACTACAGTGAGCACCGTTGGCTCATATGTGGGAACTGAAAAGTTTTCTGTATCTTACTGGGTCAGCATTCAGGGCATACAGAATTCCCAGGTTTTCTCTAAGAGTGGAACAGCAGAGCTATGAATTAAAATTGGGTTCAGAAGGAGTGGTCAGCTAGAGAAAAGCTACAACTTGGTGCCGAAAACTTTGTCAGACGTAGCTTCAGTTCACATTATGCTTGGTTTAATGAAATAGTTTGTCAAAGCCCAATCAAAAAATGAAGCCTGATTTATGCATTTGTGCCAAAAGTTTCCTATTTTCTCTGTGGCTAGCTTGAAGGACATTTTTGGGGGACCTAAGATTAGAAAACTGAAATGTTTTTTGGGTCTATTAACAGCTGGTTTAAAATGGATGTCTACGCTAAAATGTGACTTTAGCTGTGACACAGAATTGGACGAAGAGAGTTCCAAAAGCAGATGTTTGGTTGAACATTATTTTAATCACTAGCCATGTGCGCCCAACTACGTTGTGCGTGTTAAAGTTGTCTGTGAAGGGCTCCCTGTTTAAACGCGGCTGCAAGTCGTGAACTGGGCCCTTCATCGCACAGCATTATGATTTTTTATAAGGGAAACAAAATTACAAAAGAAAACCCTTGGATATTGATTCGATAGGAACAGCCTACTCGGAATCACTGTCCGAATCGTAATTATGTGGTGGTGTGGGAACATTTCTGCTTCTGTCCGTTCACAGTCCGTCTCATTTTCACGACGCTGTCGTTTCCTCTCACGATGTCGTCTCAACCTTTCTCCAGACTCCAATCTCGCAGGTTGCTTTGTGGCAATCCAAAGAGTAAGGCAATATACACGGACCAATGGGTATAAAAGGGGGACACATAGGTATCCAGGCTCTTTAAAGCATAAACAGGGATCACTTCACTGAGATGTGAGCAAGCCATGGTACAACTGTGAGACATGCAGTACTCGCCAGCTACAACATAACAATAATAATTTCCAGAATGTGCTGTTACGTTGTCATTCATTTTACCCACTGTCTTTCTTTCATTCATATGTTACGTAGGCACGTACCTTTTATCTTCGGCAATCTCATTCTCTAACCAGGCCTCAGGAGCTAACCAGCATAACACTGTCCACCACCTCTTTCGTTATTCCGGCACATTGTTGACATCCGGGAGTAACAACAACGTACTTGAAGGTGGTCTACGCATGCGTCGAATTCGCGGACAAAGATCAAGATCTAAATGAAGATCTCTTTAGTTATAATTTAAAGCACAACAATTTGTTTAGTTTGAATGTCTGTGTTTTGAGGTGTGACTGGCGTACTACAGTCTTCAGTAGTATAAGCCTGGAGGAGATTCTTAATGCAATGCCTATGTTTTAGCTGTCTCTCTACTGCCATCTAGTGCTTCTTCTTCTAATTCATTCACGGACAAACAAAGATCAAGATCCAAATGAAGATTATATATAGAGATCTAATAGAATCTGGAACATGTTTCCTAATCTCTATATATCCAAAATTCCCTTCAATGAGTTTGCACATTCTATGTGTTTGTGTGGGCTTCTCTGCAAGTACTCCGGTTCTTTCTGTGCACTTTTTGTTGATTGCTGAATCTAATTTGGCCAAGTATGAGTGAATGTGGGTGTGTGCATGAATGTGCCCTTTAATGTACTGGCACTCTACCCAAAGTTTGCTTCTGGCTCATAGTATTATCAGAATAGGTTATAATTGCAAAACTAAACTAGAAGTAGAAATTTAAATGGAGAGATGCTTGTAAATTTGATGGAACAAGACATAATCATGAAACACTAAAACAGAACAGAATTACTAAAATCCACTGATCAGTTTTCAAAAGTATCTGAAAGTCACTCAGACTAATAAGATTACAGCACATTTGACTGTCTTGACCTGCCTTTCCTTGCTTCATGCTTTTGTGGAGAGTCCAGGCCCTAGCAGGTAGAACAACACTTCTTAGTTGTCCTCTTGCACTGAATGGTATTCTATTATATAGACTTTACTTTATATTCCTCTACCAATGAGTATAAGAAAGATGATGTTAAAAAATGAATAACATTTTGCTAGCTATTAAATGAATTGTGAAAATAAAACAACTGAGGTCTAACATCAATTTTGCAGCATCATTTTAAAATATCAACCAAGAAATGCACCAATAAGAACCAAAAGTAAAACACTAAACTGAATTGGATTAAATCCTAAAACGTACAGAAGATCTCTTACCAAATGAATGACTGTCACATGAGATTACCTTTTAGAATCATTCACTGCACAGATCGACAGACATATCCCGATATCAACAGCTCAGTAGTGATTGGAAAATCCTTACAATAAAAAAGAAGTGAGCACAGAATCTTCTGCCAACTGTATGTAGCAGGATGGAAGACTGGAACATCCATCTCTACCACATGGAACCAGAGATGTGACACATCTTGCATCTGCTTGAGATGTTTTGGTACATGTGCCAACTGAGAAAAGATTTTAAAATAAATAATTACATCTGCAAATTAGAGGTGAAGGGAAAAATTAGATCAGTACATGCTTTCCATAATTCTTTATCTCAATAAAATTAAACATTAAAAATGCTTTAAAGCTTTGAAATAAAAAATAGATAGATAGTTTATTAATCCCAAGAATATCATTGAGAACAAAAAAATAGATTTGTTATTCAGCAAAATTAAGAGTTTTTCAAGGGTCAGAATATCTTTGAAAGTGGTTTCTAGATATATTATAAAGTTGCATTATAATACGTAATATTGAAAAGAAAAAATCGCAGTATTATCTTATTGTAAACCCACATATCAGGATAACAGAATATTGTGAGGTTACTAGCAATTCCAATCTAGTAAATACAGAACTATACACAATTGACCATCACAAGCTATACTCATAGTCAAAGAAAAGTACTTGTAGTACTGTGCCACCTCCACATCCACTCCCTAAATAGTGACCGGGTGCGGTTAAGTCAATAACCAGTTCCTTAGTTTTGCCGATGTTAAGATGTAGACAATTCTCTTTGCACCAAGAAACAAACTTCTCCACCTGACAACTATGCTCAGTCTCATCACTTTCATCAGTACACCCCATAAGAGCAGAATCATCTAAGAATATCTGTAAGTGACATGACCTGGTGTGCTATTTGTAGTCGGAGATGTACAGAGTGAAGAGAAAATGAAGCATGCCTGTTCCTTGTGTGCTCCAGTGTTGCTCACATCTGTATCAGAAACACAGTCCTTGACTCTGACAAACTGTGGTCTGCTCAAGAGATAGCCCATTATCCAGGACACCACAGGCCAGTCCACCTGCATGCCTCTGAGTTTACCCCTTAACAGGGATGGCTGGATGATACTGAAGACACTGGAGAAATCAAAAGACATAATCGTCACAGTACTACCAGCTTTGTCCTTTGTTATATTACTATGTGCATGTGCTAAATTTATTCAGCTGTAGTTTCTGCTCATTGCTGAAAAAACTTGTAAACACTACTTAAAACTAATAATAAAAAAATCAAGTGTTTTTATGTCATCACTATGTGAATTATTGAATACCAATATAATTGCAGGTATATTAATGTACACAAACTCTTTAAAGCTGCTTTAGTAAGAGTACACTTTTGAAATGAGGTTTGCCATAAAATCAGTTTGTCAGATTTGTGACATTTGCTATTGTGAGGTTGTGACACTTACAGAAGAGCATATTAATAGACAAATCAACGTTAACTTTTCAAATCTTTCTCTCCTTTTTTAGATTGTCCCAACGTTAAGGCTGCCTTTGTAAATAAAATGTATTATTTTTAAGCCGCACATGTCCATTTATTATTTCTTTAGCATTGGTTCTGTTGTTTTCAAGCTGACTCACGTAAATGGTCAGACTTTGCTTCTTTATGTCCGTGTACTAATGCAAAATTAGTCATTGGACTGAATTGACAATGATTACTCATAACTGGAGACAGTTCCATTCACTCCCATACCATCTAAATATGTGCTGTTTGTGCTTTCACCACATTTTAGTTGTTATAATTATTAATGTCAGTTTGATTTCAGAAACACAACTAACTACAGAAATGAAGTGACTGCTGATTCAATATCAGAAATTAAGTATTCAGTTTAAGAAACCCTGCTGACTGTGTATCTCAGATTCTGCACCTCTGTTAACACATTACATGTTGTATCATGGTTTAAAACTTTACAAGAAGAGTCACAGAAATGTCTGGGAAACATTGCTGTTAACTGAATACATTTTATTTTTAAATGAACATATGGAGCATGTGACCACTCATTATGTGGCCGCTGTGTCTGTGGTGCCCATCTAACTCTGTCTGCCATGTGACTAATGCAGCCAAGACAGGCACCCCCTCCTATGAATCCTAAACTGGATCAGTTGCTTATTAAATGGATGGATGGTTGGAAGCACAACTATGACCATGTTCATTACAATCAGAGGGTGAATTCAAAGCATACATCTCATTTCATTTATCAGGGCTACACGTGGTGCTGTTTTAAAAGACAAATAGTCTGGCCGTCATCTCAGCTCCCGTATTCAATTACAAATTACAAGTCAAAACAACTGCTACAGACAGCTAACTGTGAATGAATCAGGGCACAAATAAATCAGGTATTTTTAAAATTTCTAAGTCGATTTCATTTGTTAAACATGAAAGCTCCTTTACCTTGAAAATGCGGCAGAACCTTTATGCTTCATCGTGGTGTCTCTGCAACTGTGACAGTCTCCCATCCCCACTCCCCCACCCCCGCAGTGACCGCCCAGGGGCGCCCCCCCCGGGGGGGGGGGG